>CP125978.1:614732-1007022 GCA_030063025.1 Avena longiglumis
AATAATAAAGTGGCATGATTACATCTTTCATATTTATGATAAAATGTTTGTTACCATGCCATAATTGTATTAACCGGAAAACATTAATACTTGTGTGATTTTGAAACATAAAAGAGTCCCTAGTAAAGCTCTCTCGTTAAACTAGTCATATTAATATATGATCAAGTGGTTTCCGATCATGAACATAGGGATGTTATTGAATAACAGGTCATATCATTGGGAGAATGATATGATGATTCTATGTTATAGTTAATGTGATAAAGATTGCTTTCGCTTAATATAGTTCATTTGCTATAAGTTTGGTTAAGTATAGTAAATCCCAATTCTCTCGACCACGAGATCATGCTTATCACCATCAACGGAAGGATGCTTTGATGATATCAAACACCACACCATAACTGGGTGGCTATGGAAGGTGGTATTGAGTGTTCGGAAAGCATAAGGAGAGACATGGATCAAAGAGGGATTTAATCATCCATGACGGATAGATATTACTTCCGTCTTCCTTTGCGGTATGTCATCCAATTCATCTTTGCAAGTATGTGACCTGCCCAGCAAGGGATCGTTATCACGGCATGGAAGAGTATTTTACCGGTAACGAGGTCGAATCTAGGTATGCGTAGATACCTATTTATCATAACTCGGATATGCAACCATCGAGACAAAGGGAAATTGGTATCATATGTGCGGTTCATTCATCGCAGTAATCATAGAAATATGTGGGAGCCATATGAATTCTGGATTCCCTTCATTGGTTATTGATCTAGAAGTGTCTCCATCATAACCAGATAATTCACAACCGAGGAGACACGCTATAGGGATTCGCGTTGTTGAGTAGTTATGGAATGATGAGTAGAGACCGAATGTTGTTCAAGTCTCTTGATGGGATCCGGATATCACGAGGAGATCCAATGGTCCTATCAAGATCTATATAAGGAAAGTCCAGCTTCGAGTTGGGGAATGATTCAAAGTTTTCATCGAATACTGAAGGTTCCTTGAATGTCCGAAGACCGGAGGAAGGGTATGAATGTGTCATTGCAATTTGAATGATTACATCATGTACTAGGTGTCATCACGTACAAAAGTCAAAGGGTTTAATCAAATCCAGTTTGAGGTGTCACCAATTTGAAAAGTCAAACGGGGTTATTTTGGAGTGGAGAAGAAGTGAAACCGAGTTGGGGAGGAGTTTCTCCTCCACCGCCGCCCACTAGGGATCTCGGAAAGGAGGACCTCCCTCGGCCTGGGCCGCCTCTCTGACTCTATATAAGGGAGTGGCAGTGGCCCTCCAGACACAAGTTCCCTACCTCTAAACCTAAACCCTAGCTACACAGCCTAGACTTCCCAAGCTGCCGAAGTTAGAGATTCTAATTGCCTCTAGCCGTCAAGCCAGCCCTTCTAATTGGTGCGTGTGTTCAAACCCCAGATCAAGGCTCTCTCTCTACGTAAATTCACCATACTCGCTTTCCCGCTAAGGCGAAGCCCTCATGATCTCTTCATTCGCACTACTGCTGCTGCCGGAATCGCGAGGAGAAAGTGCTACAACTCCGCCACTGGCCGTGAAATATGAGAGGAATATCACTGGCACCTAACATGTGACTGATCAAGCGAAAGCGCTTTAACGCAAATACTGTATATCACGCTGATTCGATCTAAGTGTAATGTATCACATCATCCACGTATAATCGCTTCTCGTTAACCGCCGGATCTTCGGAGGGTTAGCAATTGCTGACCTTCCGCTGTTGCTACACCCAGTAGATAGATTCGGCTTAATTACAGATTAGATCTTTGATTGTGTGTCTGGGCGGTAGAAAATTTTTGTTTTCCATGCCACGAACTCCCCAAGGTGTAAGAGCCGTTCATATGTAGATTCACAGAATTTGCAGGTAACCATCATTAGGGCATTGATGCTTCATGTCGTAATGTTTTGTACTTTGCATCTTATGGGGATGGTGGGCGAAGGCCTGGGGCTAACCTTACATGACATCATTCATGACTTGTTTCCACGCTGGGACATGCAATTCCTGTATTGTATAAGTGTCATGGTGCTCAAGCTTCTCAACATAAAGTTAAGATTCAATTACAATAAGATTGACAATATTGCATCAATGTTGTGGATTTTGTTCGTGGTTAGAATGTATACTTATTGAAAGCCCAAACCCAATGAAAATATGCAAAGAAATTAGAGGCGCCTAACTTTACTGCGTGGTGTGGCTGTGATGTGATATGGCCATGATTGTGATTATATTTGATGTATGCAATGTCTTTATTGTAAGTTACAAACCAGCAGGAGCTTATGCAGTGGTTGTCTTTAAATTGTGTTAAGACCATGGTATTCATTCAGCAAGTAGTTGTAATAGTTGAAGTCTGGTGGACGACATAAACCATGGAGCCAGCTTTTCACCGACCTCGATGCAATGCCGATGATGATGGAGATCATATTCTTGCTTGAAGATGGAGATCGGAAGCACAAGAAGAAAGGGTCATATCATATCACATATTATGAATCATGATGTGATGTTAACTTTTATGTAATCTTGTAGGCTGCTTAGTTCATTTACGGTAGCATTATAAGATGATCCTCAAGCAATACAATTTCGCATGCTAAAGTGTTCATCCCCACAAGTGACCAAGTGCTAAAGCTCGTTGTTTCAAGCACCACGTGATGATCGGGTAATAGATTCTCATGAAGTGTATACAACGTGAGTGTTGGACGGTTTGCTCATGTGAAGCTAAGGTTGATTCACCCACGGCCTAGCATGTATGGGTATATTGGTCCTGAACACTTGATCATCAAAGGTAAAGTATGAGTCATATATTGTATATGATGAACATGCTGATTGTTCGCCATTGAAGCTGCATCAACTCTCGTGATGATCGGTTTTGATGTGGTGGATTTGGTTCACAGGTGGATCACTAAAACAATATGAGGGATATTGTTTTATGGGAGTTCAATGTTAATGCTGATTAAAAAGTGCCATACTATTTATCATAAATTAAATCAAAGTGAATTTGCATTAGTTGTCAGTAGTCATTGGCATCCTTTTTACCACCTTGGGCGCTAGTTTTAATTGAGATGATAGACCTATGTAATTCTCAAGCTAGTTACTTTACGCCTAACCTGCATCGTGTATTGTTTTGAAGTGTTAATCTAAAAAGTTTAAAAAGTCTCATTGCAAACTTTCAAAGAAAGTTCCTAAGCATTCCATGAAGTTTAATACTAACCGTATTAAACAAGAGTGACAATTCTAAGAGTTAGTGTATGAGTATCGTCATCGTCGGCATGATTCCTTGATATTCAAAGAATTGTCTTAATATCAAGGTTATCTAGGGATTTGAAAGGGTTGTTTCGTAAACCATGATGTGGAAGATATTGTGATATCTCAAAACGTAAGTTTTGAAGGCAACATGATAGAGTATGTAATATGTATAAAAGTCATGTTCTCATGCATTTGATGAGGATGCAAAAGGTTGGTATTAATTAGTTAGTCCAATCTCCAAAAGGCTCTTTGAGAGCAACATTATACTAGGATTCAATTTAATAAGCCAAAGTAGTTTTATGAAAAGGGTGAATATTTGATGCAGGTAAAATATTTTACTACACCAAGAGATTACTAAAGAATGGAATTTGAAAGCAGTCACCAAAACATTTGATGATGGTGATCTACTTGCTAAAAAGTAAACCAAAGACATTGGTATTTAACTATACACGCTTTGGACTATGTGTCATGTGTATGGCTCTACTATTGATGTTGAGCAAGGATAGATTCTTTCAAACAGAAAAAGAAATACTCTAAGAGAATCGCATAAATATATGTAAGTAGAAAAGAAAAGACTAGAATTATCAGCCTTTAGGTATATAAAGGATATACGGTTATGCAGTATGGCTATATTTCTTTTGCTTATTAAACAAAAGTGGTTCTAAGATTTGATATTGAATTTGTTATGAATCGTCATAATGAACAACAAATGTAATTCATGAACTATAATGGCCTAAGCTAATTAGCATAAAAGATTATGTGATGATGTTCATCGAGAACAAATAAAGGCTTATCAGAAGCCGCTGCTCAAGAAAACACTTCAAAGTCATTTCTTTCAAGATTTTATCGTGTATTATGAGAACAAAAGGATTTTTCAAATACCAGAATCCATAAAAGATGGATGATTCCGCAAATCAAAGAGTAAACGTATCCATAAAATTAAAAGTGCTAAAAATGTCGAAAAGACAAATTGATTGAAAAGATCACTTGTGAAGCGATACCATTGCTAAATTATGCAATGGAAAGAGAACATGAAGAAACTCCATGTGTATGGAATTTTTGGAGTCTTTTTGATTTTTTGGATCAAATGACGCTTGTGAAGTTTTCCCCAGAGATAATTAAAACTTCGCTCACATAGGCCAAAAAAGGGAATGAAAGACTAGGCTTATTGGAAATTGTACATATTAAGGTACAAAGTCCATCATGCAGTAGTCAAAAGCTTATGGATTTCAATCTCATATGCTTTCTCCGAAATTGGCGTGGAATATATGAATATTTACTTAATAAGGATGCAAGTGCGAAAACATTTGAAAAGCTCAAAGACTTTTCAAAGATGAAGTGCAAAATCATTGCAATAAGAATATAAATAGTTTACATAGGATCATAAAGGAAGATATTCGAAATGCAAGTTTAGCATAATACCTAAGTGGATTTAAGGAATCGTTCTGGATCGGTATATCCTAAAACACCATAAAGAGTATGAGCGTTCGGATATGTACTCAACCACGGCTGACATGGTGGGCATCAAAGGTGTAATTCAGAAACCTGCCATTATATTTCAAAGATTAAAAGCTTAGATATCACTGCTTTTCCAATTTAAAAGTACCCCATCATAATCCGTTGAAAATGACACTCATATAAAGTTATGGTTTGGGACAAAACCCAAGTTGTCCTTTTCAAATGATTGATATGCTTTTGGTATAAGAAAAGATGTTTGGCAAACCAAAGCTCGGATGAACTCCGCCTTTTGTATAAGCATTTTCAATAACTCAAGTAAGTATTCCTCCATAAGCACCGGAGACAAAAAAAGTGTGCTCACGCTTAGGAACGCCGCCAAGTTTCTTTGAGAAGGAATTTTTAGTGCTAAAGTTGCCGGGAGGACAATAGAACTTTGATAAGGTTAAAAGAACCCTGAAGCTATATGTGCAGAAGTCACAAGCAAATACCAAGTGTTCTAGAGGCAGCCATAATGTTTCATGGCTCACGTGTTTCAAAGGTTGTGGTCACGGAGATCTAAGTTCTAATAAAACAAGTGTGCTCTGGGTAAACAATCAAATACCAAGATTTGAGGAGCAAATCTATTATTTGACAATAATGATCTCGACCACATGCAAAGAAGCGATGATGGGACCTCGACCAATAAATGGCTGTGCTTTCATAAAATCCGTGATGGAGGAATTCCATATACGAGAGATCATTGCTTGAACTTGAAAGACCCTCTCGAAAGGTACAAGACCTTACAAATGATTTGGATCTATAAAGAAATAGACATGAATGCTCAAACACCCAAGGAAATAGCCCATATGTTGGGAAAAAGAGTTCACAAAATGTTCAAAGATCAGACTATGACAAGATTTGATCTTTCAGCGTTTATTTAGCCGTCTAGACGGATACTAATGTAGCAACCACTACATATAATTTTGTTATGTGGTAGTTGAATAAACAAAACAAGTTCTTCTAATAGAATTGTTACTTCAGGGACGGGTGTAAAATATCATTCATAGGGTTTTAGAGCTAATTCAAAGGATGCTAAAAGCATATGCAAGCTTCAATGGTTGAAGCGGAGCATCGCTGGAGTTGGAATCTTCAATGATGAAAATTGTTAAAAGAGTTTAAATTCATCGAGAGACGAAGAAGATGCTTCAGATTTCCAGAGAAATTAAGTGGAGCGCTTAAGACATATTTCTAATACATTATGTGGAGGACATATTGTTGATTGGAAATGATGTATCATATTAAGAATTCTTATCCTTGATGAAAGACTTTAGGCAAAAGTCTCAAACATTTGGCAATAATAGACGCCTAACATGGTCATAAAAGGCTTAAAGTATGCATAGATGATATATTGAATAGAGTTCAATATAGAAACTACAAGAAGCGTTCTGGTCGCATGTAAAGGATTGAACGAGTTCAATATTGATGATATATTCAAGTGTATCGACACTTGGTAAGTGAAACAAAGATTCAAGTATACTCTGATTGATACTTGTATGGCGAAATCACAAAGAGTATTTTATCAATCATGCTGTGATGTGTATAAATCCGTATATGTCCTATGCCTTAAATGTTAAGTGAGTGTATACCGTAATGATTCATAAGATGACGCTTGATTAACAGTAAAGATATTCTTAAGATCTTATAAAAGAAATAAGAATATATTATTTTGTCGAAGTGGCAATAGATGGTTAACTAATTGTAAATGAACATTGATACTAGTTTTGTCACAAAGCACAAATTAAGTTTATCTCGCCTAAACTATGGTGGCACAATATTGTTGAAAGTAAGTTCCACAATGGATTTTGGATGAGTTCCAAAGATTAAGACATTGTGACAGAGCACTACAACAAAAGGTTACATATGGACTGCAAGTATTATAGCAGCTAAAGAGGAAGACGAATTTTGTGTCAAATAGTTTGTTATCAAACTAGGTGCAGTTCACAAAGGATAATGGTGGGTTTCGAGCATGGAAAACAAAAATTTTCTATCGCATACAAACAAACAAGCCAAGATCTATCTACCAGATCATAGCAACTAGCCCATGGAATATGACACCTCAAGATTCCAAAGTGTTTTGAATTAGAGCGGATTCTCGTGGGCGAAGTGTAGTTTATTTTCCCCGATCTCAAGATCGCCAGAGACGGATCCTTCCCGGCTGGCTATGCGTCCATAGTCAATGGGCTTCCCGCAATGGGTCACATCGCCCAAGACTCGATGCAAGACCTTTCCTCCTTGTTCCAAGCAGACCTCGGAGGTTGTAGCATTCTCTCATGATTCCGCAAAGCATAAATTCAAGTGGTAACGGGCAGAGCAGGAGATCCCGCAGGTCACTTTTGTCAGAGTTTAGAAGTGGTGGAGCATGTGAGAGTCTTGCCGGTTTAGGGTTTAGACACACCACTAGAAAGGCTCAATCCGGGAGGCCAGGGAAATTGTAGTTCTAAAATCAAAAACGATCTAAACCCTGGAGGCTAGGGCTAGGGTTTAGATTTAGAGATAGGAACTTGTGTGTTCATAGGAGGAGGGATATCTCAGCCCCGCCCTCCTTATATATAGGTGAGGCCTACTGCCACATGGTTGGAGGGATAGAGTCCCTCCCCAACCTCGGCTTGGTGGCCGCCGGATGGAGGAGGAACCTCCCCAACCCTTGGTTTCACACCTTCACACTTTCTCCTCTTTCCAATTTTGAAGCCAGTCATTGACTTTTCAAACTTGCTATTTGACTTTTCAATTTAGGATTCAATTGAAACTTTTATTTGGACAAACAGAGAACACTTAGTACATGATGCAATCATCAATATGCAATGACACATTCATGTACCCCTCTTTCCTCCGGAAAGTGCTTCTATATCGAACCTTCTAGGAACATTCCATGAAAACATCTGAATCATTCCCTTAACTCCCAAACGGGACTTTCCTTATATGAACGTTCTTTTATATCCCATCTATTCTCGTGATCATCACCTCAAGATATCCTGATCCCATCCGAGACCCAACAACATTCTTGGCCTCTTTTCTCATAATACCATAATCTATCAAACAACATCGAATCCTTATGTGTCTCACTCACGTTCGTGAATTATGCGACATGATTTGTGACACTTCTCCTAACAATAACCAATAGAGGAACTCAAAATTATATGTCTCCACATATTTCACGTATTACTTTATGATCGAATGAACCACTTACATACGAATACCAATTTCCCTTTGTCTTCAATGATAGTTTACTTATCCGAGGTTATGATCGCTTGGAGATTCTCCTGATACCTAGTTCAACCCTCATACCGATAAGTACTCTTTCTCGCTCCTGCAGATATGTGATCTCAGAACCAACACATGCTGGTAAAGCTAATTGATGACATTCCACCTGAGAGGCCTCAGTATATCTAGATACCATCCGGCTGGTATGGATGGACAACCCACTCTTGATCCATGTGTCTCAACCGATACTTCTCAACACTCATCACACACCTTTATAGCCACCCAAGATAAAGTGGTGTTTGATGTCATCAAAGCATCCATCCGTAGAAAGTGATATGCATGATCTCATGGTCAAGGAATTAGGTTACTATGTATCGTAAAGCATATAGCAATTGAAACTAATGAAATGACTTGATCTTTATGCTACGCTTTATCTTATAGGAGTATGTCCACCATATCATTCTCTAACGATATGATCTTGTTGTTGATAACATCTCAATGTCCATGATAGGGAAACCACAATCATTTATCAAACCAACAAGTTAGTGATGTGTGAGGCTATACTAGGGACTTCAAATTTAAGTTTACAAATCACACAAGTATAAATGTTTCCTGTTAATACTATTATAGCATGAATGTAAACATTTATCATAAACACAAAGATATAATAATAACTACATTTATTATTGCCTAGGCATATCTCCAATGGGGCCTCCCACTTGCACTAGAGTCATCTAATCTAGATTACATGGTAATATACCCTAACACCCATGGCGCTTTGGTGTTGGTCATGTTTTGCCTCGAGAGAGGTTTAGTCAACGATCCGCCTACATTCGTATCTGTGTGTACTTTTGCAAATCTTTATATCCCCATCCCGGATATGTTCTCGAAGCGGAAACGCGATTGATGTCATCTTCCTTGTGACCTTGGTTCATGTGACAGGCATCGGGCGGCCCTATGTTATCACGAGATAGACATTGGGTCCAACAGACTAGGAACCACACTCCTACTGTGAATGAACTCTTTCATCCATATCGCTTCTAGAAGCCTCCAAGCAGCCCATGTATTCACCATTCGGGCTGAAGATCTCGCACAACGCTTTGCTTTGCACCTCCGCCTAACCGCACTCATCAAAATAAACACGGATCCAGATTGTGATTTAGAATCATCCTGATCGTGTTCCAACTAGCACGGTGTAACCATTAACAACGAGCTTGCTCATCACCTCCATAAGAAAGAACCATATCCTTAGTTCTTCTCAAGTACTTAAGGATGTTTTTGATCACGTCCAATGATCCACTCCCGGATCACTTTGATATCCGCTAGTTAAACTAACGAAGATATGCATTGTCCGGGTCTGTACAGTATGGCATACATTAGATCCTATGGCTGAGGCATATGGAGTCTTACTCATCCTTCTATCTTCTCTGGCGTCGGACTTTGAGTTTTACTCAATGATTACAACATCATGGGCAAGAACCTTTCTTGCTTTCTTACATTCCAAACCTCTTTAGAACTTTGTCCAAATATGTACCCGTGACAATGATATTTACGCTGATCTATCTCTATAAATCTTTATGCCTAATTGTAAGTTACTTCGCACAAGATCCTCATTGAAAAACTATTATTCAAATATTCCTCGACACTATCAAGAAGGTCTACATCATTCCCAATCAACAATATGTCATCCATATATAGTTTTAAGAATGCTAAAGAGCTCCCATCACTTTCTTGTAAATACAAGCTTCCATAAGTTTGTATAAAACCAAACTTTTGATCACCTTTATCAAAACGTTGATTCCAACTTCGAGATGCTTGCTTCAATCCATAGATGGACCACAGTTTGCATTTACCTTTTGTTAGCATCTTTAGGATCGACAAAACCTTTGGGTCAGCATCATACAACTCTTCATCAATATTCCACTGAGGAATGTCGCTTTTGACATCCATCCGCCATATCTCATAATCTAATATGCGCTGATTGCAACATAATCTCTCACATGCATTTCAGCTCGCTTAATCGTTAGAAAGTCTCATCGAGTCAACTCCTTTGAATTTGTCGAAACCTTTATGCATGTCGAGCTTACAGAAAGAATATTACCATCAAGATCTCTGCTTTCTCTTGAAAATCCATTTGTTCTTCGATAGCCTTCCTGTTCTCCCATCCCGTAAGTCCACCGAAAAGTCCATACTGGTTTTTCGGGGACATGGATCCAATCTCTGGATTTCATGGCTTCTTGCCATTTATTGAACTGGGCTCATCATCGCCTCATATGTCTCTTTGATCATCGTGTTGTCCACCAACATGACACTAACGGATCATACCAACTGGAGTGGTACGAGTTCTCAAGTGACCTCCGAGGCTCGTAGCAACTTCCAACCTAAGTTTCATGATCACCATCATTAGCTTCCTCTCTATTTGGTGTGCACCACAGAACTTCTTCCGCAGTCATGCGCCACTCGCACTCGAGAGAAGGTTCACAACCTCGCTGAGTTCTCACTTTCCTTCAGCCACTTCTTTTCTAGAGAAATTTTCTCTAGAAAGGGGATCCATTCTGCAACGTAAGATTTGCCTTCTGGATGATAGAAGGTATACCCACAGTTTCCTTCCTGCATCCTATGAAATACCATTTTTCCGCTTTGGGTTCAAGCTTGTTTGGTCTGTAACTTTACATAGGTCTTGATCCCTGAAACTTCATGAACGATAATCTAGGTTTCTTCCCAAACCATAATTCATACTGTGTCGTTTCAACGATTTAGATGGTGCCCATTTAAAGTGAATGCGGTCGTTTCAATGCATAACCACAAAATGATAGCGTAAATCTATAAGTGACATCATAGAACTAACCATATTCAAGAGTTCGACACGACGTCGGACACACCATTACGCTGCAGTGTTCCCATGTCAATCAAGTAAAGTATTCCGTGATTTCTTCAAATGCCCTCAAACCTCAGAATCTCTAGATATTCACCTCATATCGTAATCTAGAAATTTAATCTTCTTGTTACGTTGATTCTCTACCTCACTTTGAAACTCCTTAAACTTCTCGAAGTTTCGGACTTATGTTTCATGAAATAGATATACCCATATTCACCAAGTCATCCGTGAAGGTAAGAGATAACGATAACCATCACATGGATGCTACACTCATTGACCACACACATCTAAGATGTATGATTTCCAATAAGTCCGTAGCTCGCCCATCATACCGTAAATGGAGTCTTAGTCATTTTTCCCATCGACATGCTTCGTGATCTTTCTAGTGATTCAAAATCAAGTGATTCAAGAAGTCCATCGTAATGGAGTTTCTTCATACTGCCTTTAATGTGACCAAGACGATACGTTACACCGTATCGACCTATGCAAGTTTGAGCAAAATTCGCCAAACCCGCATAGAAACGATTCAAAGGTGCTCACCAGCACTTGCGGCGGGGTGGAAAACGAAGTAATAATATTACACAACAGTCCCTCGATGGGACCCATGTAATATATATATATAACAAATACTCAAAGAGTCAAGAATACTATGAAGATACAAAGATCCAAATCACCTGAGAATGATAGAGCGTCCGATCACGGACAAGATGCAAATGGGGCAGAGCCTCAAGAATAAACAATGGCGCCATAACCCCCGCCTGTGCCAAGCCGGAAGGGTAACCCGCTAACGACGCCGATCTCAAACCCCGCTAAACAAAAGCGGTAAGCCGGTTAAAGGGCAAAGGAAAAAGAAGGAGCTGCCAAGACGAGGCCAAGACACGGCATGAGGCTAGAATTCGCGGCCTCGCCATAGGTATGGTGGATCGAAAGGCAGCGCAAAGATGCACTAAACAACCTATAGAGACTTGCGATAATCAAGGCCAATCGTAGAGGGGTAAGAAGGACCTATTCTAACCAACCGGATGCTATCATCAAACAAACCCATCTCATGCGCTTCTCGAGACCATCGAGGAAGTCAACCGAGGAACTCACAGCTGGGCGTTTTACTTATTCAATTATAGTTACATACTTTACTAGTCAGGTTTAAATAATCGCCTTTATAAAGTAAAATAAAGGCACTTTTGAAGGACTATTCCGTTATAGTTATGCAATTACTAATCAAATACAAATAGCATGATATAATCCCAAAACCCGCAGCTTGTTGGTACTTTTATTCAGCCAATTCTTGCTAGAAGGCTATACTTACTAGTCAGCACAACGTCGCCAATGCATTACAACCAAACAAGCAATTGTGGGTGGTATTAACACTAGCCATTCCATTATAGTGAAGTCGATTACTAGTCAATATAAGTCAAATTTATAGCAAAGAACTTTAGTTATGCTTTGTCATGATCGAGATATGCAGGTCTAAGTCGCCCATATCCATGGACACGGGCCGTAAAAGTTTTACCCGCCGGGTGCACCAATAGCAACACACGCCGATCAACTCCTAAAACCAAATCAAACCAACGAGGCTTTCACGACCTCGAACAATCATGTGATTCAAAATATTATCAGTAATGGCCACCCTTAAGTAGAATCCAACTGAGTAAGCAGTTCGAGACGGCCTCAAGGTTATGGGGACGGCTGGAACGATCGGGAACCCAAGTGTGGCTGGGCTTGTCGACATCATGAATCGTGCCATGATCCTAACAAGACAAAGACAAAAGACCGCACAATTTAAATACGTAAAGTAGCATGGCATAAGCACAGATCGTAGAATAAAACCTCAAACTAGTTTCTGGGCCCCAAGAAATAAGATCAATCAAGCTCGGCCTCGGGGGTCCCATATACCTTTGATGTGGATAGCGCGCAAAATCAAGGAACAGTATCAAGTACTGGGTCTTACGGACACAAGTGCCGAAACCAAATATTTTCTATCACCCACCGATGCCTCTCGCTTATTTCAATTTTAGTTGTTAAACGTAGAAATTAAAGTGACGATAAGTAAAACTAGATTCATCTCCAACATCAACATGCGCAATACATCGAAGAATCGTGGCATATGACTCCACACACATCACATTTGAGCAAGCACTACCGCCGCTAGAAGTCCAACTATCTACCAAACAACAGTAATAGGATGTGTCCAAGTAATATATAGGCTGCAGGATATCACGGCACGGAAACTAAAGCATCGCAAATACGCATAGCATAGCGTGATCAACAGAGGGAATAAAGCAACCATAAAAGTAAGATAGGTAGAAAGAGGGAGATGCTCACCTAAAACATTGTCAAGGTTCAACCAAGATCGGGCGAAGCCTCACATCAACTCAACGACCTTATCCGCGAAGAAGCAAAACACTAGAAGAAACACCGGATGCAATATTTAATACGACGGCGTAAGATCCATGATGATGCATGTATGATGGATGACATGGCAAGCAAAGCGATGCAATAGTCATATTAAGCTAACCGGGTCCACTATTAATTAGATGGTTCGGTGTTATTTAGAAGCCCTTCAAATTAAATGTTGTTTAGCAATGTAATGTATGGAGCTTCGGCCACACAAGTTTAAATGAGGCCAATATAAGGCTAGATTTGCCCGCTTATTATAATCCCCATATTTAATTATTAGATGAATCGGCATAAGGCCCCAAACCACACGTAATGTGGGCGCGCAAGACAATCATTATGCGCATGTTGTATTTCAATTATAAAACAGAGTTTGCGGGAGAGGGTTCACATACGAAGGGGCCTCATTTAACTTGGGGTTCCGGTTCGGGTTCGACAGTGTCCGTGGTCCGGCCTCGGGTCTGTGGTTCGACGGATCGGTCTCAAGGGAGCGCTTCGATCCGGGGTCGTTTCTCGAACCATTGTGGGTAGATCTTGGCGATCCGGGAAGCTTCGACGGATTGGTGTCTGGGCTGCCGGGTTCGCTCGTCGGTGTTGCTCTTGTCGCATACGCTGCCTTCGGTCATGTTGATGATCGGCGCTTCTCGCGGGAACCTGGCGCTCCGGCGGGCGCATTTGGTCTCGCCGGCAGCATCGGACTGGCTTCGCCGGTCGAATCTTGTCGGGTCCTCGTCGCCTGCCCGTCGTGGGTCCGGTCTCTTGCGCCCGTGGCGGAGATCGCATCCGTCGAACACTTCGGTTCCTGAAGGAGATCTTTGTGTCCCGCCTTGGCATCTTCGGATCCCGAGAGGGAGAACTTCCCATGCCTGCTTGTCTTCACCGCCCTCGGGTTCTCAGCATCACATCCGGGAAAAGGAGAACTTGCCGCATGTGGTCTTTTTTGATCCAGGTCTCATTCATGGCGCTCTCCATGGTCGATTTTATGATGGTCACAAAAGCCATTGTGGTCCGCTTGGTTCCATTGTCGGCGGCGATCTTGGCAACACTTCGGTGGTGACGCTCTTGAGGTTCCGAGATGAAGACTCCGCGGTTAATCTTCAATTGCCGTGTTTTAGGATGCATGGGTATTTCCACCAGGTTCGGGATGAGGACTTGTTCAACACCGATGGCCTTGTCCGACTTTGCCATTGTCAAACGGAAGAACTTGGCCTGGTCACTGGTACAACGTATTCGCAAAGAACAGCCGAGGATGCAACACCGGGTACCCGAGGACGCCCGCGCGCAGTAGACACGGGACGGGGTCACGGCATTCGACGACGAGCCGAGGAGCGCCGCAGTATGGGACGGGATTTTACGATTGGCGCGCCACGCCAGTGGAGACGATTTATCAGAGCGAGGCGCGGCCGAGCGCCATAGGGATTTAGGCCGACGTCGCCGAGGCGCCGCGCTGTCCGCAGCGTGGCGGGTCAACGCGGGTGAGGAGGGAGCGCGCCGGTGGCCGAAATGAGCGCCATGGCCGGAGGTCGGGAGAAGTCTGGGAGACGCGGTGGCAATGACGAGCGGAGTACCGCGTTGAAGGGCGAGAGGCGGTCGGGACGACGGCGGGCGACGGGTCACATATACGGCGCGTGGATGCGGGCTTTTCCGTGAGGCGGCCGCGATGAGGGGAACGCGGGCGCGAGCCGGGCGGCCCAGAGGCGGTGGAGGCCTGGCCATATTAACGCTGGCGAACGAGGACTACTACGGATGCCTTTGGCGAAGCGCGGCGCTGGGCGATCTGGCGACGCTACGGGACGCACCTTGCGACGCATGCAAGGAGGAGCGGCGACGCAAGGTCGTTGGAGCTCAAGAAGGCGCTGGGAGGCGGCGCGCCTGGGACCGGGAGGTGGAGGGAAGGGCGGCGAAAGTGAGGGAGAGAGGATCGGCTGAAGCGAAAGGCGCGGGCCGGGAGGAGCACGGGAGGGTCAGGTGGCTGCCAGGAGAGAAGAGGCGAAAGGACGGTCACGCTGGCTGGCAAGGGCCACGGGAGGAAGGGGACGGAGGCGAGGCGCCGAGAAGAGGGTAGCGCAAGGATAATGGGAAGGATAGGTCGGGAGGGTGTCAGGCTCAAGGGACAAAGTGGGTCTGTGTGGGTCTCATAAAAGCAAAGTGGGCCACGCGAAAAAGGACTGGTGAGTGGCTCGTTTGACCAGCAGAGGGGGCTAGTGTAATGTGTGGGGACAGGGGATGGAACCCATGGCATGTAGGAGAGAGAGTTTGGGTGAGAAGAGAGAGAGGTGGAAAAAGAGGTGGATAGCCTGAGGTGGAGTGGGGTAGGTTTTGGGTGAGAGGGGAGGTGGCGGCAATGGGATTGGTGGTAGGAATAGATTAGGTGGGACTAGGATTTAGAGGGAGCTGTTGTTTCAAAAGTGTGTTTGTTTAGTCTTTTAAATTAAAAACAAGGCCATTTTGGCAAACGGTTTTTGAACTAAAATCTCCATGCGATCGAGGGTTTGTGTTTGAAAATAATAGGTTTGTACAATTCAAAACTAGGCTTTTCAAAATACGCATCAAACAATGCATGATGATGACGATGAATGCACAAAAACAACACGATTTTCTAGTAGTGGTTTTATGGGATGCACCGACACCACTAACAAGGGATCTCAAGATCCTTCCTCATGATACCTCGGGAAGGAAGGTCGGCGGTACGCATTTTCTCGCTTGTAGATCTCATGCGACACCACTAACGAGGGGTCGCCCTCCATCTAGAAATCCATGACACCACCAACAAAGGGTCGTTGTTCCTAATCGCCGAGAGAACACTCGAGAAACAAAGGGCGTAAGATAGAGGCATCAACAAATAAAGTCACCTCTAACTTCCAGTTAGAAGAGGAAAAGTTGCATTGATTCACGAGTTCGATGTACGAGCTAATAGTGTAAGAGTCGGGTAGGTGATCGGTCATACCTGACCCAACTATCAACTCTATACATGGGTAGGAGAATCAGCAACTCAACTCTCGATATAGATCAAGGTTTTCATAGGTGGTATCCGAACAAAGTGGATGATGCCGCAGAAATCGTGATAAAAGACACAACGATTAGGTTCCGCGATGGTTTCATTGGCATGAACAACACATGCTCAAGGTTAACCCCCAACTTCACCAAAGCTCGCCCTTCTCATATGTTTTTCAACGCATAATCGATATCCGCAAAGGAACACATGGATAAAGATCTCAAGAACAAAATATCTGATGTAGGGCACAATGTAAGACAAATTCTTGATTGATGATCGAGCACCTTCGTTACAACAAGGGAGAAAGCGAAGCCACACGAAGGTACGACGGAAACCCAACCACGAGAATTCCCATCTGAAGAAAGAGAAGAGAGCGGATTCAAAACACTTGCAGGTAAGAGGAGAATAGCGAGAGGGGTAAGGAGTAAATCAGACCTAGTCGAGAACTAGCCAACCGATTTTCCCAAAAATAGTTTTGACACTCTCATCGCCGTTAGCTAGGTTATCCCACTGTTTGGACTTAGGGTATCGAATCGCCGTGTTCGATACCACTGTAACACCCTCGAATCGGACCTATGCAAGTTTGAGCAAAATTCGCCAAACCCGCATAGAAACGATTCGAAAGTGTCTACGGGCACTTTCGTGCGGGTGGAAAAGCGAAATAATATTACACAACAGCCTCGATGGGACCCACGGTCAGATATATATAAATAAACTCAAAGAGTCAAGAATACAGATATAAGATACAAAGATCCAAATCACCTTGAGAATGATAGAGCGTCCGACTCACGGGACAAGATGCAAATGGGGCTAAGAGCCCTCAAGAATAACCAATGGCGCCCATAACTCCCGCCAAAATAAGCCGAAGGGTAACCCCGCTAACGACGCCGATCTCAAACCCGCTAAACAAAAGGGTGCCGACAAAGGGCAAAGGAAAAAAGAAGGAGCGCATCGAGGCCAAGACACGGTAGGCTAGAATTAAGTCTCGCTTACATAGGTATGGTGGATCGAGCGGCAGCGGCGTGATGCACTAAACGACCTATAGAGAGACCTGCAGACAATCGGCGTCAATCGAGGGGGTAAAGGACCTATTCGGAACCAACCGGATGCTATCATCAAACAAACCTATCTCGGCGCTTCTCGAGACCATCGAGGAAGCCAACCGTGAACCTGCTACGGTTGGCGCTTACTTATTCAATTATAGTTAGCGACACTTTACTAGTCTTTAAATAATAAATCGCGATGCAAAGTAAACAAGGCACTTTTAGTTGACCATTCCGTTATAGTTAAAGGCGTAATTACTAATCAAATACAGATAGCATGATATAATCCCAAAACCCAAAGTTGTTGGTACTTTTATTCAAGCCAATTCCGCTAGAAGTTGCCATACTTACTAGTCAGGTACAGCATTGTCATCCAAACAACCAAACAAGCAATTGTGGGCGATATTAATTAGCCATTCCATTATAGTGAAGTTGATTACTAGTCATTATAAGTCAAATTTATAGCAATAAACTTTAGTTATGCTTTGTCTATGATCGAGATATCGCGCTCCAAAGTCGTCCAAACTCATGACACGGCTTTTAGAAAGTTTTATCCGCCGGTGCACCAATAGCAAATAACACACGCCGATCAACCTCGAAAACCAAATCAAAACCCAACGAGGCTTTCTTTCACGATCGAACAATCACATGATTCAGAAATATTTAAAGGCCACCCTTAAGTAGAATCCAACGGAGTAAGCAAGCTCTGAGATCGGCCTCAAGGTTATGGGGACTACCGTGAACGACCGGGAACCCGAAAGTGTGGTCGGGCTTGTCGACACCACAAATCGCACAGTGATCCTAACAGTACAGAGACAGCAAAGACCTCGCATAATTTAAATACGTAAAGTAGCATGGCATAAGTACAGATCGTAAATAAAAACCTCAAACTAGTTTGTGGCCCCAAGAAATAAGACTGAACAAGCTCGCCTGTGGGGGTCCCATATACCTCCGGATGTGGATAGCGCAAAAAATCAAGGAACAGTATCAAGTACTCGGGGTCTTACGGGACACAAGTGGGGCTCGAAACCAAATATTTTCTATCACCCACCGATGCCTCTTTATTTCAATTTTAGTTGTAAGCGTGAAATTAAAGTGACGATAAGTAAAAACTAGATTCATCTCCAACATCAACATGCAATACATCAGCAACTGTGGCAGAAGACGACACACATCAGCACTTGAGCAAGCACTACGCCGCGCAAGTCCAACTATCTACCAAACAACAGGTAATAGGATGTGTCCAAGGCAAATATATAGGGCTCATAAGGATATCACGAATGCACGGAACTAAAAGCATCGCAAATACGACAAATAGCAGAGATCAGCATGGAGGGAATAAAGCACTATAAAAAAGTAAGATAGGTAGAAAGAGGGAGATGCTCACCGAAAACATTGCGAAGGTTCAACCAAGATCGCTAAGCTCACATCAACTCAACGACCTTATCCGGAAGAAGCAAAACACTAGAAGAAACACCGGATGCAATATTTAATAGCGAGGAAGATCGGCATGATGCATGTATGATGGATGACATGTGGCAAAGCGATGCAATTAGGTTCATATTAAGCGAACTGGGTCCCACTATTAATTAGATGGTTCGAGTTATTTAGAAGCCCTTCAAATTAAATGTTGTTTAGCAATGTAACGATGGAGCGGTTAGCCACACAAGTTTAAATGAGGCCAATATAAGGCTAGATTTGCCCGCATATGGGCCCCATATTTAATTATTAGATGAATCGGCATAAGGCCCCCAAACCACACGAATGTATGCATGCAAAGACAATCATTATGCATAAGTTGTATTTCAATTATAAAATAGAGTTTGCGGAGAGGGTTCACACATGAAGGGGCCTCGGCAACTTGGGGTTCCGAGGTTCGGGTCTGACAGTCCGTGGTCCGGTCTCGGGTCCGTGGTTGACGGGATCGGTCTCCGGGAGGCGTTCTCGGATCCGAGTCGTTTTCAACTGCTGTGGGTAGATCTTGGCGTATCCGGAAGCGGACTTGGATTGGTGCTCTGGGCTCGTCGGGTTCGCTTTCGTCGGTGCCCGTTCTTGTCGATACGCCGCTGTTGTCTTCGGGTCATGTTGACGATCGTGATGCGTCTCGCGGGAACCTTGACGTTCGGAAGGGCGTGCATTTGGCGTCCGGGGCATCGGACTTCGCCTGGCCCGGTCGAACTCACGGGTCCTCGTGTCGGGCCTGGCCTCAGGTCCGGGTCTGCCGTCCGTATGCGAGATCGGGCATCCGTGTCGAACACTTCGGGGTTCCGTGAAGGAGATCTTGGTGTCCCGGGCCTTGGCATCTTCGGATCCGAGAGGGAGAACTTGGCGTTCCGTCGGTGTCTTCACTGTCTGGGTTCTCGAGCATCACATCCGGGAAAAGGAGAACTTGCCGCGCATGTGGTCTTTGGATCGGTCTCATTCATGGCGTTCCATGGTCGATCTTGTTGATGGTCCAGCAAAAGCCACCGGTCCGGCCTTGTTCCATTGTCGATGGCGATCTTGGCGGAACACTTCCGGTGGTGACGCTCTTGAGGTTCCGAGATGAAGACTCGCGGTTAATCTTCACCGCGGTGTCGAGGATGCATGTGTATTTCCACCAGGTTCAGGGATGAGGACTTGTTCAACACCGATGGCCTTGTCCGACTTGTCGCGCTTGTCAAACGGAAGAACTTGGCCTTTGGTCACCGGGGTACTGGCTCGCAAAGAATGTACCGAGGATGCAACAGTATTCGAGGACGCCCGCGCGCGAGAGACACGGACGGCGGTCACAGCACCGACAGCCCGGAGCCGAGGGAGCGCCGCAGAAGGACGGCGATTTGGCGGCGCTCACGCGAGGAGACGATTTGTTAGAGCGGTATCGAGCGAAGAAGGGACGCGAGGCCGACCGGCCGAGGGGCGCGTCTGGCGGCCAGTGGCGGGCTGAACGCGGTGAGAGGGAGCGGCGCTTACAGGCTCGAGCCGAGCGCGGCCGGAGGCCGGGAGAGCCGCAGACGCGTGGTGGCTCAATGACGAGCATCATGCAGGGCGACAGCTACACAAGTGGTCACACAAGGCTGTCGGATGCGGGCCGGAGGGCGGCATGATGAGGGGAACTGGCAAGCGAAGCCTGGCGAGGCGGGTGGCAGGTCGCCAAGGCTGCTGGGAACGCGAGGCGGCCGGGTTCAGTGAGCGTTGGCGGCAAGGCGACTATGACAAGCAGCGGCGGGCGGACGCACATGGGCAGGAGGAGCGGCCAGGCCGCTGCTTCCCTTGGTAGGGCAAGTGAGGCGGCGCCACTGGGACGTGGGAGGTGAGGGGAGCCAAGGAGCCGGAGAGGAGAGGAGTGAGGCTCGGGCGCCAAGCGGAGCCGGTGGTTGGAGGAGCACTGGAGGGGTCTCGGTGCCACGTGCTGGAGAGAGGAAGAGGCGGAGTGGGCAGCCGGGGGTTCTGTGGGCGGCCGGAGGAAGAGACGGTTGAGCGGTGGAGGCGCTCGGAGAAGAGGGTAGCGCGCGGGGAAGGAGAGGCTGGGGGAGGCGCACGCGGTTGGTGGCCGGGCGCGGGAGTCAAGTGGGTCCAGTGGTGGGTCCGGTGGGGCCACGGTGGGGGGTTGGACGGGTGAGTGGCTCAGCGCCTTGACCAAGCAGAGGGGGCTATAGGTGGGGCTGCGGGCCAAAGGGGACAGGTGGGATGGGGCCCGCGGGGCATAGAGAGAGAGGAGAGGGAGGGTAGAGAAGCTGCGGGTGAGCAAAGAGAGAGAGAGGTGGAAAAAGAGGCGGATAGCTGAGGTGGCAGAGTGGGTAGGGTTTGGGTGAGAGGGGGAGGTGGCAGCACTGGGATTGGGTGGGTAGGAATAGATTGGGTGGGACTAGGATTTAGAGGGAGCTGTCAAAAGTGTGTTTTTGTTTAGTCATTAAATTAAAAATAAGGACATTTTGCAAACGGTTTTTAGACAACTAAAATCTCCGATGCGATCGGGGTTTTGTGTTTGAAAATAATAGGGGTTTTGTACAATTCAAAACTAGGCTTTTCAAATAATGCAGTCAAACAATGCATGATGATGACGATGAATGCACAAAAACAACGCGATTTTCTAGTAGTGGTTTTGCGGGATGCCACATTCCACATATAGGTCGAATTATCGCTTGATTTCAAACGTTTAGCCTCAATGTTATTGATATGTGTATTTCCACAATCGAGATTCAATAAGAATAGACCATCTATCAAAGGTGCATGTGCATAAAACATATTACTCATATAAATCGAACAACCATTATTCTCGGACTTAAACAAGTAACCGTCTCGCAATAAACAAGATCCCGATATAATGTTCATGCTCAACGCAGGCACCAAATAACAATTATTTAAGTATAAAACTAATCCCGATGGTAGATGAAGGTAGCGTGCGATCCGCGATCACATCAACCTTTGATCCGCTTCACCGCGCATCGTCACCTCGCTCTTCGCTAGCTTCCGTTTATTCAGCAGCGACTGCTTCGAGTTAGTTACAAATATGAGCAACCCGAACCAAGATTATCAAATACCCAGGCACTACTACGAGTACTAGTGAGATACACATCAATAACATGTATATCGGATATACCTTTCTTCTTGATATTGCCGTCTCTTCGATCCTTAAGTACTTTGGGAAATTCGCTCAAAGGACCTTCTCCCTCAAGAAAGCACTCAAGATCGGGCTTGGGTCCAGCCTTGGTCTTTCACGCCGGGTGGTAACTTTCTTACCACCCTTCTTGAAGTGTCCTCTTAGACTTGCCTTTCTTGAATTTGGTGGTCTATTGACCAACAACATTGGTGCTCTTTCTGATCTCCACTTCGCAGACTTTTAACATAAAGAAACAGCTTCCGCAACTCTTTGTTCATGTTCGCATGTCAGAGTTCATCACAAAGTTCTTGTAACTTGGTGGTAGTGATTAGAGGACACGGAAATCCCCAAAGCATTAGGAATCACTATACCCAAGCTTTGAAGTTTGTCCGCGTGCCTGCACATCTTAAGCACATGCTCACCGATTTGAGTCGCCTCTTCCATCTTGCGCTTAAAGAACTTTTCTAAGCCTCATAGCTTTCAATTGCCGATGAGTCTCAAAAATCAATTTGAGATCCTCGACAATATCATGTGGGTCTCAATTCTCAAACATTTCAAGCTCATTCTAAACCATACAAGATAGCACACTCAACTATGGAGTACCGATTCTTCCAGCAGGTAAACATTCTTTACTTCATCGGCAGATCACCGCAGGGGTCACCAATGATTGCATCCATCACATAGGTCAAATTACCACCGTGAGGACAATCCTCAAATTGCGGAACCAATCCAAGTTGCTTCCCATTGTTTTTCAACTTTTCTTTCTAGAACATTAAAATTGATGGTAGGCTGCCATTGATCTACAAACATATTTGCAATAGTTTAGACTAAGTTTATGACAAATTGAGTTCAAATTAATAATGAAATTAGACTAGGTGAACTCCCACTCAAAACAACATCCCTCACGTTTTAGTGATCACACGTAACCAAATCCACTACATCAACACCAATCATCACGAGAGTTGATATAGTTTCAATGGCTAACAATCGTCATGTTCATCATATCTACTATATGATTCATGCTTTACCTTCGCGATCCGTGTTCCGAGACCATGTCCGTACATGCTAGGCTCGTCAAGATCAAACCTTAGTTTCGCATGAGCAACTGGCTTGCTCACGTTGTATACACTTGCGTAATCTAACACACCCGATCATCACGTGGTGCTTCAAACAACAAGCTTTAGCAACGGTGCTAACTAAGGGTGAACACTTTATGACTTGAAATTCATGTGCATGAGGGATCATCTTATAATGTTACCATGGTTCACTAAGCAATACAAGATGCATAAAGGATTAACATCACATGCAATTCAATAATATGTGATATGATGTGGCCTTTTCTTCTTGTGCTTCCGATCTCCATCTTCAAGCACGAACATGATCTCCATCATCACCCATTGCATCAAGGTCAATGATGCTTCTACATGGTTGTCGCCCACCTTCAACTATTACAACTACTTTGAATAGACACGTGGTCTTAACATAAATTAAAGACAACCATATGGCTCCTCGCGTTGCCAACTTACAATAAGGAACATTGCATACATCAAATATAATCACAATCATGGCCATATCACATCACTTCACACCCGCAAAACAAAGTTAGACGCTCTACTTTCTTGCATATTTTACATGGTTTGGGGCTTTCAATAAGTGTCGTTTCTAACTTACGAACAAGAACCACAACATTGATACTAGCATTGTTGATCACCGTTGTAAATTGGATCTTAACTATGCTAGGAGAAACAGCACCAGCAGAGCCACTTATGCAATACAAGTTGCATGTCAAGCGGAGCAAGTCTCATGAACGATGTCATGTAAGGTTAGCCCGCCGCTTCATCCCAACATACCGCAAGATGCAAAGTACACAAGAAGCAATCGACAATAAAAGCATCAACACCCACAATGACCATTGTGTTCTACTCGTGCAACAGATCTACATATAGACACGGCTCGATACTTTGTGGTTTCCAGCATGGAAAACAAAAATTTCTATCGCATACAAACAAACAAGTTAAGATCTACTAGATCAGCAAACGAGTCGATGGAATAACTTACCTCAAGATTCCAAAGTGTTTAACGAGCGATTCTCGTGGGTGATGTAGTCTCCCTGATCTCAGCAGCTCAGACGCTGCCTGGCGTTGCAAGACTGCATTGATCCTCAGGACGAAGTGTCTGGCAGGCTTAGAGGAGATCACAGGAGCTCGCCTTAAGCCGGGAGCGAGTATGGTGAGTATGAGAGAGTTCTCGTCTAGGTTTAGACACACCAATTAGAAGGCTCTAATCCGGAGGCTAGGCAATTAGAAGCTCTAAAAACCAAAACGGCTCTAAACCGGAGGTTAGGGCTAGGGTTTAGATTTGATAGAACTTGTGTAGCCTAGGAGGCCCCGCCTCCTTATATAGGTGGGAGGCCTGCCATGGGAGGAGAGGTCCCTCCCAACTCGGCTTGAGGTGGGTGGCCGCCAGGAACTCAACCCTGCTTCCCACACCTTCCTCTTTCCCCTCTTTCCAATTTTAGCCGCTTGACTTTCAAACTTGCTATTTGACTTTTCAATTTAGGATTCAATTTAACTTTATTTGGAACAATGCCGAGAACATTAGTCTTTCATTCCCGGAACTCTTCTGAACATTCTGACATCAATCCGAATCATCCCATGATCCACATTCATGTTCTTTGATTAAATATTTATAGCCACCCATTACGAGGTGTTTGATGTCATCAAAGCATCCATTCGAAAGAGGTATATGCATGATCTCATGTCTTCAATGATTTTATCTATAGGAGTATGTCCACCATATCATTCTCCTAACGATATGATCTTGTTGTTGATAATATCTCAATGTTCATGATAGGAAACCACAATCATTTATCAACCAACAAGCTAGTGATGTATAGAGGCTATACTAGGGACTTCAAATTTAAGTTTACAAATCACACAAGTATCAATGTTTCCTTGTTAATACTATTATAGCATGAATGTAAACATTTATCATAAACACAAAGATATAATAATAACTACATTTATTATTGCCTCTAGGCATATCTCCAACAGATAATACTATGAAGATATATTGTACGACAATATTATCAACATGTTTTAACCCCAAATAACTAAAGGTCTCACCAAAGGACCAAATTTATACAAAGCCATCTCATTAGAAATGAGTGATGCGAGAGACGCAAAGACATGCAATTACACATGGACTGAAGTGTCGATCCGGAGATCGTTGACCACTAGCATCGTGTACATACAACACCGTAAAGTCATAGGTGTTGAATACACAAAGGTTTGAAACTAGATTATTGACTTAGTGCAAGTGGAGATCTGTTGGAGATATGCCCAAGAGGCAATAATAAAGTGGTTATTATCATATCTTCATACTTATGATAAATGTTTACATACCATGCTATAATTGTATTAACCGGAAACATTAATACTTGTGTGATTTGTAAACATAAAAGAGTCCCTAGTAAAGCCTCCTGTTAAACTAGCTTGTTGGTTAATATATGATCATGGTTTCGATCATGAACATAGGGATGTTATTAACAATGTGGTCATATCATTGGGAGAATGATATGATGTACATACTCCTATAGTTAAGCGTAGCATAAAGATTAAGTCATTTAATATAGTTCATTTGCTATAAGCTTTCTGATACATAGTAACCTAATTCCTTCGACCATGAGATCATGCTTATCACCATCACGGAAGGATGCTTTGATGACATCAAACACCACACCATAACCGGGTGGCTATAAAGGTGGCATTGAGTGTTAGGAAAGTATGGGCTGAGATACATGGATCAAGAGTGGCATTTGTCCATCCATATGACGGATAGATATACTGGCCTCTCTTGGAATGTCATCCAATTAGCTTGCAAGCATGTGACCGGCTCACAAGGATCACATATCACGAACGAAAAGAGTACTTATTTAGAACGAGGTTGAACTAGGTATGCAGATACCGACGATCATAACCCCTGATAAGTAAACTATCGTGAGACAAAGGGAAATTGGTATCATATGTAAGTGGTTCATTCGATCGCAGCAATCATAGAAATATGGGAGCCATATGAATTTCATTCTCTATTGGTTATTGATCGGAGAAGTGTCTCGATCATGTCCGCATAATTCACGAACCGTAGGGAGACACACTTAAGGATTCATGTTGTTGAGTAGTTATGGAATGATGAGTAAGAGACAATGTTGTTCAGAGTCTCTGATGGGATCCGGATATCACGAGGAGATCCTAATGGTCCGGAGAATAAGATTCATATAAGGAAAGTCCTTTTGAGTCGGGGAATGATTCCGGTGTTTTCATCGGGAATGTTCTAGAAGGTTCCGGAATGTCTGACACTCCGGAGGGGAAGGGTACATGAATGTGTCATTGCAAGTTGGAATGATTACATCATGTACTAGGTGTCATCGCTGTACAAAATAAAGGGTTTAATCAAATCCTAGTTTGAAAAGTCAAACGCCAATTTGAAAAGTCAAACGACTATTTTGGAAAGTGGAGAAGAAGTGGGAAACCGAGTTGGGGAGGAGTTTCTCCTCCACCACCAGCCCACTAGGGATCCGAGTTGGGGAGGGACTCCCTCCCCTTGGCCGACGCCTCCCTCCACCTATATAAGGAGGGGCAGGGCTCCCCTCCTAGACACACAAGTTCCCTACCTCTAAACCTAAACCCTAGCCACAGCCTAGGGATTTCTCCCAAGCCGCCGAGTTAGAGCTTCTAATTGCCCTAGCTGCCAGTTTAGCCCCTTCTAATTGGTGAGTCTAAACCCTAAATCACCAAGGCTCTCTCATAGTCCACCATACTCGCTCCGGCTTAAGGCGAAGCCCTGCGAGATCTCCCCTCTACTTAGGCATCACTTGGTCGCCGTTCTTGGGAATCGCGAGGAGTGCTACAACCTCCACGTCACCGGAACAAGGAGAGGAAGGTCTTCACCAAGCACCTAACGTGCGACTGCGTAAGCGCTTAACGCAATGGGAAGGATCCTATGCGGGCTTGAGATCGGAAGTGTACTACATCATCCAAGAATCGCTCGTTAACCGCTTTGGATCTTCGAGGGTTAGTACTTTGTTGACTCGTTGCTACAATCTAGTAGATAGATCTTGGCTTGATCATATATTAGATCTTGATTGTGTGTTCATGCGGTAGAAATTTTTTGTTTTCCATGCTACGAACCCCAACACAGTAGTTAAAGTTTTCTTCAAAGTTTCAAAAGCTTCCTTACAATCATCATCAAAAACAAAAGGAACATATTTTTGAAGAAGGTTAGTAAGGGGCTTTGAAATTTTGGAGAAATCTTTAATAAACCTCCTATAGAAACCAACATGACCAAGGATACTACGAATACCTTTGATATCTCTAGGACAAGGCATATTCTCCATTGCTTCAATTTTGGCTCTATCAACTTCAATGCCTCTTTCAGAGATCTTGTGTCCAAGAACAATTCCTTCATTAACCATGAAATGACATTTCTCCCAGTTAAGAACAAGGTTGGTTTCCTCACATCTCTGCAAAACTTTATCAAGGTTGTGCACACAGTTATCAAAAGAAGTTCCATAGACGGAAAAATCGTCCATGAAAACCTCCACAATTTCTTCACAAAAACCATGAAAGATAGCAGACATACATCTCTGAAAGGTAGCAGGAGCATTACATAACCAAAAGGCATACGCCTATAAGCATAAGTACCATAGGGGCAAGTGAAAGTAGTTTTCTCTTGGTCCTATGCTTTCACAGCAATTTGAGAAAACCCAGAATAACCATCAAGAAAGCAAAAGTGAGTCTTTTTGGACAACCTCTCAAGCATTTGATCAATAAAGGGTAAAGTATAATGATCTTTCTTGGTAACTTTATTAATCTTTCTAAAATCAATGCACATTCTATACCCAACTACTACTCTTTGGGGTATAAGCTCATTATCTTTATTAGGCACAACAGTTATTCCCCCTTTCTTGGGAATGCAATGAACAGGGATAACCCACTTACTATCAGCAATAGGATAAATAATACCACCATCAAGGAGTATTAATACCTCATTTCTTACCACATCCTTCATCTTAGGATTTAGGCGGCGTTGGTGCTCAACAACTGGTTTTGCATCAGGCTTATATTAATAGCATCGACATATAGTAGTATAAATACCTTTTAAATCATCAAGAGTATAGCCCATAGCTCCTCGGTGTTTCTCAATATCTCCATTAACCTTTCTTCTTCCTTTCACGAAAGTTTATAACTAATAATAACAGGGTATATCTTCTTGTAATCAAGATAAGCATATTTAAGATCATCGTAAAGGTTTTAAGAAAACAGGGTCCCCTTTAGGTGGAAGTGTGGTACCCAAATCTTCCACAGATAAATTATGCTTAAGTAACTCAGGCTGACGAAGGAAAGCCTCATCAATCTCATTTCTTTCCTTCATGAAGGCATCGCTTTCATGATCTTCCATGAACTGCAAGGCATTGTTAGGAGCAAGAGAAATAGCGAAAGTTGTTCAACCTCAAGTCCTCATCGCAGTTCATTTTCATAAGGAGTTTTGGCAAATTTGGAAAAATTAAACTCATAAGACTCTCCAAATAACTTAGTCAAAACTTTTTCTTCAGACAATCTATGATAGCCCCACAAGTATTCGTAAAGGGTCTACCAAAGATAATAGGATAGGTTTTACTAGCTTCTTTACCAAGTACTAAAAAATCAGGATATTTAATCTTACCACAAAGGACCTCCACATCTCTTACAATTCCAATGGAACAAACTTGCTCCCTATTAGCAAGGTGAATGACCACATCAATGTCCTCAAGCTCGCAAGGACCAATCTCATGCATAATTTCCAGTAAAGCTCACAAGGAATAGCCGAACTAGCGCCAATATCACATAAACCATAATAGCTATGACTACCAATTTTAACAGAAATCACATGGACACTAGATTTTCTAACTTTCTTAGGATGAGAAACAATATTAGTAGTGTCTTCACATAAGACAATATGCTCATCCTCTATATTTCTAGTGACAAGATCTTTCACAATAGCTACCACATGCTCGATATCAATAAGCTCATCGGGCACTACAATTTTATTTGCACTTTTCTAACCACATTAGCCATAATAGAGTGTTCCTTTACATTGGAGGGAAAAGGGATCTTCTCAACATAAGGTTCAGGCAAAATAGGATCAACGGTACAAACTTCTATACTGGTAGGAACGTGGGTAACAATATCTTTATAAGGATCATGGTACTTGTTCCACTCTTTCTTGGGAATCTCAGTATAAGAGGCAAAAGCATTATAACATTTCGCAAGAACTTGAGGATCATGGCCAAATTTATTGCGATTATCATGGAAGCTATTAGTACCCATAAAATATTTAATGCATTCATAATCATAGTTTATACCTGACTTTCTTCATTTGTCATTCTCCAAATCTTCAGTGTTATCTTAAATACGGTCTAAGAGATCCTATTTAGCTTCTTCCTTCATACTTGTGAACGATCCGGCACAAGAAGCATCTAGTAAATCTTTATCATGAAGAGACAGCCTAGCATAAAAGTTATTAAGGATAATATTGTTAGGGAGTTCATGGATAGGACATTTAAGCATTAGTAACTTCAATCTCCCCAAAGCTTGAGCTGTACTCTCTCCATCAAGAGGCCAAAAGTTATAAATAAGACTTCTATCCTTATGGATTTCACTGGGAGGATAAAATTTAGAGTAAAAGAGAGATGCCATCTCCTCCCATTCCATGGATTATCCATTCTTTAGCAACTTATACCATGCCTCAGCTCTCCCTTTCAAAGATACAGAGAGTAACTTCTTATTCACCTGTTCAGTTCTGATACCTACACATTTAAACAACCCGCATAATTCATGGATAAAAAGCAAGTGATCACCAGGATGGATAGTTCCATCCCCAAAATAATAATTATCCATAACACGATTAACAATACTTGTAGGTATCTTAAAAGGATCTATCTCAACAAGTGGTGGTTCATCTACTACCCTTTCGGGTAGTAGTTCTCCAAACAGAAAACCAAGTGGGTTATCCATATTGGAAACAAAGTAACAAACAGTAACAAAAGGAAATACTCATAGTGAAATTTTCCCTTACCAGTTCCACTCTTCAATGGCGTTTCACCCCACAAAATGTGAGAAAATAGTCTTGATGACCCACAAGTATAGGGGTGTATCATAGTACTTTGATAAATAGGAGTGTCGATCCCAACGAGGAGCGTATAAAATAAAGTGGTATGGAGCAGAAATCTCGTGAATACTTAGCAAATAGATTTTTAGTGGTTTTGACAAGGCAACAAAACAAAGATAAAGTAACAAAAGTAACGAACAACGGAGCAAGTGGCCCAATCCTTTCTTAGCAAAGGACAAGCGGTGGAAATACTTATAAGGACCAAACGTTCTTGAGGACACATGGGAATTCGCTGCTTTTGCTTCAAATAGCCGAGTACTCTTCTGGTGTTTGTAAGTGTTGTTTGGGTGAACTGCTAACATACTGCCCTTCCTAGGACTAATACATACTTGTGATTAAACCCCCTGCAAACATCTGTAACCATAGGAAAGTAATTAAGATATAATCTAACCACAGCCTTAAATTCTGAGATCCTACACTCCCTTGTGCAAAGGTGTCCTAACGGGGGTTCATGTTTCATCCCAAGAACCCCACAATTAGTAGCCAAATACACAATGCATTCCCCTAGGCCCATAAATGGTGAAGTGTCATGTAATCGATGTTCACATGAAACCACTAGAAGAATAGCACCACAACTTAAATACTAAACCATTGAATAATGACTCATCACAGATTCACTACTAACAACATGACTTCTCCCATGTCCTCAAGAACTAAAGGAACTACTCACAAGACATCATATGGATCAAGATCAAAGATGATATGATAACGGATAACAATCTGAACATAAACAATAATCCAATGGTTCCACTCACAAGCATCAACTACAATAGTAATTAACACTGGGAAAGTTTCCCCTAATGAACTAAGCAATATCCAACACAATTGTTACAGCGGGACATAGTGGTGATGATGGTGTGGATGATGATGACCCCGATGAATCCTAGCTTGATGATGATGTTGATGGCGACGGTCTCCCCTCTCCGGGAAGGAATTCCCCGGCAAAATCTGTCTGCCGGAGAGATCTTTCTCTCTTGGTGTTTTCCGCCCCCAGAGGCGGCGAAAATCTATCTGTGGTCACTCCCCGAGGCTTAGGGTTCCGAAGGGAAGTTATAGGCGAAGGGGGAGAGTCGGAGGCCGGGCAGGTGGGCCAAACCTGCCCTAGGCGCGGGGTCAGGTGGGCCCGTGCCTAGGGGGGTGTGGGACCCCTGAGGCCCAACTTCGTTCCTCCTTCTGGCTTTCTTCGTCTTCTGGTAAAATAATATGTTTCTATATTTTTCTGGTATTTTTCTAATCTTCGCGAAATTGCACCAAAACGCCTTCTTCACCATCAGAATTCAGACTCCGACAGTCCATCCTCCAGGAATCATCCAACATGCATAAACAGATGAAAAGGCATAAGTAATACCTCATAATAAGACAAATATCAATGAATAGAGGTAAATTATGATATAGAATGATGATGCAAATTGGGCGTATCAACGTGCAGTTCCTTTTCCTGAAAAAAGAAGAGACGCATATATATGGGTTGAATAGTCCCGCCTCGCTTCCTTAAAACGATATTCACAGGTTTATATACACCGGTAAATTTACAGGTATCAGCACCACAATCACCTAATTCGAAATTGATTGAGGGGATATAGAGGACAAAGCAAAAGAGCTGGCAGAAACAGGCGTGGTGGTACAGACCAGAGTCGAAGGGAACAAAGCTCCAGGCTCATCGACGAAGGAGGAGGAGAGAGGGTCGGGATCAAATGGCATGGTGGTGACCAGATGGACAGAGCTCCATCCTCATCGATGAAGGAGGAGGAGAGAGGGTCCCCCTGTGTACAGGTCGGGGCTGGATTCTTGTGCTTCCTCCTCCCCTATTCAATATGAAGAACAGGCGCAGCAATAGAAGAACAAACGTAGGGCGAGCAAATGGGATGAAGGTGGAGGGGAAGCTTCTCCTGATGTGCACCGCTGCTGTCGCCGACAACTAGCACCTCCACAGAGTCGAATAGGACTGCAGGTGGCGTTTGTGGTTGAGTCCATGTCCACCGCCTGAGTTGCCCCTATATCCAACAATCCCTAGGTTGGTGCAGACAAAACCTTTTTTCTTCTAGAAATTGTTTAAATATCTACAACATCACTCTAATCAGGACTCGCTAGAAGGCACAATTGAGCCCAAAAAATTGAGCGTTCAGAGCACACCATCTCTTTATGTCTCAGAGATGATTGCGGTGGTGGATTTTGTGCAATTGTTGTTACCATCGCGCAACTTTGCTGCAGAAATAATAACAATTCCAAGAAAATCTTGTGTGTACATTGTTGTTTCTAATAGTTGGATGATTAGTGTGCTTTGCGCATGGGTCGTCCATCGTGACCATTCCAATAGCTGGATGATTAGTGTGCTTTGCGCATGGGTCTTTAGATTAGCAAAAAACACATTAGTAGGTGATTATTAGTTAGAGTTTAGGGATGTGACCATTCAATTCAAAGTACCTTTTTTCTTAAAAAATAATAGGGTACCATGAAGATAATATCATTTAGCCGAGCAGAGTTAGCTCTTATTATTTTTGGCGTACCCAAAGAGTGCAATTATGCAAACCATTTGTGTTGTCAATTGTATGGAGTTTGTCACACTTTCCCTAGCACACATCCACGTCGGTTGAATTTGATTGGATTTTTTGTCGAAAAGTCTCCGGCCTCATCGATGATCGATCAGATTTCTTCTCTTTCGGTGCAACGCATGGGTATGTTCCTAGTTCATCTAATTCCTCCATCCATGTATGCCCCTATGTGTTTTCACGTGATTTTGTGGTGTTCTCCTGAGGTTGGAGGCGCCAGTTCGTCACAAGAACCGCTATATGGTGGGGGTTAATGACGCGCATTCATGCTGGTATCCATTAAGGAAGGGGGGTCTAGAGAGGATTTTGATGTGCATTATTACCAGAGGAATATACAATCTAGAAAATGAACACTGGCTTATGTTTGTTGATTAGTTGCTTTCTCAAAAAAAATGCCCAACACATACATGGTTGTTGCATATATGATAGTAGTAGTTGCTAGCAGGAGTTGCTTTTCGTAGAGTGCAAGGTGCTTATCATAGACCGAAAGTTTCTTATCTGACATTTAGTACTTGCTCAACATGACATGTTTGTTTCCTACATGGCACTAGAAGTTGCTTGTCTGATTTTAGTAGTTGCTCAACCTGACATGTTTGTTGTCTGCATGACACTAGAAGTTGCTTGTTGGCATAAGTAGTTGTTCAATAAATAGTTGTTTATCCTATAAGTAGTTGCTTTCACCCAACATGTTTGTTGCCTACATGGAACTAGAAGTTGCACGGTTTTTTGTCGTTTTCCCTTTCTATAGTTGCTTATCTATCACATGAAGTTGCTCAACCTAACCTGCTCATTGGCTATTCGACACTAGAAGTTGCTCAGAATAACATCAAGGCTCAAAATATATATAGTTGATTATATGTAGTTGCTTTTCTTTCATAAGTAGTTGCTCAACTAAACATGTCTATTGTTTATCTGACATAAGTAGTTTCTCAGGCCAACATGTTTGTTGCCTACATGGAACTAGAAGTTGCTAGTTGAAGTTTTTTAACTTTTGTTTTCCATAATATGGTGAAGCGAATGCCTTGGTGAGTGTCTTGATGGATGGTAACTAAAGTCATCTACAAAGGTTCCAGCTACTAAAGAATCAAGAACTAGGCAAAGGAAGCCGGCAAGGCAAAATAAAGGCGTTAAACTCCGTGGCGCTCTAAACAGAGCAATTGCAAGAAACATGATGCATTGATATGGTTGATATGGGGAGAATCCTAAGATTGTTTCTCTCCCACCGAGAAACCTACATACCCGTTATGTAAGTAAGTTGCCTACATATATTATGAATGCCTACTATTTCTCGTGATGATTACTATTTGATGATTTGTGAAGTTCATTCTTGTATGTTAAGTTGCCCACCCGCTGTTAAGTTGCCACTTTTTTACTCTATATATACCGGGGCACACTCATAGAGAGAATTAGGTTATTCCATGTTGCGTTAGCTCCTAGGTCTCCGATCCACGCCGACACGAACCTAGCAGCTCACTATCGACGCTCCTCCTCGTACGTGTGGATACCATTAGCGGTGTTGTACGATCAACACCCCGACAATCTTGATCGGATTGGATCATAAGGACTGCACTGCATCAACTGATGCGCTTCATCAGTAATCCACAACTGCGCATCTAGTGGTAATTCTCGTGGCTTATCACCTTAGCTAGTTCTTGGGATCACCGCCTAGGGGAAAAAGTTTTATTTTATCTCTACATGGCCCAACAATCTTCCCCACAGAGCCAAGCGTTGCAAGTGTCGAAGGATCCACCTCTTTAACATCACCAGACATAGTAACATGCAACATAGTGGTGTCATCCACTTGAAGCAAAACACTCGACGAGGCGGCCTTGCACTGATGCTCCACTCGCCCTTTCTCTGTCCCGTTGTAAAAGATATAGGTTTTATGTTTTTAAACATGGTAATGATAATTTTACTGAGTTAATGAGAATTTAAGTACGCCTAACATGTAAAAGATGTAGCCATACCATGAAGATAGCATCATGCAAGTCTAACATGTATATGATGGCATTTAGCAGCTGGTAACCAAGTGTGTGTTAATTAGAAACAAAGTGATATAATATGTCTATAACCTGTTAAGCTGCTAGTGACAATAACCAAACAACTATCAGATAAAACATGTTACCAAAACACAAGAGCATTGGATCTAATTATGAACAAATCTATCAAATTCATTTGATTTGCATTATCCTGACACATAGGATGACTTGGTGGTGTGGGTATGCCACCCCTAAAGAAGGGGAGGAGATAAGTAGACCATCCAATCGTGTTACATGTCTCGAATCTTGGATGCCTAGGGATATCTTTTGTTGCCAAAAGTAGATAACCATTGCAACTTTTCCCGTGATTTTGAGAAGAATAACATATTCAACATGCTTTTGAGAATGAGAGCAATAGAAAAAAGAGAGACCATTTTAGAAGGAACCGATAGAAAACCTAAACACTCTATGATCTCCTCAGTAAACCCAATAAACCACAATACTATGGGTTTCTTTGATTCACAATTTGTTAAAACATGTACTCCCTCTGTCTCAAAATAGATGTCTTAGGTTTGTTAAAATTTAGATGAATCTATATTCTAAATAGTTTCTAGATTCATTCAAATTTGACAAATCTGAGACATCTATTTTGGGACGAAGGGAGTATTATATAGGAAAACGCGGAATCAAAATTTCCTCTATTTCAGAATATAAATTCTTCTAGAAAACAAAACAACTTGCTAAAAAGATTTATACCGTGGAACAAAAAGAGTATTCCACATACAACAAGGAAGCAGAGAGAAACGTATCCAGAGGCTTGAGTAGGCAGATATTGTCCTTACGATATAACAGCATTGTATTAAAGCAAGCCTTTAAAGCCCTGTTTGGTATCAAAGTATTTTTAAAGTATTAAAAAAATACTCTGGTTTCTAAAAAAAGAAATATTAGATACTTTGAGGTGTTTGGAACAACCAAATAATATGGTTTTAAAACTGAAGTATTCTCTAAAACTATGGCTTTTTGAAGTATTTGAGAAAGAAGTCAGACCCTCTTTTTTAAAAAACTGAGAAAAGAGAAAAACTAAAGTATTACTTTGCTAGGCACTAGAATATTATAGTGTCGATATACTTCAGTTTTGAAAAACTTTATTGCCAAACTAGGAACTTAGTCTAGTTTGGCAACAAAGTTTTCCTAAAACTGAAGTATATCGATATCATAGTATTCTAGTATCTAGCAAAGCAACGCTTCAGTTTTTTCCTTTTCTCAGTTTTAGAAAAAAGAGGGTCTAGCCTCTTTCTCAAATACTTTAAAAAAACCATAGTTTTAAAGAATACTTCAGTTTTAAAACCACATTATTTGTTAGATCCAAACACATCAAAGTATTTAATACTTCAGTTTTTTCCGAAACCAAAGTATTTCCTTCAATACTTTAAAAATACTTTAATATCAAACGGGGCCTAAACGTTTTTAATTCAAGGAAGCTCTACTATACTAGAAACAAAACAAGATATGTGATTGGTGCTGAAGACGTGGATAGACCCAAGGAAGGGCAGGCAGATGCGGCACGCAGGACGGCAGCAGCTGCTCCTCACGTGATACTACGTACGAGTCGTCGCTCGCTCGTAACCCACCCACCACACCTCATCTCCTATCTCCCCCTTCTCTCCCCCCCTCCGCCGCACCGCAGGCAGTGGCGGCGGCGCACCAGAACCCAGCCAGCCGGAGATCCCAACTCCCCTCCACCGCGGCGTATCCGTCTCCGCCCTCTCGCCTCCCTCCTCTTCCTGCGCCCCGTCACGGAGGCGTGGTCTTGCGAATCGAGCGGCGCGGTGTTGGTGTGAATCGATTGGCTACAAGGCGAGAGGCGAGCGGCCCACGGCGAGGGGGAAGTGGGCTGGCGGGCGGGCCGGCCGGTCGGCGACCACGGCATCCACGGATCCCATCTCCCCTACCCTACTACCCTATCCCAAGGTATAGATCGATATACCCTAGACTGTTTTTATATCTGCTGAACCCTGCCATGGTACTAGCTGTCGAAACTCATTATTTCGGTTTTGGTTGAAAGCATGCGTGATTGTTCCTGCTATGTGCTATACGTGTTTTTGAGGCTGTCTGTTGGTGGTTTCCAAACACATCGCCTATTATGTGTGTTTTTCATACTAAAACAACAATACCTAGTTTTAGGACTTATTTTTCAGATTAATAATAAATGTTAAACTCCTTTTTACAATATTGCCTATTTCATCTTCGCTTGCCAATCTGAGTAACAAGGTTGTTCTTATATGGTTCATGTATGGAGGAACTATGTTAGCAAAATGAAACCTAACCCACCCACCCACCTTGGGAATCAATAATCTCGAATGGAATTGTACAGTGCACACTTCTGTTTGCTGTTATTGCAGATCTCACAGCAGCCATTTGTCTGGATCATGTTGGATGGCATGTTTTAGTAAATGAGCGCATTTTCTAACTAATAGAAAAGAGACTTGAAAAGAAATCTAAGACAAACAATTATAGCACAAAATGTGCAAGCGTGCAGCTCATGACAAAGTATATTGGTATCATCTTCTCCATCAAAGAACATAGAGAGTAGAACATCATGTTTAGTCCGTTAGTTATAGCACATAGGTCTTGTGTATTTGATTTGTTCTATGCCAGCACGAGTCTTGTGCAGTTGATCACATTATGTACTCATAGGACACACTTGTGTTACGAATCTGTGCACAAGTTACTTCTTCCTTGTGATTTCATCATCATTCTTGTACGCTTTAAAGCTTCATCAACTGACTATTCTCAGTCTTAGGTATAGATATACCCTGGAGCTTTGAAAAGAGGCTGCACAATGGAGTTATCGGAGCAAGGCCAGGAACCCATGTCTGGTAGCATGGGATCTCAGGCACTTCCCTCTTCAAATATCCAATCTACTCAGGCTGCGTATCCCACTATGTTCTATCCGCCCCTTTCTGCTGGCTGGAGTGCACAGCCAATGTACCCGATGGGAGCTTCGGTACCAGTCAGTTCATTTTATATTGTCCCTATGAGTCAGCAAGCTGTCCAAGTTGGTGCTTCCAGGCCAGAGGCTCCACATCCTTTGGGGGTGCAATCTATAAGCAGAGTATCATTGAGGCCACCTCAGCAGGTGCTGAATGTTCAAACATCTTCGCCAGCAATGATCGGATCGCAGCTGTCGCCATCTGTTGCAGGAAAAACTTCAACAGACCGTTGCTTCTCCAAAGGTTCAAATGATGAAATCTGCATTGTCTGCCAGCGTCCTGCACAGAAAGAACTACCATCAAAGCCTAAGCCTCAGCAGTTTGAATCTGTGAGATCAAAGTTCAGGAGTCACTTTCTGTTGCATTGATGATGGATTCTGACCAGCAGGATGAGAAACAATCTGCTCAGAACCTGCAGTCTGATGGGTCAGCAGACCAAAACAAGAAGGTGGAGGAGATGAAGTTCAGGACCTAGTGTCAACCACATCCAAAGATGCCAGTGCAACCAATTCAGAGGCAGACAATGCTGTTGGTGAGAAAGATGAGATTGAGAAGTTGGGCAGTGACTTGGTGCAGGACGTGATTACAAGCACAAATGATGATATGCAGCAACGCCTAAAGCATCTTTCTTCAGAAGATGAAGTATTAGGTCAAAGTATGGTTGTTACAGATGAACTCTTGCAAGGTCATGGCCTTTCTTGGGTTTCTGATTTTGATGTTGGGATTTCTGAACCTATGACACAACCTAATTTAAAAAGGGACAGGACTTCTGATATTGAGTCTGGGGTTACAGAGTCTTTGACAGAGTCTGAATCAAAAAGAATGAAATCTGCTGATGAGGCAGCAGCAGATAAGGCTAGCATTATCCAAAAGGCTGAAAGATTGGCATTTAGAATTGAAGAGGAGCTCTTCAAACTGTTTGGTGGAGTGAACAAGAAGTACAAGGAGAGAGGCAGATCTCTTCTGTTTAATCTAAAAGATAAAGGCAACCCTGAGTTAAGGTTGAGGGTCATATCTGGAGATATCCCACCTGAACGCCTTTGTTCAATGACTGCGGAGGAACTTGCTTCCAAAGAGCTCTCAGAGTGGCGGTTGGCTAAAGCTGAAGAACATGAAAAAATGGTTGTCCTTCCTGACACTGAAGTTGATATCAAACGTTTAGTGAGAAAAACACACAAAGGAGAGTTCCAAGTTGAAATAGAAGAAACTGATGGTATTTCAGTGGAGGTTGAGCTTGGGGGTCATGTTCTATCTCATGTTGCATCAAAAGCTGTCGAAGATGAGACAAAAACTAATGGTGAAACAAGTATGGATGATAAAGCTGGTGTAGAAGGTAAGGACAAGGGTTCTGACGGCATGTCACAAGATGAGGATGGTGGGACAGGTGACAATGATTCATCGGGTAATGTGGATTATATTGAAAATGAGAAAGCAGATCTTATTGATGAACTTATGGTGGATGACTTAAAAGATGCAGAGAATCTTCCACCGATTCCTTCGTTAGATGAATTCATGCTGGGGTTAGATTCCGAGCCACCTTTTGAAAATTTATCAGTTGGGACACCGCAAAAAGATCTTAGTGATTCTGATGAACCTAGCTCCACTTTGGAATCTGAGAAACTTCCTGAGACAGAAGATAAGCTCCCTGCACAAAAGAATACCGGATCTGAATCTGATGTGCCATCTTTACAGGGTAAATCCGAGTCCAGGTCAGAATCACCCAAACATGAGGTTGGTTCAAATTTGGTTTCTGATGTGCCACATGATGGACAGCTAATCAAATCCTCTCCTGAGAGAGCTGAATCCAAAGAACCAGCTGCTGCTAATATCTTGAATCCTGTTTCGACTATGAACCATATGACAACTACTGTTCCTATGATTCGTGAGAGTATATGGGAGGGTGCGATTCAACTGTCTCTATCGTCACTCACGAATGTCGTTGCCATTTTCAAAAGGTTTGTTTTGTCTGCTTTCTTTTTTTAAGAATTGTTCTGCTCTTACCAACTTAGCATGTCATGTTGATCTAAGCACATTCCCCTCTTCATTTTCATCTTCTTAAAAAAACATTGTAAGTACCTTTAGTTCTCATTCTATATGTTGCATACTTGACCGATGCCATTGTGTTATGTGCTTATACTATGCACCGTCAAACTCACTAAGGTAATATATGTTATTGACATTGGATAATTACTACAATATATAGTTCCTTCAATAGTGGATTTACCTCACCACCTACACCTTGCCTGCAACAACCGCTAACATAGGCTGTTGATGTTAGAAAGCCAACACTCAAAACTGGAGTGAATCACTCTGTGCTGTTAGTTCCTTTAATAGTGGTAATGGTCCTTGACCAGCATCTCAACCATTCTCTCCAGTGTTCACCCGCAAGCTAGAAAAAACTTTATTTCTCACACAGCTGCTGTCACATGATTAAGGGTGTGCAAAACACCAAACAGTGGAAACCAGTGAAACCAGCTGGTGATAGCCTAGTTTATTTCTCTTCACATTTTCAATTGTCACACTCTTGCTAGTACAAAAAATGAACTAGGCTAAACCGTCCAAACCGCTGGAACTGTGTTTGCACACCCCTACACATGATAAACAAGTGCTTCAAAGAGATCCATTAACAAACAAGGCTGGTTATTGCTAGGTTGAGAACTTTGCACAGCCCATGACTCTGCATACTTCACAAGTTTTTGTGTACATGCCAATGAGTCTATAACTCCAGATCAAACTCTGGCCTTTGTTTAATACTTTAATATAATGTGATAAATGGGTCAGTGTCACATGAAATAGTTTGCTATTGTAACAGTAGCATATAATAGCAAACAAGGGCTTCGAAGAAATCAATTAACAAACTGGTTTACTTGCTAGTACAGTTAAGGGGACACCAATTGCTTGGCTGTCTCACATGTAAAGTTAAAGGCTCAACATGAGATGATAAGTGTGAATGCCAGCTCCTAGATCAATGAACAGGGACTGCTGTTTGGCTATGTGTTTCTTGATTATGTACTTCATGTTATTGGTTCTGACATTTCTTCAAATTTATCTTGGTACAGTGGTGAAAAGCCATCTGGGAAAGAATGGCGTAGCTTAATTGAGATCAAGGGGAGAGTTAAACTTAGTGCTTTTCAGGAATTTCTGGAACAACTCCCCAAATCTAGGAGCCGCGCTATAATGGTAATTCTGTTTTGAATGCATAATTTGTTTGTTTCTAAATGATGTTCTTACTGGAATGATTATGGTTGAACCATACACATTTGGCTCAGTTTTATATGCTTGACACCATGCTGTCTGGATTCGATTGTGGATGGTTGCCGACTCAGCATGTTGTAATCGTGCTCATGAATTTTCTGAATAAATATATAACCCCTGTTGTTTTGAATGCATAAAATTCCTTTAAAGTTTCTACCTTCAAATGCATCCTAAACTGGTAATGTTTCAAAAAGTAATACTAATACTTCCATTTCCCTCTGCCTTGCCTGATTATGGTTGAACCATACACATTTGGCTCAGTATTATATGCTTGACACCATGCTGTCTGGTTTCTATTGTGGATGGTTGCTGACTCACCATGTTGTAATCGTGCTCATTAATTTGCTGAATAAAAAATATATATAACCCCTGTTGTTTTGAATGCATAAAGTTCATTTAAAGTTTCTACCTTCAAATGCGTCCTGAACTGGTAATGTTTCAAGAAATAATACCAGTACTTCCATTTCTCTCTGCCTCGCCTGATTTTGCTGACTGATAAATGTAACCCTGAATTTCGTTTACACTTATGGTATCTATCATGTTATTTGAGATTTAAAAAATGTTTGGATACACTGATGTTTAGAGGCAGGAACATGTATTTGTACTTTTAATCTGGTCCCTACAAAATATCATAACAGGTGCTTAAGGAGCCCACAGTTTAACCGCATATGTGTACTTGATAATGTGACCTCTCAAGCTATCTGGTCTATATGTTGAATCAGAACTCTGTATATACTTGCAATTGTTGTTGTGCTTAGGGTCTAGAGGTATTATGCAATTAGGGTAGTACTACCCAGTTGAATTATTTAACTAGATAGCCTAAGAACTGTAAATAGTGTTGTATGCCCAGTTAATATACTGGTGTATGTCTACAACTCTACATGCATATAGTTATGTGTCCTTTGATCTGCGTGTAATTCTCTGTTCTGTGTCTTTTGAGTATCCGCTCTATATGTTTTAAGTACCTTTTACTACTTTTTAGGTAACCGAGCTGTTGTGGAAGGAAGGTTCTCTGGAGAGTGGCCGCCAACATCTTTCACAGGTTCCTTTTCTAAGTCAGATCACCCATCAGGAGCTTAGTAGAACTTTGAAGAATCGCTTTTACTAAACTGGCTCGTTCTTTTGCAGACAATTGATTCATATATTGCAGATGAGAGAGTGGGATTAGCTGAGCCTGCAGATGGAATAGAGCTGTACCTGTGCCCTCCTCAAGGAAAAACCGTGGAGATTCTCTCCCAGCACTTGCCAAAGGAACACTTGGATGGTCTCGCTGTGGCAGCAACGTCGATCATCGGAATCGTCGTCTGGCGGAGAGCCAGCGTTCCCAGGATACCGTCCCATCAAAGGCACGAGGGTTCCAAGAGGCAGTCGATCCTAAGGACTCCGCAGGTTACTGGTTCTACTTCGGTCCGTAGGTCCTCCGCGCCCCAGAACTCTCATGGTGCACCACCAGGTTTTCCCAACCAGCGTCACCACCACCACCACCAGGAGGAGGAAGAGGATGTAAATGATGATGTGCCTCCAGGCTTTGGGCCTGGTGTTGTTGCCCGCAGGGACGAAGACGATCTTCCTGAATTTAATTTTGTTAACTCGTCAAACCCCGCTGCTAATGTAACGACTCGTGCCTTCAAGGGCCGACAGCATGTACCTGCTCGTCCAGTAGAGCAAATGAGGGAGTTGGTTCAGAAGTATGGTAAAAGATCATCTGTTGAATCGCGTCGCTGGGATGACGATGACGACGATGATATACCAGAATGGAACCCTATCCAGCAAAGTAGGCAGCCACCATTGGCACCCACCCTGCCACAGCAACCACTCCCTCCACCACCACCACTGCCGTCCATCCAGCAAATCCACAATCCCTACCAGCAACAGCAGTACAGCCACCACCCAACTGCAATGCAGCCTCTTCAGCAGCAAATGCCCAGCAATACCCCCATCCTTTCCCAGGCTTACCTCCAGCAACTCCAGCAGCAGCAGCAGCTTCAGCCTTCGCAAACATGGCAGCAGCAACAGCAGCAGCCTAATGGCTGGTGGCCGCAGGCACAGGGTGCGGCGGCGGCTGCAGTTCCAGTACCCCAGTATGCTGTAACAATGCCTAACAGTAACAGTGCCCAAGGTTACAACGCTGCAAATTTAGGCGGCACGCCCTGGAGACCAAGATAGAAAGGAACCTGTAACAGTTAGTTCTCTTGATTTCTTTGTAGCTCTGCCCAGCTTCCGTTCTAGGGTTGGTTTCTTTTCCTTTTTTTAGCTCACAGGTTCATGTAAGTATCAGTCAGTCGTGTACACACCCCCTGTACACGAGGATGTAAATCTGGATGAATTAGATTGGCTGTGGGTTGTATTCCGTCCAATAAACATAGGATCTACCGTTTCAGAACAATTTCGACCATCCTGTTTGTCGGCGCGCAGTGGAAAAATGACAATAATGTTCGGACGTGGATAAAATAATTTTTGGAACATTCGTAAGCCTCGGCTTGAACTATTAAGTGGCATTTGATCCACCATATTAGTATGCGTATGAAAGTATAACTCTGGTAGGCAGTACTGTCACTGTGGTCTTCCCTTCGATTAGTACTAGTCATGATGTTGATGTTGTGGCAAAGCTGCAGGGAGTGAACTAAAGTCTTGTGCCATTATTCCGTGAATAGGATGATGGGGGCTATTCCTGTCATTTGTTTACATGACATTTTCTCCTCGTACCCCAAAATAGTACTTCCTTCGATCCAAAATGAGTGTCACCGATTTAGTATGTTTTGGTAGACTAAAATAGTCTATTCAAAAGGTAAAGTCCATTCGGTAGTGCTTCTTTGGTTCTTAGGATTATCATAAGAATTTTGCAGGACTCCAGTACATGGAACATTTTTTTCTGTAGAGTCCATTTGGTTCAAAGAAATGAATTCCCCAAATGTTCTATGGGTTATTTTCCTACACTATAATTTTGTAGGATTTGTAACAATAGGATAACCTCTTGTAAATTTTGTTACTATGTGTATGTGTTATGTATATGACAATTATGTCACATGTATCTGACTGTAGAGGCCCATCAGCCTGAAACTCTGAATGCTCACAAAAATCTGGCAAACATGGAGTAATTAGCTCTCTACCTATACATGGCAAATAGATGCAGATACCCATGTGCCTCCACATCGAAACAAATAATAATCCAAATGCGTGTGCGTTGTATCAGAAGAGGTGCATTCAATTTTCTTTCTACATCGGTACAGGCAGCTCCATGAGCGAGCTGTATTTCCTATTCTCTGCTCCATGAGAGCATCTCCAATGGGCTCCCCAGACGCTTCCCAATCGGCAATTTTTTTGTCCGCGCAAACAAGTTTGCTCGAATCGGGATTGGAAAAACGGAAGGAAAGTAAGGCTCTAGCGCCTTACTTTCTCGTTGAACTAATTCTTGCAATACATACAAATTGTTTAAGAAAGTGGATGAAGAGAAAGCTCACTGACGATTCTCATTTCAATAATCCGACCTTCCTCCGTCCCACTAATGATACTGAGCTTTTTCCAGTCCATTCAGTCCATGCACTCCAGTCTATTTACGCCTAAAACACGAGGCAAGGAGATCTATTTACAATAAAAATGACATACAACATAATTGATGTGACCTACCCAAAGAAGGAAAATAGAGAACCCACTTTCCTTTCCCTATCTCTTGCGGGTGATCCCTCCGAGACCTTCCCATTTAAGCATTGCCCATCGGCTTGAAGAGAAGTTAGTTACCCATTCGCATTCTTGCCACATTGTTCATTGGTCTATTCTAAGATGGGAATCCATTTTATGAGAACAATCCGTATTCAAATCATAAATAAGTCTGATACCCCACTTTTACACGACATCTATATTGGTACTATGTCCGTCTTGGTCCTGTCCTGATCCGTGACTTTGACTCGGGTCCTAGTCTTTTCGCGTAAGGCTTAGCTTAAAAAGACGAGTGTGTTTTTGCCTTGCTGTGTCATACCCTCCTTCTTTTACGTTTCCACGCTCTGAAATCAGAGATGTAGCCTTCGCCATTGGTGGAAAAAGATCTCGCATTGGAACAGAGCGAGGGTTGCCACCTTTGTCCACATATTATTACCTTCGAGTAACCGTCCACTCCAGCCTCTTACGCTGATCCAGTGCCATTGCTAATTATGTTTCAGTCGTGTTACTTTCCTATCATAACCTAGGCTTACACAAGTTTTGTACTCTATTAATATGGGCGGTACCGTTCATAAATCTAATGGCCAAGACGTAAAGCTTAAAGTGATCCATACCTCCTTGCTAGGCTAGCCTTGAGCGAGTCCAATCTCACAGCTCATACCTTCACCCCGGTCCCTTTTCCCTATACCCCATGCTTAGTCCCCTTCTTTGGTCGTAGATGAAGTATGATTGGAGAAAAAGTACTGCTTTCGTCCAGTCCCATCCCGCAAGTCCTCCTCTTCACATGGATGGATTTTCGTTTCCATCACAAAGAGGAGGCAAGTATCCTCTGCTTCAAAACAATGCGAAGCTCACGAACAAGGCACTGGAGCATGCTTTTCGATTCCTAAATGCCCTTTATCTTTACCATATAGATTTCAGGGATCAATGAGACCATCGAGATGCTTGATCTTACCCTCATTCGAGAAGGTCTTAGTTGGGTGAGGCAAGTCATGATAAGAAAATCATGGGTGATAAGACCAATGAAAGAAACCCATATCATCATTGACAGAGAAGTGGATAGACCACAGGAATCATGAATGAATCGAGGCTTCAATGATACAAGCTTGATAATGATACTCTATCAACGGAATTTCTTAAATAGGGGCATCCCGACTTGCTTCATTCAATAGAGAAGAGACGGACTTCCATAGAGCATAGATACCCGCTTTTGATTCAGAATACATGAGACCCGGGCTTACAAGTTCGAGATGACGATACTGATAGTCATATCGACTTAAGGACATGGTTTGGGTCCCACGAGGAAGAAACCAAGATGTGGTCGTGGGACTGGTAACCTTGTCCGCTCTAGTACACAGTGATCCGGTATTCATTACATCAATTCTATCGTGTCAAATCGGGTCAAATAGCTCAGTCTTGAACTCGAAAGCCGTTCGCGCTTTCAGTACTCTAAAGCCGTTTGCACCAAGTGCAAGCCATTTTCTTCGCTCTTTAAACTCTAAAGTACTTACTAAATAGGGGCTGCATACGTTTTCTCGCTTGGAGCACAAGGGGAAATACCGATTGCGATTGAACTCCTTCGAATGCCCGGATTGCCTCGATCCGGTTTAAAACAACCGGAATGTAAGGATAGCTCAGTCTTGAACTGGAAAGCCAGTCCAATCTACAAATAAAGGGACAAACAAAGTGCCAAGTAAGAGAAAGGATTTCTTGCGCGATTAGGTCGTGTAATACGAAATACAGGCTCTTGCATCCGAATAGCAATCTCTCCATCCGTGTCTCCTTCTAGTGCGGAGGCTGAGCTTGAGCTCTTGCTACTACTGCTACTCCCTATTCTTCTAGACAATACTAACAATAATTCTATCCCATCCTCCCTCATCGAAGCCAGTAAATGAAAAACCAGTAGTAATGGATCAAGACGAAAGGAAAACGCCTTAACATAGCTGGCCCGCCCGCAGAGGTACGTCTGCCTATCGCTGCTTTCAAACGAGCGGGTTTTCTCGAAAGCTTTTCCTGGACCAAGCCCGGATCAACAAGGAATAGTCATTCCCAAAAGCAAGCGAAATCACTATTGAAGAGATTTGAATTCTACTAAATAGTTCTGTACTTCCAATCCCACCGGATTCATTCCACTTATCTTGCCTCATACGATCGATGTTATAACCGCTACCCTATCTTTTCTTTTTGTTCCGTGCTTCCTCCGGGTCACCTGTGATTCGAGTCACAAGAAATAACATAGTTGAGGAAGTGAGTAAAGTATCCGTGACGGTGAAAGCGTATAAAAAGCGATCTACGGCTCGCCGTTTACCAATAAATAAGGTGGCTGATACAATTCAAAGATGTCCTCAAGTCCTTGTTTCGGTGAGCGGCCCTGGCCAGGTACACAAATAATGGAATCGTTGTCATTTCAAATTCCATCAATTTCTCCTATAAGAGAATATCACCTAGAACTCGCTAGTGAAGGATACCAATTCTTCCACGGGGGAATAAGGATAAGGATTTTTGGATCATCCTTTGACGGGCATCGAGTCCAATCTCGCAGCTCATACCTTCTAAAGACACCCGACGAAGGAATCAAAACTCCATTAGCAGGAATGAAAATCAATTCCATATGCCATTTGTAAGTCTCCTATCCGAACTTTTTAGGCGTGACCTTTGGTCTCTTTCGGGCGAACTAAAGCAAGAGAAGCACCGGCCCTTCATCCGGCAGATAAGCTTTGGGATCTTGATGATGACCATGGAAATCTAGCAGCTTCTCCATCTTAGGCGAACGATTAATCGGTCTATGACCTTGCAAGGCACTCACTTTAGTACGATTAGCAAGATCAGTTATTTAGGTAAGTTATTTCTTGTGTTAGAAGGAGCTGCAAGGCACAAGATAAACCCAGAGAAGCATCTCACTGGAATATTTTAGGCATTCTAATCCGAGAAATGAATGATTAAGCCAACATGGCAGTTAATACTTCAGCTTTCTGGAAGGACCCAACGCCCTAAATCCTATCTATGCTTCCAGCTTCCTCCGAGGCTACAACTCATTTCATCTAAGGGTGCAGGGAAGGGAAGCTGCAAGCTAAGCAAGTAAATCCTCAGTAAGCGGAAGCTTAAGTTAATAGCACATAGTAAACCTCTGCTTATAAACAAAAGTGATCACACCTATCCAAAAACTCATAGGATTCCTATTCCTTTCATTGATTTTGGGACAAGAAGATAAGACTAGAAGGCTCAGCAGAAGCTAAACTAAAAACTAGAACTATGCTTCCCACACCCGCACTGTCACCGGAGCAAGACGAAAGCAGAAACATATGTTGATGAAGTCTCTGTAGTAGTGCCTTTTTCTTGGATCTGTTTCTATTTGAAAATCCGAAATCGAGTCTCTTTGGATATAGAAAAAACGGTAAAGAACGAATCGGGGTAGTTACGGCACCCTACCTTTCTTTACGCTGCCTTCTATCGTTGGTCTGAAGAGGAGAGCCAGCCATCGGGCATCCATCCACTTAAATAAGTCTGGTGGGTTCGCTTGAACCGATACAAGAGGAACTCAGGAATTGAAGAAAAACATGATTGCTGGATTTGATCCATTAACACAGGGCAAGCGTTGGCATACCGAGCTCCCCAACCATAGATAGGGATTTGATCTTGGATCGAGAACATAGCGGTAACGGCTGTTTTAGAAAGCACCTCCGCCTTTCCTGAAACTCAAACAACCTACTAGGCTGGCTAATCCGCACGAAGAAGATAGCGAGAAACGACTCCTCAAGCCGAAGTAAGGCGGGACCATCTTCTTTTCGACCGTTTGGAGCTGCTCACAAGGCCTAAACCTTCCTGTAATCCCCGGAGCTTCGAGCCTTTTCCTTCCCCACAGGCCGAGCTCAATTTACCTTCGCCACAGCTCTAAAATAAGGAGAATCAGCTCAAGATAAAAGGGCTCGCACTCAATTGATCCGGGTCAACACTTCACATCTGGTTTCGCTTGATTTTGACTCCTTGTAGGGGCTCATGACAGTCTGTAGGGGATCCAAACAAAGGCTTTCGAGTAACAAAGAACGGCCTTTACCCGCCTCTTGTGTACAATCTATCGCATGCTCCATGCCCGAAAATCGATATGAGATGCTTCTCTGAGGTTTGCTTGGTGTAGGAGTGATATGATTGCAGATCCAAAGAAGCTTTGGAAAAGCCTTGTTACTATTAAAAGAAAAGATATCTCGGTAACGAAAACTACTAAGGTCTTCTTGAGAACTAGTCTACCGAATAAGTAGTCTAGAAATAGAGGAAGGAGAGAAGCATTTTCACGAGTCAACAAAAGCCATCCCAACTTGCACTTCCTTATTCCACTATTGCGATATCTTTGTCCCGGACAAAGACCAAGAGCTGCAGGTGAAAGAAGGGTTTCTTTGCTAAGAAGGTACGAGGTGAGTCGGCAATTGAACCTATATTCATTCCACTAGCCCTAAAAGCATTCTCAATATAGTCAAGAGGGGGAATGGATTCTACAAGAAAAGGCGGGCAAAGGTAGTTCTGGGTCAATTCTTGGAGCATAGCTCATTTCTAAGTCCCCAACCCATCTCGTGCTCGTGCAGACGCGATCGAATCTTGCGGCGGATAGAGCAATGGAATCACCGAGTCGTATGAAAAGAGGGCTCTTCTTTTAATCTTAACACAAAGGCTAGCTCCCTGGGAAAAAATGACAATCATTTGTATTACTTTCCTACCAATCCTGAACTAGCTATGACCCTTATAGCGAGCCTCGCTTTACTGCTTCAGATAGAAATGGCGCTCCTAAAGTCGATTGGATACTTTCTTTTTATTGTCAGCTAAGCCGTGGACTTTCTCACGTGAAGAACTCCTTCTTATGAGCTCATGGATTCAGCAGAGTTCACGTCATATTAGGAAATTAGTTCATTAATTCGTTTATTTGCCAACGAAGAAGCCTTGCGCTACTCGGAAAGTACTGACTAGAGGCGTGTGGATCCACAGTCCTAGCCATTCTCACAACGGATAATAAAGCGAACAAAGACCATGAGAAGAGATTACAACATCCTCTAAATCATTTGATCAATATTAAGCTTGTCTCCATAGGGGTCTCCTCCGAGTTATTCTCGGTAGCCAAGGCAAATCTCACGCCAAGAAATGACTTAGAGAAAGTGATGGAGTTATTGGCCAATCAAGAGAAAGGCGAAGCCTCTACTTGATGACCCTACCCTTTTCCATTGGTTCCATTAGGGCGGGGGCCAATGGCCCAAACAAATCCTACCTGCGACTCCTCCGGTTTGCTTCTTTCTTTTGATCCAATTCAGACTTCTGTGTTTTTCTTTCCGCTTGCTTCCCTTTCAAATTGATATGCCGGAGATGCTGGTGGAATGTATGCGCCAGAAAGAGTTTGGTATGGTAGCTCAAGGAAGCATTCAGTTAGGTATCCAATAGCCGCCATTCTTCGCCCTCCATTTTCTTGGTATCAGTCTTTCTACGAGAATTGAATTTCAATATGCCAAGAAGACATCCAATGGCTTGGGATAACATTGGCGAGATGCCGCTCCTTTTGGAACCTCGTATTCTTATTCCTTTCTTCTTGATGTGGATCTGTATTCGTTAACGATTTAAACCTTCTCAAGGCAAGGCGGAAGTAGTGCTTGAATACCTCTAAGCATCGAGCTCTCAGCTCATTGATTCATGACACTCTCCTTCCACGGAAAAATATCTCATTTGAAAGCCCACTATGCTTCTCTCTCACTTGCTGGAAAGCGTGTTACTTACGTAAATATCAGTAGGACATGACCAACCGAACCCATGAGCTCATAGGTTTAATGACACTTTCCAAAACCCAGACGTCCGCTTTATAAGACATTCTGCTGATTGCCTATTCAGTTGCAGCTAGCCCTTACTTTGAAGGAGAAGATAAGATACGGTACGAGCTACTAGGAGACGTACACTTAGGTGTTCGGCTAAACAAGACCCATACTACCAAAAGGCGGTATAGAACACATATAGGGAAGAGACACAAATGCACAAACACATTATCCGGGGTGTCACCGTTTGCATCGTATCAGTATCATAAGAAAAGATTGATTGTTGTGAGTGATTTTACTACCCTTCCAGACTTAGCAGGTAATGAAGCTGCTGACGAGGGAGGAAATGTCCGTTGAAAATAAAGCGAACCAGTGGGGCTTAAAAGTCACTCTTTTAATAGTTTTTCAGACCGTTAAGTTGTCAATCTTTCCAGCTCCAAAGTTTATTACATTTCCTGGTCTGCCGAGGACAGCACTAGATTGATTGCTTACCGACTTTCATTCAGATACCAACCCATCTTTTAGCCCAAAAAACTGCACTCAACGTTTTCCCTAAATCGTGTTTGCTGGTCCGCTGGCGGCCTATTTTCCCCAAACTGGTCCCAAACTTGGGACACTTTGGAGTCAAGAAGACACTGTCTGCAATCCGCCCTTGTCCGCGTCTGGCCCACTTGTTGGCCACACTTCTCCATTCCTCCTCTCTTTTCCCTAGCCCACGCCCCACCGATGCTTCCCTAGCCACCATGGACGCATCCCCTTCCACTTATGATCTTGGGCTCCCCGGAGCATGTCGTCGAGGTTGTGGTGGTGGCGAAGAAGGCCTCAGACAAACTGTAGAGCAAGAAACGACATGGGACACTTAAGGGTGAAGGTCAAGAAGAAAGCCGTTGCCGATGCCACCGTCGCTGCCACCGTAGAGAGGAAGACACAAGCAAGGTTCAACGTCACGCAAGTGGTACACAACAAATCGCCATAATGGCAGTGTTGATGACGAACCGGCGGGTGGCGGCGGGGAAGCATTGAAAATATCATCTCCTACAAAGAGAGCTCAATTGGAAAGAGAGGGGATATTTGAGAACTTAAAAAGGATGAGTGCTTCAAGAGCTTCATCGAGACACTTCAAGAAAACTACCGTCACGATGTCGCGCCACCGTAAGCTTCCCATCGAAAAGGAGAAGAACCTTGCCAAGACCAAGGCCACTCCGAGAAGCTCCGCAATGAAGTCGAGATGGTTGCAACCTCAAGGGCAAAGATAAGTTGATCTCAAGGTCTCCATGGAGGAGACCCATGTGATGATCCAAGATCTTAGCCTCTTGGATGACGAGACGAGGGATTGGTATGTGAAGAAGAAGAAGAAAGAGATCATGGATCGTGACATGTGACCTTTCATATTCTTGTTATCATTTTGGATTTTGTGTCTTTTTTTTACTATTGACCCCATGGCGGGTTACTTGAGTTTCAATATTACTTAATTCGCATTTTTGATTTGATGTCATTTCATTTTTCGTCATATTATTTGCAAAAACGTTAGAAAAATAATGAAAAAGGGCAAAATCGGCCGCAAACAACTTTTTTAGGGGGTGTGGAAGGGAGGCACCTTTGGATTCATGGGTCTGATAAAGGGCGGACACAGGCCCACCTTTCTCCCAAAGCGGAGATATCGAGGACAATATTTGGGGATGTCATTGGACATGCTCTTACAAATTGTCCAGGTGAAATGACGATATCACCCTCGGTCTTGGAGCTCCAACGCTGCTAAGAGCATCTCTAGCAGTAACCACAAATAGCAAACCGTAAATGTCGGAGTACGGGGCGCAGAATCCGCGAGTGCTCGCTTCGCGGGAGGCGGCGCCGAGCAGTGCCCGTAAAACCTAAACTGAATAATTTGAATTTGCGAACAGAGGACGAACAACCTTCGCGGCAAAATTCAGAGGAAGAACAGAGGAAGAACAACCTTCGATTTCAGCATAATTACATACAAATTCTAAACAAAAGCATATGGCGGGCACTTTCTACACAAAATATGGCTCCCCGAGCCTTGCGCATCGCCGGATGGTGGCGGAGACGGCGCCGCCGCTCTAGTCGAGGTGGATCACCAGAGGCTCCGCCTCCTCCTTGGCCTTCTCCACCTCCTGGTGCCAGAGGCGTTCAACAGCGAGCTCCTCCGCCTCCTGGCGCTCGATGAGTCGGAGCGCTTCGGCGATCTCCCTCTCCTCCGCGGCGACCTCACGCAGGTGCACGCGCTCCGAGCGACGGCAAAGACGCAGCAGCGCGCGATGCTCTGCCTCGTCGAAGTCTACGAAATCGTGCGGGGCCACCGACCCGCCGTCGCTCTCGTCGGAGCTGTCGCTTTCTCCGGGTGTCACGTAATCGCGATACCCGGAAGAGCTTGAGATCGACGGATACGACGGGCGTGGCCGCGATGAGCTTGCCTCTGAGGGGGCGTAGGGGAGGAGCGACACCGGCATGTGCGGCGAATGCACCCACCGGAGCGCGGCGCTCTTCTTAGCACCGACGGGGTGGCCGCGGGCGAGCTCCTCCTAAGTTTTGAGGACCTGGCTGTGCAAGCCGATGCGGCGCTTCCTAGACGAGTCGTCGGGACGCATGGCAGTGAGGCGGAGCATTTGGTGGCGGTGGCGAGCTGGATTTTGAAGGTAATATGCCCTGAGAGGCAATAATAAAGTAGTTATTATATATATTCCAAGTATATGATAGATGTTTATTTTGCATGCTATAATTGTATTAATACGGAAACATTAATACATGTGTGTTTAATAAACAAATGGAAAGTTCATAGTTATGTCTCTCTTATAAACTAGCTTGTTGATTAACAAGATGATCAAGGTTTCCTGATCATGGACATTGGATGTTGTTAATAACGAGGTCACAACATTATTGGAATGGTGTGATGAACATTTGTCCCAAGTATAGCATTATAATCAAAGTCAATGTGTTTATATTGCTACAACATCATACGAAGTAATCCTAATCCTTAGACCATCAGATCATGTCAATCACTAACACTAGAAGAGTATCTTGATAACATCAAATGTCACACCATAACAGGGTGACTATAGAGGTGGGTTCAGTGCTACAAAGGTGTTATGTCGAGGCTCATGGATCAAGAGTGTAATTTGTCTATCCTGATGACTGAGATATATACTCTGGGCCCTCTCGGTGATATCACATTAGTTAGCTTGCAAGCTAGTGATGTGATCACTAGAATGTTATATCACAGGAACGAGAAAAGAGTACATGTCGGTAATGAGATCAACCTAGGTATGGAGATAACGATGATCGAATCTTGTACATGTAATATATCGTGAGACAAAGTGATTAAGTTACTAGCATAAAAGCTTCTCACGATCACAAGAACTCATCGTTGAATGTGTGGGAGTCAGTATGGATCTCCAGGTTCCGCTTCTGATTATTGATCCGAGAGGAGTATCGATCATGTCTGTATTATTCACAAAATGTAGGATGGCACACTTAAGAGACACCGACACCATTTGGAACAAATATGTTCTAGACGAAACTAATTACAAAGCATAGGAATTATTTCACTAGACACCGGAATTATTTTGGGTGAAATTGCTAAAAGTGTTTCTGCATGTGAAATAGATTACTAGCAAGAAGTTTTATGTGAATGTTTGTTAATTAATATAATTGACAAAATTTTGAATAAATAAATAAAGAGAGTTTTATTTAAAGAGAGATTGCATTAAATTTTGTGGAAATTTAATGGGCTTTTTGAGTGGAGAAATGAAGAGACATTTTGTGAGTGGAAGCTCCACCCACATGAATGGAGGGAGGGGAAGAGGGCAGCCCCATGAGCCAGCCACCCCCTTGGGGTTCCCCCTCCTCCTATAAGGCCTCCCTCTATGACACTCACACCTCCTCATGATGGATCTCTCTCCCCCTCTAGTTTATCCCCCATGGTCTCGGACTAGCGAGATACATGTTCCTGGTGGCTTTTTGTTTGGAAAGAGTTGTTGCTTCCGCTGCATCGCTGGAGCGAGGAGGCAGAGGTTGCTCTGTGGCTTGGACGTGTGTGCGAGCACGGATGCGCTGCTAATTTGTGGCGCTGGACTTCTTCTCGATCTTGAGATCGGGCAAGCGTTTGTCTACATCATCCACGAGTACAACCTCGTTAAACTTTGTCGGTCTACAAGGGTAATGTTCTCTATGGATGTAAATTCACCCGTTGCTTGTATCTAGTAGATAGATCTTGGTACATAGTTGTTCCCATCGTAGGAATTTTTTTGTTTTCTATGCTTCGAAATCTACAATGGTATCAGAGCCGGATCTATGCGTAGATGCTTTGAACGGATAGTACACACATGAGTATGTGGGCGATGATGATCATGTTATTGCTTCTTGTTTGTACTTCAGATATTGGTGGAATAGTGGGATGAAGCGGTCCGGACAAACTTTACATGTCCTCGCACATGAGACCTGTTCCACGTTTGACATGCAAATAGTTTTGCATACATGGCTAGCAGGTTCTGTCTCTCCTACTATAGTCAATATCTAATTTGCAACGATTTGTTAATAATTTGGTTATCCTCGTTGTGATTCCATGTTCGTAGGTAAGAACGGTTCTTTCTTTGAAAGCCCTAAGCCACATAAAACTTGCAATAAATAAATTAGAAGCGTCTAGTTTAGATTGTTGTTGGGCTAGTGTCATGATATGGTAATATTGTAAGTAGATGTATAGTTGATACTCTTACAACACACCTAACGTGCAAGTTCCATAGACCTTAGCCTTACACACAAAGGAATGATAAAGATCATACCACGACACATGATGATGATTAAGTGCAAAAACCATATCATTTCACTTTTCACATATGATGTTTGTTGCATATTACATTGCTTGTTTGGTGTTTTATTAGCATTATAAGATGCTCCCTCATTTAGATATCAAGATAAAAATGTGTTATCTCTTAAGTATGTACCGATTATGTTTTGCCGCTTCAAGACATCACGTGATGATCGAATGTTCTTGAATCCACGATCATATTTCGGGTGTAAGACAGTTTTACACACGTTAAATACTAAGATTCTTACTTGGCGAGCCTAGCATGTACAGACATGGCCTCAGAACACGGACCAAAAGGTTAAGCATGAATCATATGTATGATATGATTCCCATATAGATGCTCGCCTTTGAAGCTACACCAACTCACGTGATGATCGGACTTGGTGTAGTGGATTTGGTTCATGTAATCACCAAAAAGACACGAGGGATGTCGTTTTTGAGTGGGAGTTCATTCATAATTTGGATTAGTTGAACTCGATCTATAATAAACTTAGTTTAAACTTTACAAATTCTGTTGTAGATGGCACCACCTGCTTTTAATTTCAATGTGTTCATGAAGAAAGAGAAACTTGCGATGAATGGTAGCAACTTTATCGACTGGGCCATGAATTTGAGGATTCTCCTCTCTGCTGCCCGAAAGCAATATGTGCTAGAAGCACCGCTAGGCCCCCCACCATTTGATTATGCCCTTGACGAGGAAAAGAATGCCCATCAGACTCGTCAGGAGGACCATAACTTAGTTCATTGCGACATACTGTATGGTATAGAGCCAGAACTTCGAAAGCGTTTCGAAAACGGCAATGCCTTTGATACAATGGGTGAGTTGAAAATGATTTTCAACATCCATGCTGCTGTAGAGAGTTATAATGCTTCTGAAAAGTTCTTTAGCTGCATGATGGAAGAGAACATCTCCGTTAGTGAGAACGTACTCAAAATGTCTGGGTACGTTGATAAGCTTGTGTCCTTTGAAATATCGATTCCCATTAACTTAGACATACATCATGTTCTCCAATCTCTGCCACCTAGCTACAAGATCTTCGTGATGAACTATAACATGTATGGCATGAAGAAGTCTCTCCCCGAGATTCTGTTAATGCTTAAAACCGAGAGGTGGAGATCAAGAAAGAACATCAAGTGTTGATGATCAATAAGACCACCGGTTTTAAGAAAGACAAGGGTAAATAGAAGGTAAAGAAAGGCGGCAAATCTGTTGTTGCGCCTGAAAATAAATCCCCAGCTGGCCCAAGTCTGATACCGAGTGCTATTATTGTAAGGGATGGCCATTGAAGCCTTAATCGCCCCAAGTATTTATCAGACAAGAAGGCCGGCAAGGCAAATAAAGGTATATATGATATACATGTTATTGATGTGTACGTGACTAGTACTCATAGTAGCACCTGGGTATTTGATACAAGATCGGTTGCTAATATTTGTAACTCTAATCGGGGGCTGCGGAACAAGCGACCGCTAGCAAGGGGTGAGGTCAAGATGCGTGTCGGCAATGGATCAAGTGTTGATATGATCGCCGTTGGAATGCTGCCTCTCCACTTACCGCCGGGATTAGTTATAGACCTAAATAGTTCTTATTTGGTGCCTGCACTAAGCATGAACACTGTATCCGGATCATGTTTGATACGAAGTGGTTATTCATTTAAATTCGAAAACAATGATTGTTTAATTTATATGAATAATATCTTTTATGGTCATGCACCTGTGATGAATGGTTTATCTCCGTTGGATCTCGATAATAGTGTTACACATATTCATAATGTTGATAAAACACAAGTCTGAAACCTTTGAAAAGTTCAAGGAATTTCAGAATGAAGTGGAAATCATCGTAATAGAAAGATCAAATTTCTACGGTCTGATCATGGAGGTGAGTATCTAAGTTATGAGTTTAGCATACATATGAAAGGGTGTGGAATAGCTTCACAACTCACACTTGCCGGAACACCACAGCGAAATGGTGTGTCGAAACATCGTAATCATACTTTATTAGATATGATTTGATCTATGATGTCTCTGACTGATTTGCCACTATCATTTTGGGGTTATGCACTAGAAACTGCTGCATTCACTTTAAATCGGGCACCATCTAAATCCGTTAAAAAGACACAGTATGAATTGTGGTTTGGAAAAAAACTAGGCTATCATTTCTGAAAGTTTGGGGATGCAATGTTTATGTGAAGAAACTTTAGCCTGATAAACTCGAACCCAAAACGGAAAAATACGTCTTCATAGGATTACCCTAAGGAAACTATTGGCTATTCCTTCTATCACAGATCCGAGGGCAAGGTTTTTATTGCCAAGAATGGATCCTTTCTAGAGAAAGAGTTTTCCGCGAAAGGTGTGCGTAGTCAAAAGGTAGAACTCGAAGAGGTTAATGAACCTTCTCTTCATAGTATGTCCAGTAGCACAGCACCGGAAGTTGTTCCGTAGTTGACTTCACCGAATGAAGAGGGAACTAATGATAATGATTATGAAACTCTGAAAGAGAATACTACCGAACCTCGCAGGTCAAGCAGGACATGTGCAACTCCTAAACTATATGGAAATCCTACTATGAATTTCATGGTTGATGAAATAGATAACCCTGCGACGTATGAAGAAGCGATGATGCGCCCGAATTCCAACAAATGGCTAGAAGCCATGAAATCCAAGATGGAATCCATGTATAAAAACCAGGTTTTGACCTTGGTGGACTTACCTTACAACCGAAAGGTCATGGAGAACAAATGGATTTTCAAAAGAAAAACTGATGCTGATTAATACGTCATAAACGTATCTATAATTTTTAATGTTCCATGCTTGTTAGTATCATGTTTGCTATGCTTTGTCTACACTTTGAGGTATTTTATCGTTTTCTAGGACTAACCTATTAACAAGATGTCGTAGTGCCGTTGCCTATTTTACATTGTTTTTAGTTTTAGAAAATCTAGCAAGGAAATATTGTCGAAATTGGACGGACAAAAGCCAAAGTCAATATTTTACCAAGTGAACACAGAGACCAAAGGGCAACCAAAGAGGGCCACGGGGCCGCCACAACATAGGGTCGCGTGGCCCCCCCTAGGGCGCGTCGCCCTATGGTGTGGGAACACCGGGCGCCTCCTTGCCTCGCCTCTTCGCCTATAAAAGCCCCCCGATGCAGAAACCCTAAGTACCCAATTATATCTCCACGAAAGCAGTCAGAGCCATGACCATCATCCCTAGATCGGGGATCAAGCTCTTCCGCACCACCGGAGGAGAGATCATCACAGAGGCCTTCTTCATCACCATGCCAGCCTTCAGTATGATGCGTGAGTAGTTCACCCTTGGACTATGGGTCCATACAGTAGCTAGATGGTTGTTTCTCCTCCTTTGTGCTATCATGTTTAGATCTTGTGATCTCCGTTCATGATCAAAATCATCTATTTATAATCATACATGTTGTGTTTGCGGGGATCCGATGGATATTGAGATGCTATGTCAGATTGATTATTGATTCTATCATGTCTTATTGATTATTGATTCTATCATGTCCGTGTTGTTTGTGATCTTGCATGCTCTCCATTGCTAGTAGCTATCTTGTCCAAGTAGATGCTAGTGACTCCAAGAGGGAGTATTTATGCTCGATAGTAGGTTCATGCCTCTAGTAATCTAGGGAAGTGACAGAAATCTCTAAGATTGTAGATGTGCTGTTGCTAATAGGGATAAAACAACAATCTTTTGTTCATAGAACAATTATATTTTTTACTTTACACACACTGCTTAATGTAGTTATCGGTTGCTTGCAACTTAATACTGGAAGGGGTTCGGGTAATAACCTGAAGGTGGATTATTAGTCATAGATGTAGTTGGATGGCGGTCTATGTATATTGTTGTAATTCCCAATAAAATCTCATAGGAATCATGATGTCTAGTATTTGCATTGTTATGCCTTGACTAGTCTATCAATTGTCCCGCTGTAATTTGTTCACCCAGCATGCTATCTATCTTAAGGAGAACACCTCTAGTAAACTGTGGACCTCGGCCCAATCTTTACCATTGTTACATCATCTACTGTTATCGTTTACTTTATACAATCAACTACTATCTTCCACACTATACGTTTAATCCTTTGTTTTCATTGAGATTGACAACCTCACTGTAAGTTGGGGCAAAGTCTTGAGTTTGTGTTGTGCAGGATTCCAAGTTGTTAGCAACACCTTGGAGTTGTTTCCTTGCTCCTACTGGTTCGATAACCTTGGTTTCATAATTGAGGGAAAACTTGCTGTTGTGTTCGTCACACCTTGTTCTTGGGGTATCCCAACGAGGCTCTACAGTGATCTGAGCCCATCACTGATGGTAACATAACCTTCTATAAATCTCGACTTGTCGCAAAGGGGTTTCGACAAATTCAAGGAGTTGACTACGATGAGACATTCTCTTCCGTAGCGATGCTAAAGTCAGTTAGGATTATGTTAGCAATTGCTGCATATTTCGACTATGAGATATGGCAGATGGATGTAAAAACTGTGTTCCTTAATGGCAACATTGAAGAAGAGTTGTATATGATACAACCAAAGGGTTTTGTCGATCCTAAGGATGCTGACAAGGTAGTATGCAAGCTTTAGCGATCCATCTATGGACTAAAGCAAGCATCCCGGAGTTGGAATCTCCGCTTTGATAAGGTGGTCAAAGAGTTTGGATTTGTCCAAACTTATGGAGAGGCTTGTATTTACAAGAAAGTGAGTGGAAGCAATGTGAAATTTCTGATACTATATGTGGATGAAATATTACTGATCGAAAATGATATAGATCTTTTAAACAATGTTAAAAGTTATCTAAATAGCAAATTTTCAATGAAGGACCTAGGTGAAAAGTCATACATATTAGGCATAAAGATCTATAGTGATAGATCAAGGCGCCTAATAGGGCTATCACAGAGTACATACCTTGATAAGATTTTAAAGAATTTTAAAATGGATGGAAGTAAGAAGGGGATCTTACCTATGTTGCAAGGCAAGACATTGAGTAAGACTCAAAGTCCGGCTACGGTGGAAGAAAGAGATAATGGACAAGGTCCCCTATGCTTCAGCCATAGGCTCTATAATGTACGCCATGCTATGTACAAGACCGGATGTGGCACATGCTATTAGTTTGACTAGTAGATACCAACCTGATCTAGGATCGGAACATTGGATAGCGGTCAAGAATATCCTTAAGTACTTAAGAAGAACTAAGGAAATGTTTCTGGTACGAAGGTGAAGAAGAGCTTGTCGCTAAGTGTTATGTCGATGCTAGCGACCGATCCAGATGACTCTAAGTATCAATCCGGATATGTATTTCTCATGAATGGAGGAGCGGTTAGTTGAAGGAGTTCCAAACAACCCGTGGTGGCAGGATCAACAACGGAGGTCGAATATGTTGCTGCTTCGGAAGCGGCTCAGGAAGCAGTTTGGATGAAGGAGTTCATAACATAACTAGGTGTGGTTCCTAGCATGTTGGACCCAATGGTGATCTATTGTGACAAAAATGGAGCCATAGCCAATGCCAAAGAACCAAGGTCTCACAAGAATTCTAAACATATTAAGCGTTGGTTTCAGTCCATTTGCGAGCATGTCAAGGATGGAGATATAAAGATTTGTAAAGTACACACGGATCTCAATGTAGCAGATCCGTTGACTAAAACTCTCCCTAGGGAAAACATGATCAACACCAGAACTCCATGGATGTTAGATTTATCACTATGTAACTATGTTATTTTCTCTAGTCCAAGTGGGAGACAGAAGGGAATATGCCCTGAGAGGCAATAATAAAGTTGTTATTATGTATATTCCAAGTATATGATAAATGTTTATTTTGCATGCTATAATTATATTAATATGGAAACATTAATACATGTGTGTTTAATAAACAAATGGAAAGTTCCTAGTTATGCCTCTCTTATAAACTAGCTCGTTGATTAACAAGATGATCAAGGTTTCCTGATCATGGATATTGGATGTTGTTAATAACGAGGTCACAACATTATTGAAATGGTGTGATGAACATTCATCCCAAGTATAGCATTATAATCAAAGTCAATCTGTTTATATTGCTACAACATCATACGAAGTAATCCTAATCCTTAGACCATCAGATCATGTCAATCACTAACACTAGAAGAGTATCTTGATAACATCAAACATCACACCGTAACATGGTGACTATAAAGGTGGGTTCAGTGCTATGAAGGTGTTATGTTGAGGCTCATGGATCAAGAGTGGAATTTGTCTATCCCGATAATGGAGAGATATACTCTGTACCCTCTCGGTGATATCATATTAGTTAGCTTGCAAGCAAGTGATGTGATCGCTAGAATGTTATATCATATGAACGAGAAAAGAGTACATGTAGGTAACAAGATCAAACTAGGTATGAAGATACCGATGATCGAATCTCGGACATGTAATATATTGCGAGACAAAGGGAATAAGTTACTAGCGTAAAAGGTTCTCACGATCACAAGAAGTCATCATTGAATGTGTGGGAGTCAGTATGGATATCCAGGTCCCACTTCTGATTATTGATCGAGAGGGGTCTCGATCATGTCCGCATTATTCACGAACCGTAGGGTGACACACTTAAGAGACACTAACACCATTTGAAACAAATATGTTCTAGACAAAAAGAATTACAAAGTGCAGGAATTATTTCACTAGACACCGGAATTATTTCAGGTGAAATTGCTGAAAGTGTTTCTGCATGTGAAATAGATTACTAGCAAGGGGTTTTATGCAAATGTTTGTTAACTAATGTAATGGACAACATTCTGAATAAATAAATAAAAGGATTTTTATTTAAAGAGAGATTGCATTAAATTTGGTGAAAATTTAATGGGATTTTTGAGTGGGATTTTGAGTGGAGAAATGAAGAGGCATTTTGTGAGTGGAAGCTCCACCCACATGAATGGAGGGAGGAGAAGGGGGCAACCCCATGCGCTGGCCATACCCTTGGGGTTGCCCCTCCTCTTATATAAGGCCTCCCTCCCTCTCTCACACTCACACCTCCTCGTGAAGGATCTCTCTCCCCCTCTAGTTTATCCTCTATGGTCTCGGACTAGTGAGATACATGTTCACGGTGGATTTTCGTTTGGAAAGAGTTGTTGCTTCCGCTGCATCGTTGGAGCGAGGAGGCGGAGGTTGCTCGGTGGCTTGGACGTGTGTGCGAGCACGGATGCACTGCTAATTTGCGGCGCTGGACTTCTTCTCGATCTTGAGATCGGCAAGCGTTTGTCTACATAATCCACGAGTACAACCTCGTTAAACTTTGTCGCTCTATAAGGGTATGTTCTCTATAGATGTATATCCATCCGTTGCTAGAGATGCTCTAACTTGCGGGCTCCTGTATAAGAGCCCATACAGGCAAGAAGTGGCGCAGAGAGAGAGAGAGTATCGCTGCAGACACTGATTCCGAAGAAGCCAGAGATGAAGAAGAAAGAGAGCCGCGTCGTCGCCTTGTGCATGCTCCTTCTCGTGATGATGTTTGGGCAGCAGTAGCAGGCTAGCATCACGTGGCCGCCATGTCCTTTTGCGACTGCTACCACTTACCGTCATCGCCGTGTGTCCTTCGTGTTGCCAAACAAGTCGCTGGACATATTTCTGGACTATCTGTCCTGTCGCCGGACATGTTTCCGGACTGTCCGCCGGGTCAACTCGTCGGCACTGACCCCGCACGCCTCCACGCCGCCACCAAGCCTGCATGCCGTTGCCACTGTGGCGCCACCATCCCTGCGTGCACAGACCTACAACACCAAGCCGAGACGCCAAGCCGAGACGTGTGCCGGCCAGATCCATCTCGAAGTCACCGCCACCAGCTCGTGGACACAACCAACACCTCTACACCTAGTCGGCCACGGCCTTCACCGGCGATGCGCCGGCATATAGCCATACTAGTACACATACCTTAGCTAGAAACACGTATAATTTGGTTGGGCTATACAAATTTTGTATAGAGCTACATATGTCCTGTTAGTATTAATTACAAGGGTATTGAGGGATCACATGCGTCTGTCTGTTTGAGTTTGCCTAAGTGCTATACGAGTTTGGGATTAGGGGTTTGTACTGGAGCAAGCCTCAAGGATGTATACTATGTTGCTCTTGTGACTCTACCGAGTCAATCGAGCATCTTTCAATATTGTGTCCTTTGGTCCATTTTACCTGGCGTATATTGCACTAGATGGGTATGCGCGCTTCGCCACGCGGCCTTCAGAACGTTTAGGCATTATGTGGTCAACGCGGAGGATTAATATGTGTGCTTAGATGCATTTCTCTCGGACATAACCGTCTGTAAAATGGGTTATCTACACTTTGCCACCCTAGTACTACTATGGGTTGATTTATGCTTCCATGCTAAAAAAACTTTGTGTTTGGACAAGTTATCCAGAATAGTTCTTCCAGAAGCTTAGACGAATAATGATTCTCTGATACCATGTAGATAGCTACTACTTTATCTTATAAATGGTAGACTTTCTTGCTGGATCTGCAACCTGATACATAAGGCGCTAGAATAGCTTAAGCTGGCCATCCTACCTTGGCCTCCTTTCTCCGCTCCCTCATCCCCGAGCAGTGTTAATAATATGGCGCTTGTCATAGCCCTTACCAGCACTCATTGCTACGCCCCGATCGGCAATGGCCTGTCGAGCAGCAGGAAAGAAGCAGTGAGCACAGGCTCATCCTCCTACATCCTATCCTGCAAGCACGCACTGGCAGACATGGGGCTCACGACATGCAATAAAAGTCTGTTGTGGTGGAGAAACCAAGATGTAGAGGGCTAGAGGCGGCGTAGCTAATATGAAGCGGGCGCCCACCACGATTATAGTGGTGGCAAACTCCAAAGGCGTCAAAGCGATAGTGATCAAGGCTAGATTGGCAACCTTAGATGGGGGCGAGCCACGACGGCCATCTCTGCAAGAGGCATGCCGTCAGTAAAGAAAATTATGGTTTCCCCGTAGGTCCAGGTGGCGCCTAGAAATCAACAGTTGTTGTGCTCCAGGTTGGCGAACCACAACCGAGGGTGGCTCATCCTACATCCGTCAAACAAGTGGCCGGGGTGGAGCTGGACGGAGGAGAGTTACAACCTCAAGGCCGAGGAAAAACCAACAATAGACGGCGACCTCGATTAACAGGTAAACTCCATGGAGTGGAAAGTTGACGGCGAGGCCAAGGTCGACGTGGACAATGACAACAACTTTCTCGGGCAGAAAGTTGGAGATGGAGGTTGCCGTCGGGGCCAAGATTATGACGTCCATGAAGATTTGGCTAGCATCTGGTCCTCGAGGGTGAGCGAGTGGGAGCCAGACAGGAAGGGCGGAGGCGGAAAACCTAGGACGAGAGCACGACGGGAGGAGATGTGCCCGAGAGAGTTGTTGCGAGAGGAAACCATTCTTGTGCTTTGATGCATTGGGGTCCACACCTTAGTTACACACCTATGGCAGATGCACTCGGTCTTGGTAAGGCCCACATGCCAGCATCAAAGCGATAGCTGAGAGCAGCCACAACACAACGCTTAAAAGGCGGTGATAGGATTAAAATCATGTTGTATCCGTGGTTGAAGCCTTGAATCCTAGGCGCCCAACACAAATATTTTTGTTCGACGCTACTCATTTTTCCCCGCGTGTCATGAAGAGCAGAGGGCTCTTGGAGCTATAATTAGCGTCCGAACTAAGCGCCCAACTTCTTCTGCTTCTTATTTTATTTTATTTTAATTTATCTTTGCTCTGTAAGCGCCTAGGTAAGTGTTGATCCATTGAGGGTGCTTTGATGGGCTGAGAAGGCTCGCAGTTCTCCGAGATTAAGCTCTTTGTAAGTGCCTAGGTAAGCGTTGATCCATTAAGGGATCTATGATGGGCTGAGAAGGCTCGCAACTATCCAATATTAAGCTAAATCTTGCATCTGCTCCCCCTAAACTATAACAGGTCCCATCTCTCTCCAAACCTAACATGGTAGTTTCCCATCATAAGGGGGACAAACATACTGGAATACCTAGTAGGGTTCTTCTCCTACCAGTATCGAATAGAACATGCTGAACAAGATCTTTTTCATGGAAACCTGCTCGATTTAAAGTTCAGCATAACAGGGAGCACCACACTTGAAAGGCCAACTTAGGGCGCACGGCCAACCTCCTCATGTTGGCCCACATGCATAATATTAAATTTTAGAGCCATAATCAGAACCATAAATAGGTTGCATACCTACGATCGAACGTGAATTTATATAACTTTGTAGATGCATCCAAATGATTAATACATGAAGTAATAAAGAAAGCTGGCACCAATGAAATCTTTGCCCATAAGTACTACTACAAATGTCAGAACATATTTATATTTATAACATCATGGAAAACGTATAATGCCTCAAAATAAGAATACATGTGAACTCTATAGGATTGGATAAATAGCCGGTGATGCTAAATTAAACAGTGTAATATAAAGCATATCAACTAACTGAGTTGCTGTCAATTTGATAAATATAGGAATTCATTCAAAACCTTGAGGTGTATACATAAGTTTTGCATCAACTTAAGTACAAGGCACACGCCAATCATCGTAGCCATAGCACAGTGCTACATAATTATGATAAAGTTATCCTTCGACAATTGTAAAGTGCAAGCAATGGTCATAAAACATGAAGTTGGATGTAGTCCATGCATGGAAGGGCCAACAAAAATCAGCGGACTGCATAGTACAAATGATGAAATGAGAAAATAACCGAGGATACTCACACTCACACGTCGTTCATATATTTAAGGCTGATATATAAAGATAAGCAAGCTTTTAACAATCAAATTCACACATGGTCAAGCAGGAGGAAACCCTTAATGCCATGCACTTCTCCTTGGAAAATGGGTGTTCCCCATTAGTTGTTCAAATCAAGGGCTATCAGAAAACAAAAAGGGGCAGTGGCTACTTATTTATGTCGTGCAGGTGAGCTGCCAGCTCAAAACAATCAAATCCTAGCGATGCAAACATCAGAAAATTGGGAAAAGAAAGTTTGAACATCAAGTGATGGGGACTCGTGAGCAGGTAAGGAGGAGGTTGATTACCACAACTTCGGAGTATCTAAAGGAAGACAGTGTGCAAACACAGGAGAACAGGGCAACGCAACAGAGGGCACCCTCCCAGGTGTCAGATCTTGAGCGACTTTAGTGTGAAGTGAGGCACAAACTGATCAACAATATGAAATATCTTATGTAATATACTCATTCAATGGACTATAGATAACATAATTTAACCGGATAGCACGTTCCGCAGAAAAGTTGGATCATCAGATACACACAAAAATGCACACATATAGCCTAGTTACCTTCCAAACATGATTTATCAGAAGGAACGCTTTTTCCAATGCTGGTTTTACCTACCTGTGAAAATGGCCTGATAAAAGACAGTCCAAGGCCACAAAACATATCAATAACAATAGCAAACTTGTATATGGATACTTTGTAGCAATTTCAATTTTGCAAAGACGTAGCACTTGTAATGATCCTAGATATGACTCATAACAAAAGTACGACAAACTAACATGCAAATAGTTGTTAGCTTGGCATCCATTACCTTGTTTTTCTTTGAATTGCAATCTTTGATCATGGAATTGATTATTCGAGCAGATCCAAAGATCAGTCCCCTCATTAGTAAACCTTCAGAAAATTAGAAGCAGCCAATCATCGTTAAATTGAGGCGCAAGTACATGACATCTCACATATGGATACTCTCAGGTATCCGATTAGTATTTTCATTAATTTTAACATACTGCAACCTCCTGATCTAGAACTAAGAAAAAATCAAACAACATATAGTTTCTTGTTGCGACAGAAACCATTTTGGAAAGTGTTAATTCCTTCTCTAATAACTGAAGAGTGTAAAGTAACAACACCGTATGCTCCTAGAGTTCCATAGAGATAGCAGTAATGTGATAAGTAGTCAAGAAATGCTAAGATCGTGCTGCATAACAGTTACACGGCTGGAAAAATACAGTGAAAATTCTCTCTTGGTTGTGTAATGAATAAATAAAATGTAGGAGTTTCTTATATTTTCTGATGTCCAGTCTCACCAAAGTCCACAGAGGTAATAAAAAAATGTAGGAGTTTCTTATATTTATATTTTCAATGGAATAAATAAAAATACATAGAGGCAAGTCCAGTCTCACCAAAGTCAACTTCAATTTTCTAAACATTGTCATAACTTTTGTTGGCTTGACGTGCTACTGAATGTGATATAAATTCCCGGTAGCAATTTTCTTGTAAAAAGTCATGCGCAAAATTTATGTGTGATTGTTTCATTCCTACAAATGATCAGCATGGTAAACTTTTTAGCCCGAGTAGTTTCTACAAAACATTATATTGAGAATGAAATGGCAGACACTATTTAGATCAAGAGTCGTCGAAAAATGACAAGGTCCTTGGCCGGTAAACAGCTCGTCGGTGGTTAGTTCCATCCTTGACAGAAGGAGATGACAATGTTGGTCGCCTGCCATTGAGATGGACGACAGACGGAGATGGAGAGCGTTGGCGTTTCTTGGATGGTCGTAGCAAAGGGTGGTCGGATATGACTTATGAGCATGTGGGGGTGGTGAAGGGGCAATGATGAGGCGACTAGTTGATGAGGCGAAAGTAGGCTGGGACGGTACTGCCATCGGCGTTTCGCCATGGTGTCGTACTTATACAGACTGCCACCAATCAGGTAGCACCGTAGCACAACAATCCGCCGTCGCTATGGTGGAGCCATGTACCCCTCGGGTGGCAGTCACAGCGGCTGCTACTGCTGCAATGGATGCGTGAGCAGTCGAGCGGGTTCATTTCAAAGATGTAGCGCAGTTCCCAACCACCATTGTCGTCGCCGGCACCCTTCTTCTTGTTTCGGGCGCCGATTACGACGTCGTGGTGGAGGTCGATCGTGAGTACCCAGAAGGTTAGCCTGGGACGACACACCTCGATCGAGTTCTATAACCGCGACACACATCCGGCCTTGGAGCTCCAGGGCGTCCACAGTCGTCTTCACGCCCGGCATGCGTTGTTGTTTCGGCAGGCTGCGCGTGCTGATCGCCTCGCTGGCCACGTTAATGGCCAGTACTGTTAGCTTAATCTTGGTAAGAGAGTTCGAGTGGTACTAGTCTATGTTCGAGTAGCACTAGGACTATGTGTGTCTGTGCATTGTGTGGTGTGTACGTGTCTTAGTCTATTAAGGTGTCCTAGTTAGGCAAGTGTATGTGTGAGTCCTAGTACTAGTAGTATTCATACGTGTACGTGATGGTTTAGGTTTAGTATTAGTTAGGTCTAGCTTGCATACATAAGCAAGGGTAGACCGTGAGTCTTGTAACACATTGAGTGAGCTGAGAAGAAAATAAAGAAAAAGAACGGACACGACATGTGCCCTTGGCCATAAGATTTTTCGAGCGTGTTTGTTTGTCTAGTTTAATGTAGTCGATCTGTGGGCAATTCCAACAATTGGTATCAGAGCGAAGTCAAAGATTTGAAGCCACGCTTGCCCGGGGAGGCGACTCGACTAGCGCCTCGGGGCGGACAATCGGGTGGAGACGGCAGGCATGCTGTCATCGGTTAGACGGCGGGCGATCGTCACTCGGAGGAGTGACAAGGATAAAGAAGTCGGGCGAGGTGTTGTCAGCGAGGTGGTGGATGGGGATGATTTTGATGAGTACGGTGGTACCGGGGTGCGGTGCTGGAGAATCTTGTCAAGATCGTCGTCCGGGAGAGTATGAGTCAAGGAGTCATGGTCGTGCGGGTTAGCACATTGAGTTAGCGTTGTGTATGTGAGTCGTCGTTGTGTCCAAGTGCTTGTCTCTGTGAGGATCCATTGCAGTTGAAGCGAGTGAAAGTTGAGGGACTGTTCATTGTATGGACGAAGACGCAATTTGAGTGCCTCGATCAGGTCGTCTATGTGTCTTGACGAGAGGATCAAGTTCAAGTGTGAAGGGGACGGTAAACCAGTGGGAGGCCATGTCTCTACATGAGGCCGAAGTGGATGGTCTAGTCCACGCCAAGAGGTCGACATGTATTGCGCTAGGGTGGACGGTGTGTTTCACGGGTGGTGCGATTCCACAAGGTTTGCTAGCGTGCCATGGTAGTCCGGATCATACTTGAGTTGTTCCGTAAATTCGCTCAGTCAAACTTGGGGAGAGCCAATTAGACTTGTCGTGGTGCGAGACCTAGACAAGACGCATATCTACAAGGATTCAAGATCAGAGAAGCATGGAAGACGAAGAGAGTCAATCAAGATTAGGAAGAGATTGTTAGCTTAATCTTGGTAAGAGAGTCCGAGTGGTACTAGTCTATGTCCGAGTAGCACTAGGACTATGTGTGTCCGTGGTATGTGTGGTGTGTACGTGTCTTAGTCCAGGGAGGTTTTCTAGTTATGCAAGTGTATGTGTGAGTCCTAGTACTAGTAGTATCCATACGTGTACGTGATGGTTTGGGTTTAGTATTAGTCAGGTCTAGCTTGCATATATAAGCAAGGGTAGACCGTGAGTCTTGTAACACATTGAGTGAGTTGAGAAGAAAATAAAGAAAAAGAACGGACACGACACGTGCCTTTGGCCATAAGATTTTTCAAGCGTGTTTGTTTGTCTAATTTGATGTAGTCGATCCGTGGGCAATTCCAACAAGTACCCCGTCCAGCCTACCGCCATACTCAGTCGATCTAGTAACCACGTACAACATGCCGTCGATGAGCAATGGCCAGGAGCGCGTTTCATGACGACCAAAGCTCAGGTCAGGGCGCCGGCGCCGCCGCCAATCGCCGGCGTTGTTGTTGTTGTCGCCAAATATGTACACGTCCAGGTAGACGTCCTCTGTGCACATTTCCGGGAAGGAGAGGCGAAAGAGCTTGTACTGATAGGTCGACGACGAGCTACTGAACCCCATGGCGATCGAAAAGCTGCCAGCTGATGGACTCAACAATGGGCGGCGGCGGCGGTGCCAGTACCTCGATCTTCTCACCGGTGATGGGATTGCAGACAATGACGGCAGCATCCTGGAGGTTGTCGGAACGAGGCAGAGGAAGCCATTGCACGCGTTGGTCGGGCTGTACACCTTCGGGTCGATCGAGGTCGGCGAGGCGGCACATGGGGATCGACCAAGAGAGGTTGAAGAGCACGATGTCCGGGTTCCTGCCTGGCGCATGGGCGCCGGACTTGGAGACGAGCAACGCCTCCGCTGCGCCTGTGCCGGAGACGATGTGTGCGGAGTGGGCGTGCAGAGTGAGGAAGGACGGGTCGGCAAGCAGGCGGCGCCATTGGGAGCAGACGCAGCGGCAGCGGGCGACGTCCCTGGTCTACAGCTTCATAAAGATGTCACGCAGAATCTCCTCGGCGATAGAATCCATGGCACAGCTTCTCTTCAACCCCACGCGCGGCGTACATCGGGATTATATATCATAGCCTGATAATTTTCCGGACGAAGCCGACACCGATTGGAAGACCGACGCTGAACACAACGGATTCAAGACTACTATTAGAGTAGACTACTATGCGTCTTTCATATACATATTCATTGGGGAAATCTACTCTCACACATATTTTGTAAAACTTGGCAGGAAGTATGAACGCATGCTATCAGACAAGTTAGAATTATTTCAAAAATTCAAAATATTTTGTAGATCAAACCGTTTGTTCGATTTAAAATCCATTTTTACCATTAAACTAGTCGCGACGAGATCTTTAAAACTAGATCCCATGTTGATATGTTTCGATGATAAAATTTCGGACCAAAAAGTTATTCACCCCAAACACGTGAGTTATCCATTCCATAATATGTAAGTTATCCACCCAGTAACACATAAGTTATCCACCATATAAAAGTGTTGGATAGAGACATTCTCGTATACATGTTGAGCAAGTTTAATTAAAACACAGTAGACTAGTTAGGGTACTGAGGCTTCATTTCTATCAATGTGTTAGCGTTGACAAGAGATGAAGCCTCGGTATCCTAAATTTTTTTGAGGCTTCGTCACCCATACGACACAGTAACGAAAATAGACGACCAAGTCGAGCCGCTAGAATACTGGTTGCGCATCACGTTCACTATGACTTAGTGTGGTGGGTGGTTGGACATAAGATCCTCTTTATTTATATCGTATGCAAAAGAAGCTTAAATTTAGTTATTATGTTTGATGTTTGACATGGTAGAATTTCGAGGTTGAGTAGTCCGTATGCTGTGAGAGCAGCGACGGGCGATGAGGCCGAGCCATTAGAATAATTTTTATATTTTTATATGTGGTTAATTTTTATAGTGATGGATAACTTATATGTTATTGAGTGGGTAACTTAGTTGATAAAACATGGATAACTCTCGTGTTACTGATGGATTACTTGTGGATAAACAAAAAAAGTTACATATTCTTAGGGGAAATCTATTCTCACACCGGTCGGTATTTTATAAAACTTGCCAGGAAGTGTGAACGCATGCTGTCAGACAAGTTAGAATTATTTCAAAAATTAAAAATATCTTGTAGATCAAACCGTTTGTTAGATTTAAAATCTGTTTTTACCATTGGACTAGTCGCGACGAGATTTTTAAAACTAGATTCCATGTTGATATGTTTCGATGAAAAAAATTCGGATCAAAATGTTATCCACCCCAAACACGTGTGTTATCTATTCCATAATATGTAAGTTATCCACCCAGTAACACATAAGTTATCCACCATATAAAAATGTTGGATAGAGACGTTCTCGTATACATGTTGATCAAGTTTAATTGGAACACAGTAGACTAGTTAGGTAATGAGGCTTCATTCCTATCAATGTGTTAGCGTTGACAAGAGATGAAGCCTCGGTATCCTAAAATTCTTTGAGGCTTTGTCACCCATACACCACAGTAACGAAAATGAACAACCAAGTCGAGCCGCTAGAATACTGGTTGCGCATCATGTTCACTATGACTTACTGTGGGGGTGGTTGGACATAAGATCCTCTTTATTTATATTGTATGCAAAAGAAGTTTAAATTTAATTATTATGTTTGATGTTTGACATGGTAGACTTTCGAGGTTGAGTTGTCTGTATGCTGTGAGAGCAGCGACGGGCGATGAGGTCGAGCCGTTAGAATAACTTTTATATTTTATATGTGGTTAATTTTTATAGTGATGCATAACTTACATGTTATTGGTGGGTAACTTACTTGATAAAACATGGATAACTCTCGTGTTACTGATGAATAACTTGTGGATAAACAAAAAAAGTTACAAATCCCTAACATGTGATCTGTGGATAATTTTATAATGATGGATAACTTATATGTTATTAGGTGGGTAACTTACATACTAAAGTCCGGATAACTCGCGTGTTACGGGTGGATAACTTTTGGTCCAAAAAAAATTGTCAGAACATACCAACATGGGATCTAGTTTCAAAGATATCGTCGCGACTAGCCTAACGATGAAAACGGATCTTAATTTAGACAAACAGTTTGATCTAGAAAATATTTTAAATTTTTGTATTTGAATTAAACTAGCTAATCAAAAATCTTGTCATTCAATCTTAGAAAGGTATCGTGCATGCAATTGCTTGACAAATTTCTATCTAAGCTTCCGTCGGGTTTCTATTTTTTCAGACCGGTCGTTATTAGGTAGCAATGTCCTAAATTTTAGAGCTTGTTTGCTCCATGCTGAGCTATATCAACTCTTTTCTAAAGTTAACTGCATGTCAAGAAGTAGTATCCAACCCCACAAATGTTTGAAATCTGTATTGCCGTTTTCTTTGCCTTTAAATGTCCGTTGCTTTCCATCTAATACACGGCAACAAAAGTACACAGCGGGTCCATGATAAGACAAGTCACTTTTTTCTCCCCTGGTGTTGTGTAATGAGAGATTAGTGTCGGTCCAATGTCAGCCTGATGTGTAGCTTAGACAAGACTCTAAAACAGTATTAATAAAACATAGGACTTGCATTTGTCTAGATTTATATATATTATACACCAAATCTAGACAAATCAAAATCACTTATTTTTAAACGGAGAAAATATTATTAAAAATATATTAATAATTAAAACACACTGATATATACAAGTGAAAAGAACTCGTTAATTAGCACGCACGGTCCAATGAGCGGAAAAACTTGGAGCGTACTATTTTTTTTGCCGCGCGGGATATTTAGAGTGTCTTGCTATATCAAATCAGCACAACTGCCGTGAAAGTTCACTGCGCCATGCGCCGCTTCGCCATCGCGAAGTGGTCAAAGGTATCCTCTAAAGCAACCGTGCAATCAAGATACACGAAGTCTCTTGTGTCCTTAACACCCAATACACTGTCGGTGTATAGATGCACTAGTTCAGCGAAGAGATAGTGAAATACAAGTGGTAACGGTGCCAGGAAATAGTTTCTGAACTGTTGTTGACATGGGGTAACGACTAAAGCAAGCAAACATGCAACATATTTAGATGCAAACAGTGTTTCAATGTTTAGAAACAAGGCCTAGGGATCATATTTTTACTAGTGAACACTCTCTCATATAAATATCTTCTCTTAATGATACTACTCTCCGGTTGGACACTCTAATCATCGGTAGGGCTATAACAGCACTCCTCAAAGTCCGTCTTCTCTAATCTAGATAACCCCACACTGTTACCTTAAGCGCTAGATGGTTTCAACAAATACCACAATTTCATAGAGACATCCAACTTTAAATATAACTCATAACAAATATTCAATCTAGCCAAAGTTCCACACATAGTATGCACGCTATCACTTTCACACACGTGGAGAAAAACATAGATCTATTAAAACGCAAAGAGTATTTATGTAGACTCAAACCTAAGTGTCACCATGGCGTGCATGCTGTCACTTTTACACATATGGGGAGAGCAAAGATCTATTAAAGCACAAAAAATATTTATGTAGACTTAAACCTAAGTGCCACCATGGCGTGCAAGCTGTCACTTTCACACACATGGGGAGAGCAGAGATCTATTAAAGCACTTGAGTAGCAAGATAGATCTACTTGATTACAAAGCTCATGATCACAATATGACCATGCATAGAGAAAGAGAGATGAACACATAGATACCGGTATATCCCTTAGCCTCGAGGAAGAACTACTCCCTCCTCATGGGAATCAACAACGATGATGGAGATGATGGTGAAGATCGATGGAGATGGCTCTGGGGGCACTTCCCCGTCCCGGCAGGGTGACAGAATAGAGACTTTCTGTTCTTAGAATCTCCCTTTTGGTGGCGGCGGCGCTACGGAGGTTTTTCTAGAAGTATGATGGATTATTTAGGGTTTCTGAGTTGGGGGCTTCTTATAGGCTCAGGAGGCAAGGTCGGTGGAGGTCCAGGGAGCCCACGCTCCCTGTGGGCGCGGCCTAGGGTGGGCCCGCGCCCACCTAGGTTGTGGCCACCCTGGTGTCCTCCTCCGTATCGTCTTCGGTTTTCCGTATCTCTCAGGGAAAAATATGAACTTTGGCTTTTGTCCTGTTCAATTTCGAGAATATTGATTTTCTGCCTTTCTGGAACCAAAGACAGAAGAAAACAGACAACTGTCATTGTGGCAAATTGTTAATAGGTTAGTTCCAGAAAATATATAAAAACACCTTAAAGTGTAGACAAAGCAAAGCAAAGTAGATAGTAAACAAGCATGGAAGATCAAAAATTCTAGATACGTTTACGTATCAAGATCCGCGTCGACGACCGTATCATCCTCGCACGTTCAACACCGGAGATCCGCGCAACCGGCGCGCGCGTGGCGGCTTAGGTGTCCGCGCCGTTCGATGAACAGCGTGCAAGCGTCCTGGGCGGCGCTTCCAAGCGGCGTGGGTGGCGGTTCTGAGAGACACGAGCCTGGGCGGGCGGTAGACGAAGCCCGAGAGGGCCTGTTTTAGGCACGTTCTTCTCTACCCGAGTATGGTGTGAAAAATGATTTTGTAATTTTAGTCGTGTTTCACAAAGTTACAGTCTTGTTTCAGAAAATTCTAGTCATGTTTCACAATTTCACATTTTTAGTCCGGTTTCACAAAATTTTAGTCATGTTTCATAATTTTGCATTTTTAATCGGAGTTCACAAAATTTGAGTCGTGTTTCACAAAATTCCAGTCATGTTTCATAATTTCACATTGTTTGTCCCATTTCACTAAATTTCGTTCATGTTTCATTTTTGCATTTTTGTAGTCGCATTTCACAAAATTCGAGTCGCTTTTCACAAAATCCCAGTATCGTTTCATAAAATTCCAGTCATGTTTCATAATTTCACATTTTAGTCTCGTTTCATAAAATTTTAGTCATGTTTCATAATTTTGTATTTTTAGTCGCGTTTCACAAAATTCTAGTCGCGTTTCAAAAATTCCAGTCTTGTTTCACAAAATTCCAGTCATGTTTCATAATTTCACATTTTAGTCTCGTTTCACAAAATTTCATTCATGTTTCATAATTTTGTAATTCTAGTCTGGTTTCACAAATTTTCATTCATGTTCCATAATTTCATATTTAGTCTTGTTTCACATTTTAGTCTTGTTTCAATAGAATTTGTTTACATAAACTTCATATTTAATCTTGTTCATAATTTAAGTCTTGTTTCAATAATTTAGTCTCGTTTCAACAATCGAAACACAACTCAACCTTGAAACCACATCGACCCTTTATGAAATAATTCAAACCACATTGACCCTCTAGAAACAAAGATTCGGTCTAAAACCCCATCGACCCTTTATGAAACATTCGAAACACAAGCCAACATTTCTGAAACAATTGAAATCACATCGACAAAGATTGGAACCACGTCGACCATATATGAAACCACATCGAACCTTTATGAAACAATCGAACCATAACTTAAACTTTATGAAACAATCGAAATAAAATCCAACCTTGAAACCACATCGATCCTTTATGAAATTATTCAAACCACATCGACCCTTAATGAAACAAAGATTCGATCTGAAACCCCATCAACCCTTCATGAAACAATCGAAACACAACCAACCTTTATGAAACAATTGAAACCACATTAACAAAGATTGAAACCACATTTACCCTTTGTGAAACCACATTGACCCTTTGTGAAACCACATTGACCCTTATGAAACAATCGAACCAGAACCCAACGTTTATGAACAATCAAAACACAACCCAACCTTGCAACCACATCGACCCTTTATGAACAATTCAAACCACATCGACCCTTTATGAAACAAAGATTCACTCTTAAACCACATCAACCCTTTATGAAACAACCAAAACACAAGCCAACCTTTATGAAACAATTGAAACCACATCGACAAAAAAGGAATCACGTCAACCCTTTATGAAACCAAATCGAACCTTTATGAAACAATCGAACCACAACCCAACCTTTATGAAACAATCGAAATACAACCCAACCTTGAAACCACATCGACCCTTTATGAAACATTTCAAACCGCATCTACCCTTTATGAAACAAAGATTCGCTCTGAAACCCCATCAACCTTTTATGAAATAATCAAAACACAAGCCAACCTTTATGAAACAATTGAAACCACATCGACAAAGATTGGAACCACATCGACCCGAAACCACATGGAACCTTTATGAAACAATCGAACCACAACCCAACCTTTATGAAACAATCGAAACACAACCAAACATTGAAACCACATCGACCTTTTATGGAACAATTCAAACCACATCGACCCTTTATGGAACAAAGATTCAATCTGAAACCCCATCTACCCTTTATGAAACAATCTAAACACAAGCCAATCTTATGAAAAAATTGGAACCACATCGACCCTTTATGAAACCACATCGACCCTTTATGAAACAATTCAAACCGCATTGACCCTTTATGAAACAAAAATTTGGTCTGAAACCCCATCGAACCTTTATGAAACAATCAAAACACAAGCCATCATTTATGAAGCAATTGAAACCACATCAACCATTTACGAAACCACATCGACCCTTTATGAAACAATTGAACCACAACCTAACCTTCATGAAACAATCGAAACACAATTCAAGCTTGAAACCACATCGACCATTTATGAAATAAAGATTCGATCTGAAACCCCATAGACCCTTTAAGAAACAATCGAAACACTAGCTATCACTACTCAGAATAGGCTATTAATGACAGGCACAAAATGATCATTAGTGACACGCAAAGTGTCTATCACTGATGACTAGTCACTGGTATGAGGATACTAGTGACAGGCACATGTCTGTCACTAGTATGTGTATACTAGTGACAACAAAGGAAATGCATGTCGCTGGTTGCGATCAAAGGTCAAAACCCTGGGGTTTTGCAGTGACATGCCCATTATCTTGTCCGTCACTGGTTTGAATTTCGGTAATAAAAAAATATATGTTTTCCACGCATATTTCAAATGGCACAATTAGATGTTACAAGGATATAAAATGCATTTTGCCGAATATTGCAAATAGCATAATAAAATGTTATACCAATAATACTCACATAAACAAATATAACATAATATTTGCATAGCTAACATAGTGACAGAAGAACTTGCAATCTATCATAGACTAAGGAAGAATAGTTTGTTGATGAGTTATCTAGCTAGCAGTTTGATCTCCAAAGAACAGAATCACCACCGTACATGTGTTATGTAAAATGCATAGTTGCAAGTTCCATTGACTGTTCTACATTTCCATCATATTGTCGATGTGCAAATTATTTCATTATGTCTTTCCTTGCATGGACCTGAATCGCACAGGACACTCATGGCATGCTTAACCTGATACAAGCAAGGAAATTAGCATATTATATATTAGCTATGCTTTTCATGGTACACAACGTACAACAATCGAAGCTTCCTACATTTTTCATCAAAGTACAAAGGAACAAGCATACATTGATCAAATAAAGACACGTAACAAGGACATATCAAGAAACTAGAGACTGTCAATTATTGAATCATCGAGCTAATATATGCCTAAGAAGCATGTCAAGGTAAAAGACAAGAGGATTATCTCCACTACTATTAAACAAGCAAACAAAAATTTTCTTACACGCACCCCGCTCAACTTACATGTACCAATCAGCACCGCACGATTAGACCCAATAGGCTCAATCTAACAGCCACCATTAATCTAATCAGGTCCTGTGTGCACTTAGCAATTATACCATGACCCGCATCGTCTGCACACCCTATAATTAATAATTACGCTCACCCTATGATCACGCAAGTCTAATTCTAAACCTCCAAAAAAAGGAAACTGACTCCAATTGCCTTAAATCATCCTCAATCCTGATGACCGGAATCCTTGCCTCGCCAAAGCGAGCATACACCGCTAGATGCCGCAAGCCACTGGCAAACGCCCCCGCGATCCACCGCCAGATGCCGACGTGAGAAGATCTCGACGGAGAAGACGCCGCCGAGCAGCGCCCTCGTGAGCCACCGCCGACGCCGCCGCAGCGAAGCTGTCGCGAGCCACCGCCAGACGCCGCCGCGATCGCCAGATGCTGCTGGGAGCAGGCCGCCGAGCCACCACCAAAAGCTACTGCGAGCAGACGCCATGAGCAACCGTGAGCCACCGCCAGTCGTCACCACATGTCAAGTGGGTTGTTATTCCTCCTTCACCTCCATCCTGTAAAACAGTGATCAGTTAACTATATAGAGGGACTGATGACATTTTGAATCATCACAACATGAGTAATCTACGACACAAATTCAATCATCGGACTGATAATCCACAACATAATTTTAATCATCACAACAGGGGTCATAAGATTACCTCTATATATTACTATGCATAGATTGATGCAGAGCTTTGAATTACTTGCAGGCTACAACAACACCAATACTATGGAAAAACTGATAAAATTTTGAAGTATCAGACAATCTTCATCTGTGTGAGTAGATAGGGTGTGTGCATGACAACAACGGTTATTAGTCTCTCCATAGAAATTTTAAGCTTACCTTGTTTATGCATTTCATTTTCTGTTTGGTCTTGCATATATCTTCAGTGTAGCTCTACATCGGGTTTTTGTTAATCCTCCATATTCTCTCGGGTACATTATTAGTTTACGTCATATCCATTGCCATGACAAACTAAACCGTGTAGCTCTGCCTCAGTTTCTTGTGTAACCCTACCTATTTTCTCGGATACAACACTACGTGTAAGTAAAGCATCAGCATTGGAATAACCAATCTGTACCAAAATGCCATCAATGTCAGCATATCAAAAGATGTATATTAACCAAATCTAAAAATTATTTGTCTATTAACCAAAATGCAATACATATTTGTACAAGTAAGGAGCTGGAATATAAGAAAAAACTACTTGCTGGGGCTAGAATCACTTGTATAGGTAGAGGCTTTTTTCTTTCATAGCTATCTCTCTTTGTTTCGGTTTTGCTCAGATTTGCTCCCCTCCTTTTAGGTTAGTTATCTCTTTCTTCCCCTTCTTTACTTTGTATAGATACTTTTTGTTGAGAATAAAATATGGTTGTGTGGGGTTTTTGTCTTATAGCACATATCCATGAAGTTTAGTTTAATGACGGGGATATTCATAGGAGGGCGAGGATATGTCATCTCCCAATCACGGTGATTCACGCACCTAGTTTCATGATATATAAGCAACACCCACTCAGGTAAGTATGAGAACCCTAATTTTTCTTTACGTAATCAACTGTATTGTTGCTGATGTGCTAACTTGAGGTATGTAACAGATCCTAAAGAGTTCAAGCGGCAGAGGAATCGAGAATATTATGCCCGAAATAAAAATGATATTCTCAAAAGGCATCGTCAAGCCTGTGAAAATAAACAAGCTTCCGCTACACAACTTAATGGCGAGCAAGATGTACCACATACACCCATGACGATGCCCCGCAGTAAGGATGACCTTCTTCTTCATGCTTCTAAAATTGTCATGGTGATAATGGCACAATTTAATTATCTGATCCATGGTTTAATGTGGCACATGTTCACATAATTGAAGCTCATGATGCTACATCGTATGACGCTCCCAGCAGGGAAAATACCACATTCCAGGACATCACTAACACCCACAGCTCATGTAAATGATCAACTAATACTGCATGTTACTCAGATAATAATATATGGCCTAGATATGAAGAATTTTTTGGGATGCAATCAACCAAATGAAATTACAACTGCAGAAGAAGAATCTGATTGGCTACACAGAAATGATAGGTTCCAGATGCAATATATAGGAGGATGGATGAGACCAGTAAACATACCCATAACTGCGCCACATGGAGACACACCCGTGGATGCATATATTGGTATATTTGTGCATTGACTATCACTAGGTTCGTACCTTCCATTCCTCACAACTACTTATGATCAGAGTCTTCTAGGATAATGCAATCGACGTGGAGATAGTTGGTGGTCAGCATGCTGTAAAGAGTGTTCATACCTAGAATCCCTATGTCTCCCTCAGAGGACACTCACTTCCCTTCAAACTCAAGAGAACACAATTCCCCATTTGTCTAAGTTTTGCGATGACCATTAACAAGGCACATGGTCAGACCATACCAAATGTGGCTCGGTATTTACCTTCCATAGCATGTATTCTCACATGCCAGCTATATGTTGCACTGTCAAGGGATGTGTCAAGAAAGACGACACGGATTTTGGCCAAGCCGAACAAGGAGATAGACAAATCCGGTAAAAGCACCAAAAACATTGTCTATAGAGATGTTTTAGATTGATGAGGCAGGTGCGTGCTTTGGTGTTTTATTTGCATCTTTGTTTCTGTAACAATATAACTACTTATAGACCTATCATAATTGTTCTTTTATTTGCAGGTCTTGCTCAAGATCATGATATATAATAAGCATGAAAGAAGAAAGATGCCGATGTGAGATTTACTCTGTATATCACTACATTTATCACTGTGATTTAATTATAAGGCGTTTACATATCAAAGGTACATACATAAAAAAGTGTTGTCTTTCCATTTGTCATACTTCAATGTTGTTTTTCAGTTCATGTTCTGTTCTACATGATGCTAAATTATATGGAACAAATGTTACCTGTACCATAATCATAATCGATAACTTTATAATGTAAGAGAAAATAAAATAGATAGAACAGATGTTACCTGTACCATAACCATAATTGGTGGCAGTTTTCTGTATATGCTAGCAGGATAACTTCTCCTCTCTAGCTACTTTCTACTTTTTATGTTTGCTCAAGATCCTCCTTCCTAATAAAATTCAGCAACAATGTACACTTTAGTACAAATCAAATTTTAGTACATGATAATATTTAGTAACTTTGGAAATTATAGTACAAGAAGAAAACAGTGGCTTCAAAGAAGATGTAATAGAATTAGTCATCGATTAGAAAAATTTAATGAGAACATATGTCATCATCTGTAGACAATCTTATGTTCTCTGTAGTGCAATATACGTAGTCCAATAATATACTTTTGCATGGCAATAATTTTATTATAGCACATGCAACATATTTTAGAAATAATGGGAGTTCTAATATAGCCTCTTTAACATAAAGTTGAAATCGACAATCTAATATCTTTGTTACCATCCTTTCTATACCTGCAGTAACACTAGACATGGCAAACAATGAAATAGATCACTAAATAGGTCACCAACTGCCTTGCAGGTACCACATCAACCAAACTACTTGGCTTCAGGCTCCGATTGTCTAATGAGAAGAAAGTTGAATACCTGAATAAGCAGCGCATATCCTGACAGCAAATGAAAATTGCAGCAGCTCTGACTGTTGAACCACCATCTTCTTTGCTGGTATCTGTGGGTCCTACCCCTTTCAAAGATGTAACGAACATAGTGACAAAACCTATATCTAAAATATACATGGGCATACGCTATATCATCCAAAATTTTCATTTTTTGAACTGAACATATTTGGTTATTAACTTATTATACCATGATCTGTTGCAAACAAACTAAAAAAATGCCCCATCATGCAATTCCTAAACTACTGTCTACCATTTTTTAAATCATTAACGGGAGAGGTTGAGTAAAACTATTTCCAAATCTCCACCACTTAAATTAAGCTTTTGGAATTCTCCTTTGCTTATGAGCCTATAGATGGGAATACGCATTTATTGTTCTCTCAGCCTGGAATTTTTAAGGATATGAATACCTAGAGTGAACATTCAGCCTGGACTAGTATATTTGTTGTGGAACTATGTGTTGAAGTGCTCTTTGTTGTCAAACTATTATCTTTGCTGTTGATATGTGCTATTTAGATGCTGAACTATGTGTTGATGCTGAACTATGACCATGGCAGAGAGCTGCACATGATTTGCTTGGCTGTCGCACCATGGCGCCTTACGAGGCGGCGCCGTCGTACGCTGTATGGCGCCGTCACCCACGGCGTCGTGGTACTACGTATGGCGCCGTCCCCCACGGCGCCAAGCATTTGACTTGGTGGATTTCGCTTCCTTTGATTTTCTTGTCTCCCAGTACACCGTGGCGCCATGGCCCGACGAACGGCGCCATGATGCATGGCGCCCTACGCGATGGCGCCATGGTACTACGTATGGTGCCGTCCCCCACGGCGCTAAGCATTTGACTTGGTGGATTTCGCTTCCTTTGATTTTCTTGTCTCCCAAAGACACCATGTGGCGCAATGACGGCGCCATGATGCATGGCGCCACGCGACGGCGCTGGTGGTACTACGTATGGCGCCATCCCCCACATCACCAAGCATTTGACTTGGTGGATTTCGCTTCCATCAAAACCAAGGCAAAAGCCAAAGGTAAAACCCGGTTGTTTGCGTCGTGGCATATGGCAGTTAATAGTGTGTCCTTGAACTTGCCGGTCAAAAATGTGCCATCCACGGACATAACAGGACGACAATGCTTGAATCCCCTGATGCATGGGCCAAATGTCCAAAATGCACGGCCAAATACTCGGACAGTGGCACCATTGTACAACCTAGTCACCGACCCAAGAGGCTCCACCATATAATACATTCCTGGGTTCCTTGCGGCCATTGCTCCCAACAACCTAGGGAGACGGTTGTATGCTTCTTCCCAATCACCATACAGCATCTTAAATTCGGCTTGTTTGGCCTTCCACGCCTTATTATACTTTACTTTATAACCGAATACTTCTTTAACCAAATCTATGACACCCTTAATAGTATATGTTGGGAGAGACCTTATGTTATTTGCAACTCTATAGCGATGAAATCGGAGGTCAGCTGCCGATGGTCATCCTTGACAACTTTGCCATCCTTGATGAACTTGTCATCACACATATGAATGGACTGACAACTTACAATGGTCCATTGTGGCCGCCTCGATGGTCATACACGAACAACCCATGGACATCCTTGCTTCTCACACTTGACCGTGTAACGCACCTTAGTGTCCGAGTGAGCCACCTTGTATAGTCGGTGGTACTTCACCGTAGTCCTTGATCCACATCTGAAATTCCAACAAGCTATCAAACTTCACCCCGGGATTTATCCCGTACTTTTTCGGCTTCAAGTCCTTTTTAGAAGGTGCTCGTGGCTCGAGCACTCAACTAATTCCACCGTCAACTTGGGCCTCATCCGCAAGGCTAACATCACGGAACAATGAAAGACGATAATCCCGACCTACTAATTTTTTGTGAGCTTCAGCGAATTTAACTGTTAGACCATCCTCATCCACATCTTCATCCGGTCCTTCATCCTCGGAGTCAGATGCATGACACCTCAAATAAGGGAGATCATGGTCCATGTCCTCCTCATCGCAATTTGCCTCCACATCTCCTACTTCATTGTCACGAAGCCCATACTCAACCTCATCACCCTCAAAGTCATCATCCTCCATTTGAGGTGCTTCATAGTTGTCATTACGAACAGGGCTCATGGAAGGTTGCCTCGTTGTTGTGTCATCGTAGGTTGGCTCTACATGAACCGGGCTCAATGGAGGTTGGCTCATTGTTGTGTCATAAACATGTGGCTCACCTCGAGATGGGCTCATGGAAGCAGGCCGGTTCAAGTCAATGTGCAACCGAGCCGCAACCTTTCTTGTGGCAAATATCTCGAGTGACTTATCTTCGGATTCCGCCACCATCTCCTTATATGCACTCCAATTCAACTCGGAGTTGATAGGCATTATCTTTAATCTATTGTGATGGCCAAATCCGACATTATACCTTCCAACCAACTCATACACATCACTAAGGTCCATCCATTTCAAATCATTCCTCACTCTTTCCACAACCTCGACATATGTAGGACTAGTGCCAAACACCATGACTACCTCCTCCGGAACACACTCGGCATTGCCTTTAAGATAGCCTTGTCCACATGATGAACATTAACGATCCTTGCCATCTAAAAACATTGACCACAACCACAACATATCAAAAACAAGTAGGTTACCACCAACCGTTACAACCAACTATTAAAGTTTCCCACCATAGCAACCCACTAATAAGGAAAACCCTAACATACAAACCCTAACTCAAGCAAATGTACCAAAACCCTAACCCTAGCCTACAATTTCTACATATAATGACTACAAACCATAGCTCCAACAATCATTACTCAACAATGCAACCCTAAACCATAGTTTTCACTTGAAATGATACATCTAGGGCTCCAACATTTTTGCTAAAGTTCCACCAAATTGCACAGATCTAATTGGACCAAAACGAGGGGGGAGGTGCAGATTACCTCTTGCTGACAAGGGGGGACGAAATCCACAAAGAAACAATGCCGATTTGAAAGGATTTGAAGGGAAGGTGAGTTGGGGGAGAGAGAACAAGAGAGAGGTCTGTTTGGGGTCGAGCGGGGAAGAAGAAAACTGTTTGGGGTCGGGTTTGGACAGCCACCCCGCGGGATGGGCTGGTTATAAGGTCAGGGGGCATGGCGCCGTCACGGGTGGAGCCATCCTCACTTGTATGGTGCCATCGGCGATGGCGCCATACTTACGCCAAGGCCCAGCTGCCACGCCGCCCGCCATGTCATTCGTCGGATGGCGCCACGGGAGGAGCGCCAGGCGCATGGCATCGTTGGTCATGGCGTGGCTACGACCACGGGAGGCGCCATAGGTTATTTATGTGATTTTTGCCTCTGTATGAATAGATTAGCTGCAGCATTTGCATAATCAGGGTGAGTTACACGGCCAGTAGTTGTCGTCCCAAACCTATCTCTCTTTCTCCTTTGGAGAATCTGATAGCATGTATACATACACATTGACTAGGGATTGACGTCTTTTTTGTTGTCTAAGTTTGTTTTATCGAATAGAGCAAAAAGTGAGCGTTGGCACCTGTCTGTCTGATCGGGTTTGGCTGGCGAGTAATAGTCACTTAGACTACCTGTAACCAATAAATTGTTCTTTCCGTTTCAACTTCACGAAAAATAGTAGCGACCCGCATACTTCAGTGACAGGCATTTACAAACGCCAGTCACTAAATAATATTTCTATTTCGTCGGCCTTCACAATAAGTATTAGTGACAGTTAATTTTATATGCCTGTCATTAGTGTTTGGTACTAGTGACATGCTTATTTTTGCCTGTCACTATGAATACTTACTAGTGATAAGCATAGTTTTGCCCGTCACTAACCACCTGGAGGCTATAAGCCTTTTTTGCAGTAGTTATCATTTATGAAACAATTGAAACCACAACGACAAAGATTAAAACCACATTTCAATCATGTTTCATAAAATATTGAAACAATTGTATGTGATCGAAAAAAATTATGTTTCACAAAACTTTTAGTCCCGATTCATAAAATTTTATTCATGTTCCATAATTTTGCATTTTTAGTCGCATTTCATAAAATTCAAATCACGTTTCACAAAATTCCGGTCTCGTTCCACATTTTTGTTTCACATATCTTAATCTTGTTTCATAAATTTCGTACCACTGAAACTGGTTTCATAAATTATTAATAATTAAAAAATTAAGTTTTACTTTCAATCTGGTTAAAATACCAGTTATAACTAGTATATTATTAGTATAACTAGTACTACTTAAAAAATGTGCATGTGATTGAAGAGACACGGTTGCATATGGGTGGGCTCCACCAAGGAATCTCATCTGCTTCCAACAAACGGAGGAACCAAACGGTAATTTGACAGCCAAGTGTTGCACATATCTCAAACAAAAAGAGGAACGGTGAATATTACTGTTTTTAGAATCACCGTGTTTAACCGAGGACCGTATCCTCAGGGCTGCGTATCCATGGTCTTTTCATGGAGGTTAGAAAGAGTGAGGAAAAACGATGAACATCAGAGATTTGCAAACGCGTACAACTGCTGCGATATTTTTTGTTTCTGTTTTTTATTGAGCTGAGTGTGATCCGCAGCTTGCTAACAAAAAACCGAAAAATAAGCCACACACCAAAGACTCTACAGACCGTGCCATCCCCCAGCGCTCATTGCCGTAGATGTGTCACGATCGCATCCGGTGGCGGAGATAGTATTAGAGCAAACCTGGGGCCAAAAAAATAAGCGCAAAAAACCCTTAAAAATCTTATGTAAGTGTCAGAAAATTTTGCTATGATTGGAAATATATAATTTCAACTCAATTGTTAATGATCCAAAAAAAGTATAATAGAGATGACAACAAAACATGAAGTCGATAGAAAAAAATTGTATCATCCATGTTTGCTATTTTTGAAATCGATAGAGGAAACATGAAATCACTAACGCTGTGTTTGGTTGCATAGAATTGAGGCATGGAATTGAATTGGACCAAAATTCCAAATCCAAAATGGAAATGAATTGGCTTCTAATTCAATTCTATTGTTTGGATGTGTTTGGAAATTGAGAGAGCGGTTTGGGCGGGGCGAGCGGCAGGCTGGTAGACCCGTTCCCCAACCCCTGTTCGATCTAGGCGGAGAGGTCGCGGGCGAAGGGCGGTGGGTGGGCGTGGAGGTCGCCGGCGGAGCTGAGCCGGGGAGGTAGCGGGCGGAGGGCAGAGCTGGCGGGGAGGTCGCGGGCAGAGGGCGGATAGGGAGGTAGAGGGCGGAGGGCGGGCGGGGAGGTCACGGGCGGAGCTGGGCCGAGGAGGTAGCGGGCGGGGAGGTAGCGGGCGAAGGGCGGAGCTTGGCCGGGGAGGTCGCGGGCGGAGGGCGGAGCTCAGGCGGGGAGGTCGCGGGCGGAGCTAGGCCGGGGAGGTCGTGGGCGGAGCTCAGGCGGGGAGGTCGACGAGGGGCGGAGCAGGGGCGGGCGAGGAAGGGGAGCGAGCGAGCGAGGACGAAGCGGTACGCGCGGGCTCTCCCGTTTCTGAGCCTTTCCGAGCTCCCACCCTCGGAATCTTTTCGAGCGAAACAGTACGCGCACGCGGGGTGGCTCGGAATTGGACTCCGGTTTCCATACGTCAATTCTAAGGCAGTCCAAACAGCTGAATTTGCATATTTGATCCGAATTCCAATTCCATGCCTCAATTCTATGCAACCAAACATAGTGTAAGGTTCGATAAAAAACATGAAATCAATAGCAATAAATTACAGTATCCATGCATGTTTGTCACTTCCATGTTCAAAATCTCTACGTCTTATATTACCTTAGCTTTTGCATAACCCGGAATAGAGTATAGAGAGGCAGAGGCACATAGCCGCAGCACCCCATAACAGGGAATGGAGATGGATGGGTTCTACGCTTCCGGTACATCTCCGGTACATCCGGGGAGCGTGCGTACAGGGGCAGCAGGCCGGCCGGTGGAGATGATGGAGTGGCGTGGGCGCATCCAGCCGGGTTCGATCGGCCCTTGGTCGTCCGATCGATGTAATCGTGCGGTTGCTCGTTTCCACCTAGCTAGTTTCGATCGTGTTGGGCATAGTGGGCAGAAAATACGGGCGACTACTAGGTTGTATCCGGGGCCAAATCAAAAATCCACATAGGTAGCTGGCCGGAAAATCTGGTGTGCACTGGGCCCATGGCCCTGGTTGCTTGGGGCGTAGATCCGCCCCTATTCGCATCTCTCGGTGCCATCCCACAACTGCGAATCGAGGCAGGGTGATCTAGTTTACACTAGGACTATGACCCTCTTCTTTTTAGCTTCTTCCAAAAGCTATCCCCGACCAGCTTCTTTCAGAATCTCATCTTCAAGATTCGTTCAAACTTCTTAACTAGTAGTAGTTTCAATGTCAATTTAAAAGTATAAACGATTTTGGCAGATGAGATTCTGAGAAAAGTCGAGTAGCCTTCCTAAGTTGACCAAAAAGGAAAAGGGGCCTATGTCTAAGACTAAACGGTGGTACGGTGTGGACAAACACACTGCACGTCAGTATTATTCAGACATCGATAGTTAACTTGAACCGAAACTTCACAAATAAAGCAACGGGGTTTATTCAACAAATCATCCCCTTAAACCTTGCTACTCGCTCACCTCGATCACTCCAGGCTCGTGCCTCATCAGCTCCACAAACTTAGCATGCTCAAGTGACTTGGAGTATATATATGTATGAGTTCACATAGCTCCAATACTATATTGGTAGCATCTCAAGGGTTGCGTAAAAAGTGGGGTCCGTAGGGCCCGTAGTATATGAGCGTCAAGCTTGCCGCGAAGATCGACCCCAGCGTGAAGTCTAGGGCTTGCTGGACCCGCGCAGTCTCCCGTATCAAGCGTCTTCTTCTCCGTTCGTGATGCGCGGCAGCCTCCGTCGTGTTCGTGTACGGACGGACGCACCTCTCGGCCGCCCCATGACCATGACCCTGCGCCGCGCGCGCAACTTTGATGATCAGGAAAAGAACATATATAGCCATGTTACCACATAGGATCGACTTAATCATCACTCTGAATTACAGAATTAGTGACGGATATGATGGCGGATGCGAACCTGGGCCATGGTGGTGCCGCCGGCAGCGAGTCGCCGCCTGATGATCGTCGGCAGAAGCAGCTGACGCAACGCCCCCGTCGCCGCCGCCATATGTGTCCCACTTTGGAAGATGGCGACGATCTAGACTACCGATCGATCGTCACCTGCCAGATTTACACGTTGGATCAATGGGGCTTGGAAGCTTATAGCACGTGGCCTCCATGGCTCCATCGAGGGCATCGAGTCAGAGTCCAACTCCGCTCCACCAAGGCTCCGAACCACACACGTATCGGCCGACTGGCTTGGCTTCTGTTGCGGCGTTTAGAGCATCTCCACTCGCACCGATCCGAAAGCCGAATTTTGGTCCGGACGCCAAAAATTGGCCAGTCCCGTATCCAAAGACATGTTTTCGTCCGGATTTTGGTGTATTTTGGTCCGGCGCCGAACCCAGGATCCTGGGTACGCCCTGGGAACGCCGGCACTAGTGCACACGTACCCCTCTAACACCGGTTTGGAGGACCCTCTAACAGCGGTTCCACAACCGCTGTTGAGGGTTCGGTGTTAGAGGGGGGGCCCCTTTAACACCGGTTCCTATACGAACCGGTGTTAAAGGGTGGCGCACGTGGGGCTGCCGCAGACCCTCTTTAACACCGGTTCAGACCGAACCGGTGTTAAAGTCGTTGCTGGCGATTTACGTTTTCTGCCGGCGTAACTCGCCATGGCAACGGCATTTCTGCCGCCTCTGCCCGCGATTACGGGGGGAGAGCGAGGGGAAATCGATCGCGAGCCGTATACTTATAAATCGTCATCGGTACATACGAGTACATGAATAATTAAGCAACTATTATTATACACAAACATCGCCATCGGCATACATCGCCATCGGCACATACATCGGCACATACATCTACATCGCCGGAGGTGGATATCTAAAGAGTTCTCCGCCAGCGTGGCGACCTCATCAAGTATGAACCCGCCAATTCCTCTTGAATGGCTCGTATGCTTCAAATGGTAGGAGTTGGTCCGCATCCGCTCGATCTGAATATATATGAAGAATGGACCGTCAAGATATATATAATAATAAAACTCAACACAATTGATGGTAATAATATAATGTTGTGGACTTTGTTTACTTACTCTAAGTTGTTCTAGTGCGGCTTGGCCTGTCGACATAACTTGGTGCGAATGAATTCTCAAACATAGTACCCACAGAAGTTATTGCCGTGTCCTTGATGCGCGCACTTTACGAGAATAGAGAGTTCAATCAAAATAATAATCAATAAAGCATGATATAATGGAATTGGAAGCTAGCTAGTATTACTTACATTTTGGTCTACAAATTTTAGTTCTTCTCGACCATTCACCCACGGCCCTGCCGTGAACATTTTCAAACCTGTCCGACAAAGAAAATGGATAAAAGAGTAATTAATTACTTATTGTCACGAAGTTGCCGATCTAGTGCGATAATATGATTGAAATTACCTCTGGAGCATCTCTCTAAAGTTTGCCCATAGCTCTTTTTCTTTTCGTAGAACGAGTCCATGACAAGGACTTTTCTGAGTCGGGTTGAATGACTAGCAGAATAAAGTGGAACTCTGCGCATAACTCATCATCGGATACACTTAACATCGAGTAAGCCGAAACATAATGTGTACAAGAGAGAGGGTAACAGTACTCACGAGAAGTTGTAAGGCAATAGTATTTCCCTTTTGGTTTGTTGTCTCAGTAAAGACTTTAGCAAGTAATCTTCTGTTTGCGGTTTTTCTCTTACCACTTCTTCATGAACTCTATTTGGGTCAACGAACCCAATGTCAAAAGGGCCTCCTTTCCTGCATTCCATAACCTTTTTCCTGCATAATAGTATATACATATATGGTGAGCATATATATATACATGCAATTAATGAAGTGAATGAGTTGAGATAAAATTACAGAAATAGTACTTACACACAATAAAGGCTGATGGCAGATTTGTCGAGTTCCTTCGATTGAATAGAAAATGCAAGTCTTGAATGTTGAAGTCGATCGTCGTCTCCGCACAAGAAAATCTCATCTCTTATATGCGCCGTGATCCATTCTTCTTTTCTCGCCTTGCAGAAATGAAGGTACCACTTGTGCAATTTTGCATCTTTGTTGGTAGATTTTTGAGCTCCTCTTTCTTGACTAGATTCTTCCCATACTTCCATGGCTGTATGGGGTTGACATCGATTTGGGCAAGTTGTCTCCCATGATGTTCAAGTATGCAATGTAAGTCATCCCCATCTCATTGGCCTTTCTTTGTAGCTCTGCCTCGTAATCATCTACGGAGGAGCGTCCGCTTGTCAAACATTTGGAGCGGGCGCATGATTGGTTTTCCTGCTCTCCGAGCATGGGAACTGTTTTGTGGGGTGCCTCACGATGCTACTTTCAGTCTCCCACGGCGCCTTGCATCCGCCTTCAAAATCTGGCGCTCGTAGTCCGGCACAAGTGGGGTTTCAGGTTTCAAAAGATTTTTGTAAAACTTCTCCACCGCCGGATCTATTTTCTCCTTTGGCTCGGCCGTCTAGGTGCAAAGAATTTCTTGACCTGTTCTCCCGAGATCCTATTGGTCTCCTCGTCGCTGCGATTCCACGGTAAAACCGCAATGGCTTGGCGGAAGGCTGGACGTAGTTTTTGAACTCTTTGGCGACGGTTTCCGGATTTCTTTGTGGCAGTGCTCGATGCTCCTCGTGGCGTGCTCTTCCGCTTCTGCTGAGGAGATGGCTGAAGCACGGAGATGGCTGACGGGCGGAGATGGCTGCCGCACAGAGATGGCTGACGGGGAGATGGCTGCAGCAGAGATGGCCGAGCCGGAGATGGCTGCCGCGCAGAGATGGCCGACGGGCGGAGATGGCTGCAGCAGAGATGGCTAGCGGCTCGATCGGCCGACGCTGGAGACGGCAGGGTGCGGTGACCTCCAATTTGGAAGCACAATGTGTTCCTTCTTCCAAAGAATGGTTGTTTTCACCGCAAATTTGAGTTGAGTTTCCCTTCACCGTAGCATGGTCAAGCTGTGCTTCCTCATATTCCTTCACAACCTCATCCACCCGACAATAGCATAGCCATCGGAATCGGTCGGCGTGGTAAGTTCCACCAGCTAGGAGGTAAGGCATAGCCGATGACCACCTTAATGGATAAGCCCATTAATCTCACATGCAGCTCAGCGTGTTCGCTCTCCGTGATCTCATCAACGGGTATCGAGGACCCGTCATTTCAGCGTTGGCTGCGTTCTCCGTGGAAGCCACACCGCTTTTCAGCGAGTCGGGCGGGCAGCTTCCAATGCAGGCTCTTCATGCCGCTGAGATGGGCGGTAGCTTGATGGTTTCATAGTGCATTCACTTGCGTCTGCGCCGCAAGTGCATGTTCTATCTGTCATCCGATCTGTACGCTCTTTTTCTTTTCGCGCCATCTGTAAGAGTCGCTCGATCGGCAAACCCATCCTTCCACGCCATACCCCGTGCCTCGTGCATGTCCAGAGTGTTCTTTACCGATGGCGTGTGAGCTGGTCATTCTCTGTCGGGATGGAAGGTCGGCGGATGTTTCCTCGCCGTGATGAGTTCAATGGACGGGTTTGGCAAGGATGGTTGGGAAGATACACAATCCTTCGGGTCCAACCTTGCCCGATTCCGTAGAACCAAGTCTTTGCACGTAGGTCCCACCCATCTGCGGGTGTGGTCCCTCTCGCCAGGCCCTCTCAGCTTCCTCCCACTTAGGCCTCTCGAGATATGTAGCCACCGACCCGTCCCTGGTGATATTCCTTCTTCGAGCATTAAGCGTATTGGTTTCGACCTCTTTTAGCTATAGCACTTTCTTTATATGTCTTAAATTCGGGCCGAGGTCTTATCTTCCATAATATGCGTCTTGAAATTTGAGTCTCGCCACTTTGACAAATTTGTTCAATTTTGTCTTCGATTGGAAAGCATCAGCCATCTTCTTTAGAGTCCACTCTTTGACCTTGTTCTCTATAACCGGTTGTTTTCATCCTCCTCTAGCGGAAGGGTGAAATTTACCAACAACAATTCCAAAGCGTTTCTTTGGATCTCATCGACAAAGGTACCGTCGCCCTTCTTTGGCTTATTCCAATTTTCAATTGTGATTGGGATTTGGTCCCTAACAAGAACTCCACCGACGATAAATTTGTCTGCGGCCTTCTTGGGCTCCATCGGCCTGCCATCAACACGGACTTCGATCGTGAACTTTGCACGATCTTTCAACCGGCTCGCGCCTCGCTTGCTCTTTTTCAGAGAAGAAGATGGTTGCTGGCTGGTCGATCCAGAGGGCTAAAAGAAGAAAGAAGCGTTAATTAATACATGTAGAAGAAGATTGTTGGTGGAGTTCAGTGAGGCTTAATCAATGCATATACCTCGCGGACTTTGTAACCATTAAATTGCGTTCACCGAGTCTTCATCTTCTCCATGACTAGTACTTGAGTCGTCGTCATGTCCCTCCAAGTTCAGATATTGTGAGGTGTCCTCATCAATAATGTTCTCCATTATTTCTTCTTCTTCAAGGTTTCTACTAAGTGGATCCATAGTTTCTAAAACAATAATATTATCACAAAATATCAGTAATACATCTATTGAAATGCTCAAGCAAGGACGATGATATGACAAAGTTAAAAGTATTGAAATGTAACCCTAATACATGCTTGGTCATTTCAAACCCTAATTCGGAGAAACCCGGACTCATATGAGAGGTACATTTACTTCTTCTAATTAACTTGTCATCAAAGTTGATTAACATAGCATGGTTATTATAATGCTATATTGACAACGAGGTGGCGACGCTAGGGCGAGAGCGGGGCCGGGGTGCGTGGGGGTGTGCGTTCGAACCAGCACGACGTGATGGTCTACCTAACATGGGCGACACACCCTCGACGCGTGTGTAGGCTCAGCGAGGACATAGGAGGTCAGGGTCGACGGCATAATGGTGGCGGTGGTCGCCGTGGCACAAAATATACACATGCATATACAATACACATACAATACAAATCCTTTGAATCAAACATGCATAATTTCCTATAGGATTTCCTATAGGATTTAATCCTACAAATTTCCTATAGGATTTAATCCTACAAATTTCCTATACAAATCCTTTGAATCAAACATGCCCTTACTTATATCCCGCGGGATGGCGGCAGGGCGGCGACGAGGTGGTGTGGGCGAGGCGACCAGGCGAGACACGGATGCGGCGGTCTCGTCGGGCGGCGGTGCTAAGCGTTAGGCGTGGCCTATGAGCTCAAGCGGCGGCGAGGCAGCTCTGCAGGGGAAGAGAGCGAGGTGGTCAGTTAGGGTTTAGGCGTGGCCTATTATAATATCTTTGCTATAAGCTATTTTATTTTTACTCCACATGCTTCTAATTCACATGTGCAAGGATTAAGGCCTAGATCTTAGGAGTCGCGAGGCCGAGGCGGTTCCAGAGGAGGCGCCGCGCCATGGCCGGAAATGAGCTCTGCCAAAAGGGCACGACCAAGGAAGACGGGCCTGACAAGTGAGCTATGCATAGATTGGGGCCCGCCAGCCCAAGAATTTTTTTCCTAATATCCCTTCATATTTGACAAATTTTGGGTAAAATAACGATATTTGGCCCATTTGCCCCCAATAGTGGCGCAGTGTCTCCTTGGCCCATTTGCCCCCAATTGGTTGGCCCAAGCTCCAAAGGAGTGGGAGGCGCCCGGAACAAGGGGCCACAGGCGGCCATTTGTCGACGGACATGGCGGCGCCGCAGGCCGGGGAAGGAGAGGGCAGGTCGGTTGAGGCGGGTCCTGCCGGAGTGCTAGATGTTCCGTGATGGAGTTCTTGTGAGCTTCTTGGACAACTTCGACTGGTACGGTCTTGGCGTCTCGCGCCTGTGGTCTTGTGGGGTCCTAGAATCAGCCTTGGCGTTCGGAAAGTCGATCTTGGTGGGTTGTCCTCTAGTTGGGTTTCCGGAGGCAAGGTCGCATGAGGCCGAGGAGGGCGAGGCAGGTCGCCGACGCGCCAGATAGGGCTCGGCCGGAGGTGGCAGGACTCGCAGAGCGACGGAGAGGGGTCGCGTCGACGACCGCCGCACCGGGCGCGGCAGAACACGGCGAGGCGAGCGGACGACGCCGGGCGAGGAGGTCGGGGTCGGTCGGCGACGGGGACGCGGACCCAGGGCGCGCCTTGGGCGGCGGCCCGCTGAGCTTGGCGATGCTGCCGGGCTGGCGCGAGGCACGGGCAGGGCCCGGCGTGGCGGCGGCGCGTGCGGCAGGCGGCGGCGGAGGAGAGCTGAGGCCCGGCGCAGCAGGGGCTCGGCGACGCGACGCTGTAGGCGGGCGCCGGGTGGGGTTCTCTGGGAAGGAGGTCGTCGCGCGCGGGCGGAGGCGGCTTGCCGGGCGAGGCGGCGGAGAGGCGAGCTCCGCAGCGAGCTCGTGGCGGGCGGAGCGGGTCGGGGCCGTCGCGGGCGGTGGTGGATGCGGCGGGCGGCTGTCGCGCTTCGCGGCGGTCGGAGAGGGCGGCGACGGCGGGCGGGCGGGTCGGAGAGAGGCGAACCTCGAGCGGCGGCGGCGGCGGCGCGTCGGGGGCGGCGGCGGCGCGTCGGGGGCGGCGGCGGCGCGTGGCGGCGGCAGGCGCGGCCTTGATCGATCTGGCTGCGTCTGGGAGGAATAAGGAGGAGGTGAAATAATATTTCTTTTAACACCGGTTCGTGGCTGGAACCGTGTTAAAGGGGGCTTCCCCCTTTAACACGGTTCCGACCACGAACCGGTGTTAAAGAATATCTGTGAATTTCTTTAACACGGTTCCAGCCACGAACCGTGTTAAAGTCAAGTGTTTTCCCCCTTTCTTTAACACCGGGTTCGAACCGTGTTAAAGGGGCATTCAGGGCTTTTTAATTCGGGGCTTTTTTAATTCAGGGCTTTTTAATTCAAAATATGAATAATATATCATAATTTTCGAAAAATAATATCTATCCATTCATGTAAATCATTTTATATTTACTTTACATGAAATTTTTAAAATAAATAAACACTTATTTCATGCATTAAAGGGGCTTTTTAATTCAAAAATATGATATGAATTTAGAAAATTCATATCTTTTTCATTTCAACTCGAGAAAAATATGAATAATATATCATAATTTTCAGAAAAATAATATCTATCCATTCATGTAAATGATTTTTATATTTACTTGACATGAAATTTTTAAAATAAATAAACACTTATTTCATGCATTAAAGGGCTTTTTAATTCAAAAAATATGATATGAATTTAGAAAATTCATATCTTTTTCATTTCAACTCAGAAAAATATGAATAATATATCATAATTTTCATAAAAATAATATCTATCCATTCATGTAAATGATTTTTATATTTACTTTACATGAAATTTTCTAAAATAAATAAACACTTATTTCATGCATTAAAGGTGCTTTTTAAGATATATAAAAGAACTAAAATTAAGATACATGGCCAGATTAAGTAACAATCGGCCGAACTGGAACTGAAAATTAAGATACATAAAAGAACTGAAAATCAAGATACATGGCGATTAAGTAACAATCGGCGAACTTGTTTCGAATGTTGGAGTGATTTAGTCATGCTCGCCTACACTGTAATACTCGCCATCAGTCGTCAGTTTCGCCGCCGTCATCATTGCTGTCGCCGGGTCACCGTAATTGAACCTCTGGAGAGTACGTGGGCTGGACTTGAGGGTAGCGGGGCTGGACTTGAGGGTAGCAGACGGGGTTAGAGTCGGCGTGTCATAGGCCATGACGCCTGGAGTCCGACCGCGCCACCATAGCCGACGGCCGGCCTCGTTGAAGTTAGGAGGAGGTGGGCGTCCTCCTCGTGCGTGGCGCCCTCTCATGCCGATCCACGAAGAAGGCTTCCCAAGTAGAAATAGTCGGGATGCCATCTGGATTCCTCCGCTCCGTGAGCTCGAAGTAGTAGTGGTTCGTGATGTCCATCCGGCGCGCCACACCTAGAGGGACAGGAGGAACTGGCACGCCTCCGACGCTCAGCATCCAGCCGACGGGGACACAAGATGGCCGGGCGGGGGTAGTTCGGCGCAAAGCGCCTCGCCTCTGAGGGGTTAGTGCTACGGTGGAAGCCATGGGAAAGAGTGATGAGGTTGCGTATATGAGTCTAGAGATGTGCAATGACAATGGAGGCCAACCCCTACATATATATATAGTGAACTAGCGGGAAGAACGGAGGGAAGAATCAAGGAAGAAAAATGGCGGGAAGAAAAATGGCGGGAAGAACTGGCGGGAAGAAAAATGGCGGGAAGAAAAATGGCGGGAAGAAAAATGGCGGGAAAAAATGGCGGGATGAACCTTTAGTCCCGGTTGGAGACACCAACCGGGACTAAAGATGAACCTTTAGTCCCGGTTGGAGACACCAACCGGGACAAAACACGAGTCAGCACTAATAATAGAGGTGAGTGCATGTCGACATTATGTCGTGCGGTACCTTGTCTGGATGGTGTCACCAACGGGACTAAAGAACCTTTAGTCCCGGTTGGAGACACCAACCGACTAATAATAGGGTGAGTGTCGACATTATTTTGTAAGTGTCAACACTATGTCGAGCTTGTACTATAAATAGGCATCCTTGTGAGTCCATCCTCCGGCCGGTTTGGCGGGGGACACCACTACGGCGATTTCGAGGAGATGCCGAGCGGGCAGTCCTCCGGCATCTCCGAGAAATCGTCATAGAGGCACTCCTAATATGTGAAATTAGTTAGCTCCACGGTGTATTGATCTAGTTAGACAAGTTACAAAGCTGCAAGATGGTTTTCGAGAGCAGGGACACCACTACGGCCAGTTCAGGAGATGCTTGACGACGAGCCTCGGCATCTCCGAGAAACTGGTCATAGAGGCACTCCTAATATGTGACCGCACGCTTGGAGATCGATCTTAATGGTAAGTACGATTCAGGACAACTTCTTCTCATACTCGGCCCATCCACAAACATGACTAACACTCAAGACATGTATTAAAACATGAACTAGAGTTACATAATATGAGCATGAACTTCTTGGCATATGCCCTTCCTTATGATCGCTCAACGTAACCATGGAGCATCTTCTTTACTTAACGGAATGCTTGGGTCAGTTTGCCTTTGTGAAGGGCGGAATTTCATCAAACTTATTATAATCTTCCGACATGTCCGTCTTGTCCTCGATTCCCACGATGTTTCTTTTCCCGAAAGAACTATGTGGACGCTTGGCTCATCATATGATGTATTCGTTTGCATATTTTTTCTTTTTTGGTCCGGAGGACATGTCCTTCACATAGAAAACCTGAGCCACATCATTGGCTAGGACGAATGGTTAAATCTAAGTTCTTCATAAGATTGTTGAGATCCACCGTTGTCATTCCGCACTTCTTGTCTACCTCAACCCTCCTCCCGTTAGCTTGACCCATTTGCATCGAAACAAGGGGACCTTAAAATTAGGTCCATAGTCAAGTTCCCATATCTCCTCTATGAACCCATAATACGTGGTCTTTTGCCCATTGTCTTCGCTGCATCAAGCGGACACCTTGTTTTGGTTGGTGCTCTTTTATCTTGGCCTATCGTGTAAAATGTATTCCCATTTATCTCGCACCCTTGGAAAGTACATACATCGAAGACGGTGTCCCGCCAACAAGTACGCCTGATCCCCAATAGTGGTGTTATTCGTGAGAAGTCTTTGCACCACCGCCAAAACTCGCCATGTGTTCACTTATAATCCATTCATCGACCGCCCGGTGTTTGAGGCGTATTAAATTCTTGTGTTCATTGATATACGGGCAACCAAGATAGATCTTTGTAAAACCGTAGTGTGCTTGATTGAGAGAATGCCCGTCCCTACATATCATTGCTTTACATCCTAGGGTGCCTTTTCCACGCAGTCTCCCTCATGTCGTGATTCGGAACACCAATCGCCTTAAGGTCGAATAAAATCAACACGTAACTCAATGACCTCCTCTTACATAGCCCTTGGAGATGCTTCCTTCGCCTAGCACGGTTATGAACATATTTCTTTAAGACTCCATGTACCTCTCAAAGGGAACATATTGTGTAGAAATACAGACCGAGAATGGCAATCTCTTCTACTAGGTGAACCAGGAGATGCGTCATAATATTGAAGAAGGATGGTGGGAACACCAACTCAAAGTCGACAAGACATTGGGCCACATCTGCTTGTAACCTGGTAGGCTTTACGGATCGATTACCTTCGAGATATTGCATTGAGGAATGCACATAGCTTCACAATGGGTACTCGAACATTTTCGTAAGCCCCTCAATGCAATCGGAAGCAATTGTGTCATAATCACGTGGCTCATGAGACTTCGTGTTTTGGAATTTTTCTCGCCATATTTATTATTCCCTTTATATTCGACGAAGCCGACGGGACCTTGATACGCTCGACATTCAAAAAAGATTTCCTTCTCTGCTTTGGTAAGAGCGTAGCTGGCAGGAGTTAAGTGGCATCGTTTACCCTTCTCGTTCTCAGGATGCATAGGCTCTTCAGGGGCCTTCAGACGTTGCTGGTCTTGTCGTGCTTCCGGTGTATCTTTTGTCTTCCCATACACTCCTAGAAAGCCTAGCAGGTTCACGCAAACATTCTTCGTCACGTGCATCACGTCGATTGAAGAGCGGACCTCTAAGACTTTCCAATAGGGTAGGTCCCAAAATATAGATTGCTTCTTCCACATGGGGCGTGTCCGCATCGCTATTCGAACAGATAGATCGCCAGACCTTTTCCAAAGATTACTTCTAGGTCCTTGACCATACCAAATACCTCCTCACGGTGCGGACAGGCTTCCTCGGGGTTACGCCAGACGTTTGAAATGCTTGCCTTTCTTTCTTCTTTGGATGCAGTTCGGAAGAAATCGGCGATACCCTAGGTACACAACCTTCTTACATTTATCCAAATATACACTTTCATTATCATCTAAACAGTGTGTGCATGCATTGTATCCCTTGTTTGTCCGCTGAAATGTTACTAAGAGCGCCAATCATTGATGGTTACGAAAAGCAATGCTCAGAGGTCAAATGGCTCCCTTTGTGCTCATCCCACATACATACACCTGGTTTGGCCCACAGCTGTAAAAGTTCTTCAACTAATGGCCTTAGGTACACATCAATGTCGTTGCCGGGTTGCCTCGGGCCTTGGATGAGCACTGCATCATAATGAACTTCCTCTTCATACACAACCAAGGAGGAAGGTTATAGATACATAGGGTCACAGCAGTGCTGTGTCGCAGCTCGCTCACCAAAAGGATTCATGCCGTCTGCATTTAGACCAAACCTTAAGTTCCTTGCGCCACGTGCAAAGTCCGGGTACTCTCGCCGACTTTTCTCCTGTGACCCATCACCGGGTGTCTCAACATCGCGTCTTTCTTACGGTCTTCAATGTGCCATCGCAACAACTTGGCATGCTCTTTATTTCGAGAGGCGTTTTAACCGTGGTATTATAGGAGCATACCACATAACCTTGACGGAACCTTCTTCCTAGGGGCCTCGCCCTCAACATCGCCAGATCGTCTCGTCGATCTTATACCGCAGTGCGATATACCGGCATGCATCCAAATTCTCGTACTTCTCACCGCGGTAGAGGATGATCATTAATGCAGCATGTATCTTACGCACGCCTAATCCTAGAGGGCAGACAACCTTCTTTGCTTGGTATGTCTTGTCGAAACTCATTATTTCTTGGAAGAAGATTCTTCATTTTACCAACAACTTTGAAAATCTGTCGGTCACACCATTCTCGCCTTCCATTGCAGCAAATCCGATTGGCACCTAGCTTTTGTGGCCATCTTCGCAAGTTGGATACAACAATGTTTTGTGATCCTTTAACATCTGCTCCAGCTTCTCCTTCTCTCATCGGGTTCACATTCTTCCTTTGCATCAAGAATGGCCCGACCAAGATCGTCATCGGCCCATCTGCTCCTCTTGATCTTCATTATCTACCCGTTGCAAGATCATCATATTCGGGATACATATTATGATAGTTTTCATCATCCTCTTCTTCTTCGTTGTCTTCCATCACAACCCCTTTTTCTCCGTGCTTGGTCCAACAATTATAGCTGGGCATGAAACCAGATCAAGCGGTGGGCGTGAATGGTTCGTATTTGAGTAGTCTTTCTTGTTCGACGGTGAACACACGGACAACACATAAAACCATTGTGACCACGGTTTGCATTAGCCACAACGATGAAATTTTGGAGGCCCGTAATGTACTCGGAAGTGCGGTCACCGTACATCCATTGCCGATTCATCTGCATTAATATGTAGTATATATCAAAAATAATAGGGAGATGACCATTTATATATATAGTACATCAATGACACATGAAACTATAGTTGCGACCTCGTTGAGACGGAAAGAGCAACAAGAAAGCTTATTTTGAGCTCTCGGGCATTTCACGAACACCTCTAGTGCATATGAAAAAACAAACTAGCACTCTTCACACCCTCTTGCTAGGCTCCAAAATGTGAAAAAATGGAAGAGTGGGGTGTGTGTGTGGGCTGGGGTGGTGTCTTTATAGTTTCCCCTTTAACACGGTTCGTGCCACGAACGGTGTTAAAGGGGTGCAACATCTGGTGGAGGGACCTTTAACACCGGTTCGTGGCACGAACCGGTGTTAAAGGGGGCTCTTTTAATGCCGCAGAGGCCACGCTGCAGCCCCTTTAACACCGGTTCGTAGAAGAACCGGTGTTAAAGCCCATTTTCGGGATCAACAAAAGCCCGCGTTTCCACTAGTGCGGACGAAGCGAATTCGACGAGTGGACCCGCCTAGTCAACATATATTCGTCCTTATTTACCAAAGTTGCCAAAGTTCGCCCATATTCGCCCAAAGTTCATCCATGTAGACCATATTCATCCATGTAGACCATATTCGTCCAAAATTTGGGCATATTCGTCCAAAGTTCGTTCGTATCACCCATATTCGTCCAAATTTCGCCCAAAGTTGTCCATATAGACCAGATTTGTCCAAAGTTCGTCCAAAATTCGGGCATATTTGCTCAAAGTTCGTCGGTATTGCCCATATTCGCCCAAAGTTCGCCCATAGTTCGTCCATATCGACCATATTCGCCCAAAGTTCGCCCATAGTTCGTCCATATCGACCATATTCGCCCAAAGTTCGTCCGTATCGTCCATATTCGCCCAAAGTTCACCCAAATTCGCCCAAAACCGCTTATTCACCCAAAGTTTGCCAAAATTTGTTAAATTTTAGCCAAATGCGGTAACTCGCCTGGCACGTGGTGAAACTAGGCGCACCAGCCGAAATCAAGCTCAAGCCAAAAAGTCCGGATTTCGGCCTGGGTTCGCCCAACGAGTGGAGATGCTCTTAGAGACACACAATTCTATCTGCTAGCACACCTCCACGAGTTTTCTGGACTGCACTTAATTTGTTCCATATTATAGAGCGGTTTGGCAAACGAAATTGGCTTGCGAAAACCGTTCTATAATATGGAGCACACACTGGTGGAAAAAGGGCCTTCAGTCCCGGACCGTAACTGGCTCTATTCCCGGTTTTGGCCCCGGGATTGCGAAAACGGGGCTAGAGCCCCCCTCTAGTCCTGGCTCGCTACGGCCCGCGACTGATAATAGCCACATGGTTGTTTTAGTGTCGCGGGGGCGAAAACCCTCTAGTCCCGGGCCGTAACACCACCCGGAACTATAAGGTTTTTCTTCGCTGTAGATTGTGTATTCCTTTTTTACCATTTCGTTCCTTTTTTGTTTTGTGTTTCACTATAATTTTAAACATATATTTAAGTACACATATTCTACGCTAGTACATACACAGTACACATTGATGCATCTATATAATTAATCGATCCCTTGCAAGCATACATTGATGATATATATCAAAAGGAAGAAATATTTTGAAATTACATGGTCATTGATGAATATATATATCATATCAACTACATGAAGATCATTAAGGCAAATCGAGTTCCACATCATCCACATAATGCTCTCCATGTACATCAAGGACTTCATCATAAATCCCGCCAGCTCCTCTTGAATTGCTCTTATCATTTGGTGCGGCTCTAGTTTCTCCGCAAACCATAAATATAATGTGAGTCAACTTTTTCGCTCATTGGTCAACTCGCGGATGTACTCATGACGTAGTATCACATAAATGAGTTCCGGTGCTGTAAACTCTTCACCATTTTATAAGTTAGCTCCTCTTTGAATGGACATGGTATTTTCTGTTTGAACCGTGTCCAACACCTGCTCGGCAAAGAAAATGAACAAATGAGTTATTAGTTACTTGAATGAATGAAAGAGGCCGATATAATGCGATAATGATTGAAATTACTTATGGAGCATTGCTTTCATGTCGCTCCACTGTCGCTCCACTGCTCTTGGTCCCAACTTAATGAGTCGTGGACTTCAACTAGGGACTTGTCAACTTGAATGTTTAGCAAGATCCAGTGGAATCTGCGGACGTTTACATAAGCATACATGCATAGCTCATCGAGTAAGCAAAAATAAAATGTGTACAAGATAGAAACACTCACTTGAAGTTGTAAGGAAATAGTATTTCCTTAAAAAAATTATTCTCGGTTAAGAACCTGCATAGGTCTTCCTCCACGTCCCTGGGGTGATTTTTTAATGTATATTCATTAACGATATATGGGTCAATGAATCCAACGTCATATCTTCTAGCTCTTTTGCATTCAAGAATCTTCATTCTGCAGAATATAATATCGATCATACAAAAGGATATATAGTTAGGATAATATATTAAATGCAATGAACGAGCTGAGCTATAAACTTAATTATAGAAATAAATTACTCGCAGATAGTAGCAACCAATGATAGATTTTTCTAGGGAGCGCTAGTTGTATAACTGAAACAGTTCGGTCTCTTTGGAAGAGCCGGCGGGATGTCTACTATCTTCGTCGTTTGACCTTTCTTCGATGTAGGGCGCGGGGAGCGTCGAACTTCCATTTCTTCGACGAGGTAGTAGTATTGCACGGAGGCGGAGGAGGAGATCGAGTATTGCGCGGAGGCGGAGATCGAGTTGATGTACTCCTGTTGCGGTGATCGTCAGCGGGGCGGGGTGGACTTGGAGGTTGACGATAATCTGGTTGGGGTGGACTTGGAGGTTGACGATATTCGATGCGGGGTGGACTTGGATTCCTCGGAGTCGGTGGCCTTGGCGTCGAGTCTGGAAACTTGATGTACTTCTTCCATAGAATGATGTTGCGCTTGACATCTCCTAGTTTCGTAAGGCCTTCAGGCGTAGCGATTTCAATCTCTAGGTCCGCAAAATACTCCACTATGTCATCCACCGTGACACGAGCATAGCCTGGTGGAATCGGAAGTGAGTGGTGGAGTGCTCCAGGTAGACAAGGTAAAGCAGTGACGATCGCCACCTTGAATGACAGGTTCATTGGCTGATGTAGCTCACATTGTGCCATCTCTCTGACATCATCCATGGGGTAGCGAGGAGCCGGTGCATCATCCAGCAGTGCTTGATCATCAGCCCGGACCTCCGTGGAAGCCACGTTGCTTCTCCGCTGGCTAAGATCCAATGCAGGATCATCAGCCTGCGGGTGAGTTGACGACGACGGCCTTTGTCTAATTTCTTGCATGAGGTTCTTGAGATCAGCTAGGTCCTGCTCTACCCTGGAGATCCGGTCTGCCTCTCGGTCCTTCTTTCTCTGACGGCCAGAATCGCATCGCATCTTGAAACCCTTTCTTCCACGAGACACCTGCGCCTTTGCCACGTGTTCGTCCTCCCTTTTCAGGATTCCCTAGGGCGCGTGTCAGCTCGTCGTTCTCTCTCTCTCTCTCTCTCTCTCTCTCTCTCTCTCTCTCTCTCTCTCTCTCTCTCTCTCTCTCGGGACGAAACAATCCCAATTGAGCATCGTTCATTTCTTGAACAAGGTCTTGGGAGGGTTTTAGAAATTTTTCATGAAATAATGTCTTCCCTGTTTCTGGGTCCAACGATCCCCCGTGCCTGTACCACCAATGCTTTGACCTCTCGGGCCATCCATCTGTACCAGGAGTGATGCCTCTAGCCCTCATTTTCTTCTCCATAGTTTCCCACTTAGGGCCGACACTCTTGTAGCCACCTGTACCCATTTTATGATGGTATTTCTTATGGGCAGCATTTAACGCGTTCTTTGCTGACTTTGCCTTTACTTTATCAGATTGCTTGTACTATACAAAATCGGGCCACTGTTCTCTCAACTTCTCGTTTACTCTGAAGTCTGGAGTTTTCTTTTTCATGACATATTTCGCGTATAAACTTTTCTTGTGGTTCCGGTACAGTTCAGCCATCTTGCTTAGAGCCCACTCCTTGACTTTCGTTCTATTTTCAAGCCCACCCGGCCTTGGGGTAATACCATCTACCTCAAATTCTTCATACTCTGGAGGTAGGATGAAATGCGCTATGAGCTTCTGCCAAAGGTCATCTTTGGCATCATCGATGACATAGCTGTTGGATTCTTCACCGGGTTTCTTTGACTGATTCCATTCTTGGATGGTGATCAGCAGGTTGTCCCTAACAAGCACCCCGGATTGATTTATAAACATCCTCCGGTGCTTCTCTGGAGCAATCGGTTCACCATCATCATCTATTTCTTCGATGGTGAACCTCTGATTACCATCCAACTTTTTGTTCGGCCCTCGTTTCGTTCGAGCTGTCGATTGCTTCGATCCGGTGGGCTAAAAGAAGAAGCGAGAGTGATTAATATATATCTAGATCAGTTAATGAATAGAGGTAACACGAGGCATTATATATATATGTACCTCGCCGGATCCTGTCGAGGGGCCATCATTATTGTTGTTATTTGTTTGCCCTTCGTCCATCCGGTCTTCCCCTTGGTACATTAGGTTTTCCTCTAGTCCATCACCGGATGGATTCAAATATGAGGATATCTCTTCCTCGAACAAAATATCTTCACCGGTAGTAATATTAAGAGGAATTTCACCTCTTATCATGCCCTGAAGAAAACCTTCACCAATGCGACCAAGATCTTCGGATGGATCCATGACTTAATTATCTATAACAGAAAGAGAGTATTCAACACGTACTCTTAGGATCTAGCTCCTCATAAGGGGCTGGCTCCTGATAACCGGTTAAATATTAGCCATAAATTATATAACCATCAATTAGGATAATTAAGATTGTGTGTCTTAGGGCATGTACAATGGTAGAGAGGCTGGTCATCTCTTAGCCCTCCACATAATCTAGAGAAGACTATAAAAATAAGTCGTAGAATGGTTCTTCTCTTATTGTCATCTCTAAGAATTAATGCGAATTGACTAATTTTAATAAGAAATTGTGTTGATAAGGAAATGCACAAGGTACAATGGAGAAAATAGTCTTCCCTTTTTTTAAAGGATCATCCCTTAGCTAAGGGAAGACAACGTTTTCTCTCTTAATTCTCTCTGCTCCAACTAAACGAAAGTCTGACATGGCTACTCTAAGGAAAAGCTGATGTCATCCCATTGTATGTGCCCTTAAAATGGTGTTTTCGGAAGAACCTCGTATTTTCCTCTTATATATATTATATATATTACATTTTTTTAATTATTTCAATACTACACTAGTGGAAACGAGGGCTTTTGTTGATCCCGAAAAGGGGCTTTAACACCGGTTCTTCTACGAACCGGTGTTAAAGGAGGGCCGTACCAGCGTGGCCTCTACGGCATTAAAGGCCCTTTGACACCGGGTTCGTGGCACGAACCGTGTTAAAGGTCCTCGCACCGATTTGCACCCCCTTTAACACCGGTTCGCACGAACGGTGTTAAAGGGGCTATATAAGACCACCCCAGCCCACACACACCCCACTCTTCCATTCTTTCACATTTTGGAGCCTAGCAAGAGGGTGTGAAGAGTGCTAGTTTGTGTTTTTCATATGCACTAGAGGTGTTCGGTGAAATGCCCGAGAGCTCAAAATAAGCTTTCTTGTTGCTCTTTCCGTCGGTCGAGGTCGGCAACTATAGTTTCATGTGTCATTGATGTACTATATATATAAATGGTCATCTCCCTATTATTTTTGATATATACTACATATTAATGCAGATGAATCGGCAATGGATGTCGTGACCGCCGCTTCCGAGTACATTACGGGCCTCCAAAATTTCATCGTTGGCTAATGCAAACCATGGTCACAATGGTTTTATGTCTTGTCCGTGTGTTCACCGTTGTCGAACAAGAAAGACTACTCAAATACCAGAACCATTCACGCCCACCGCTTCGATCCGGTTTCATGCCCAGCTATAATTGTTGGACCAAGCACGGAGAAAAAGGGGTTGTGATGGAAGACAACGAAGAAGAAGAGGATGATGAAAACTATCATAATATGTATCCGAATATGATGATAATGCAACGGAGGTAGATAATGAAGATCAAGAGGGAGCAGATGGGCCCCCGATGACGCGATCTTGGTTGGGCCATTATCGATGCAAAGGAAGAATGTGAAACCGAAAAGGAGAAGGAGAAGTCGGAGCAGATGTTAAGGATCACAAAACATTGTTGTATCCAACTTGCGAAGATGGCCACAAAAGCTAGGTGCCACACTGGATTTGATTTGCAATGGAAGGCGAGAATGGTGTGGACCGACGCATTTTCAAAGTTGTTGGTAAAATGAAGAATCTTCTTCCAAGAAATAATGAGTTGCTGACAAGACATACCAAGCAAAGAAGGTTGTGCGCCCTCTAGGATTAGACGTCGTAAGATACATGCTGCATTAATGATCGCATCCTCTACGCGTGAGAAGTACGAGAATTTGGATGCATGCCGGTATGCACTTGACTGCAGTATAAGATCGACGAGACGATCCTGGCGATGTTGAGGGCGAGGCCCCTAGGAAGAAGGTTCGTCAAGGTTATGTGGTATGCTCCTATAATACCACGGTTAAAACGTCTCTTGAAATAAAGAGCATGCCAAGTTGTTGCGATGGCACATGGAAGACCGTAGAAGAAAGGCGCGATGTTGAGACACCCCGCTGATGGGTCACAGTGGAGAAAAAGTCGAGCGAGAGTACCCGAACTTGAAGGGAACTTGGTTTGGTCTAGTTTTAGAACGTTATGACGGTCCTTTTTGGTATACAAAATGCCACAAGAGCCGGCTCTCCCCCTATGTGTATATAACCTTCCTCCTTGGTTGTGTATGAAGAGGAAGTTCATTATGATGCTGATGCTCATCCAAGGCCCGAGGCAACCGACAACGACATTGATGTGTACCTAAGGCCATTAGTTGAAGAACTTTTACAGCTGTGGGCCAAACCAGGTACGTATGTGGGATGAGCACAAGGGAGCCATTTGACCTCTGAGCATTGCTTTCAGAACTAACCATCAATGATTGGACTGCTCTTAGTAACATTTCAGGCGGCATAAACAAGGGATACAATGCATGCACACACCGCTTAGATGATACCGAAGTGTATATTTGGATAAATGTAAGAAGGTTGTGTACCTAGGGTATCGCCGATTTCTTCCAAACCTGCATCCAAGAAGAAAGAAAGGCAAGCATTTCAAACGTCCGCGTAAGAACCGGAGGAAGCCTGTCCTCCGTACCGGTGAGGAGGTATTTGGTATGGTCAAGGACCTAGAAATAATGTCGACACTCACCCCTATTATTAGTCCCGGTTGGTGTCTGTAACCGGGACTAAAGGTTCATCTTTAGTCCCGGTTGGTGACACCATCCGGGACAAGGTACACGCCGCACGACATAATGTCGACATGCACTCACCCCTATTATTAGTGCTGACTCGTGTTTTGTCCTGGTTGGTGTCTCCAACCGGGACTAAAGGTTCATCTTTAGTCCCGGTTGGTGTCTCCAACCGGGACTAAAGGTTCATCCCGCCATTTTTTCCCACCATTTTTCTTCCCGCCATTTTTCTTCTCGCCAGTTCTTCCCGCCATTTTTCTTCCCGCTAGTTCACTATATATATGTAGGGGGTTGGCCTCCATTGTCATTGCACATCTCTAGACTCATATCTGCAACCTCATCACTCTTTCCCATGGCTTCCACCGTAGCACTAACCCCTGGAGGCGGGCGCTGCGCCGAACTACCCTGCCCGGACTGGCTTGTGTCCCATCGGCTGTATCTTTGGCGTCGAGGCGTGCAGTTCCTCCTGTCCCTCTAGGTGTGGCGCGGATGGCCATCACGAACCACTACTACTTCGAGCTCACGCCGGGGCGGAGGAATCCCAGATGGCATCCCGACTATTTCCCTACTTGGGAAGCCTTCGTGGATCGGCATGAGAGGCGCTCGCCAGCACGAGGAGGACCCACCTCCTCCTAACTTCAACGAGGCCGGTGGCCGGCTATGGTGGCGATCGGACTCTCCGGCGTCATGGCCTATGACATCGCCGCCGACTCTAACCCGTCTGCGCTACCCTTAAGTCCAGCCACGCGCTACCCTCAAGTCCAGCCAGCGTACTCTCCAGAGGTTCAATTACGGTGACCCCGACGGCGACAGCGATGACGGCGGCGTAGTCTGATGACTACAGTGGCGAGTATTACGGTGTGGCGGAGCATGATGAATCACTCCAACATTCGAAACAAGTTCGATTGTTACTTAATCTGGCCATGTATCTTAATTTTCAGTTCTTTTATGTATCTTAATTTTCAGTTCCAGTTCGGCCGATTGTTACTTAATCTGGGCCATGTATCTTAATTTTCGGTTCTTTTATGTATCTTAATTTTCAGTTCTTTTATGTATCTTAATTTTCGCCCAGTTCGGCTTTTATGTAATGTCTCAAAATGACCTATCTCATTCGAGGTTTCTTGGCTTTGGTCAAATGACCAATGTTATGGCTAGAATCAAGGCATAGTTTGCAAGAGGAGTTTTCCTTTTATCGCACAAAAGGCATTTTCCATTTTCCGAGCATAAAGCAGACGGTTTTATGAAGCAACCACCAAATGGCTAATTCAAAACCACCAACACATTGATCAAAAACAATGCAAGTTGAGAGAGGCTTGGGGAGATTCAAGTGTATACAAAAGATGACATTTAAATATCCAATCAATTCAAAAATGTTAATACAAAAGATGCATTAAAATATGATTTGATCTAATAAAATCATTTACATGAATGGATAGATATTATTTTTCTGAAAATTATGATATATTATTCATATTTTCCGAGTTGAAATGAAAAGATATGAATTTTCTAAATTCATATCATATTTTTTGAATTAAAAAAGCCCCTTTAATGCATGAAATAAGTGTTTTAATTATTTAAAAAATTTCATGTAAAGTAAATATAAAATGATTTACATGAATGGATAGATATTATTTTTCTGAAAATTATGATATATTATTCATATTTTCGAGTTGAAATGAAAAAGATATGAATTTTCTAAATTCATATCATATTTTTGAATTAAAAAGCCACTTTAATGCATGAAATAATGCCTCTTTAACACCGGTTCAGACAAGAACGGTGTTAAAGGGGGGCATTTATTTCGCTTCACACGCACCCCTTTTAACACCGGTTCGTGGCGAACGGCGTTAAAGGGTAATAAATCTGTATAAGCGAGTTCCCCCAACATCGGTTCGCCACGAACCGTGTTAAAGGGGTATTAAATGTCCTTCGCTACTTTCTTCCCCGAGCGATCGCGCCGCCGCCAGAGCGAACCCTCGCCGTCGTCCTCGCCACCACCGACGGCCGCCACGCCTCGTTGTCCTCGCGCCACCGGCAGCCGCCCACTGCTCGTCCTCGCGCCACCGGCCGACGACCGCCACCTCTGTCCCGGCCTCGTCTGCCGCCGTTACAGCTGCCCGACGCCGACGTGGTGAGCATGCTCTGTTCCTCCTTCTCGTTTGCCGGGCGCCCTTTGCAGGCTGCTCGCCACGTCACCGTTGTCGCTCGCCACGCCGGCCGCCTCGTCGGCCCGTTGCAGCTGCCGTCGCCGTGCTGCGGTTACCTCCCGTGCTCGCCCGTGCTTGCGGTGCCTCCCGTGCTCGCCCGAGCAGGTTCCTCGCGAGCGGTAGCTCGCGCCATCGGGTGTGGCGGGCAGGAGCGGCTCTGGCCCACGGATTGGGGCCAATGACAGGAAGTGGAGGATGGGTCAGGAGGCGGATTCGCCGGGAGGCCCAGGCCCAGGCGAGTGGGGACGGCCTCCCTCTCGGCTGGCGGCCTAGGTGGGGTGCAAGATCCGGGTGGCCATGGGTGCGAAGCTCGCGATGCGGCCTAGGTAGGGTGCGACTCGATGTGGCATCCTCCTCTGGCCTAGGTCGGCGCTGATGAACGTGGAGTTCGCCCGCCAGCATGCTCGCGCTTCGATTGGGACACGCCTAACGCCGACGCCTAAACGCCGACGCCTAACGATATAAACAGTTCTTTGCATAATATATTGACCCTCGAACGATTCGGTGCCAAAGATGGGCGAGATGAACGTAGTGACATCGACCTCGACGATCTAAACCTTGCACATGTGAATTAGAAGCATGTGGAGTAAAAATAAAATAGCTTATAGCAAAGATATTATAATAGGCCACGCCTAAACCCTAATCGACCACCTCGCCTCTTCCCGTGCAGAGGCGTCTCGCCGCCGCCGGAGCTCATAGGCCACGCTTAAACGCCGCCGCCCGCCTCGAGCCCGCCCGCTAGCACTGACCGCCGCATCCGACGAGACCGCCAAGCGACGACCAACGTCACCCACGGTGAGCGCCACGTGTCCGCCACGTATGATTGCCGACTCATCTGATTAAAACTTGTTTGCTCGATAAATTGTACTACATGCATAGATTAAAACTTGTATACAAATTGGACCTCGACTCATTTGTGTATTTATTTGTGTATTTTGGTATGAATAATATGTATATTTGTGTATGAATCCAAGTCCACTTGAATGTTTACACTCTTACTCTAGATAATATTATTGTTTTAGAAACTATGGATCCACTTAGTAGAAACCTTGAAGAAGAAGAAATAATGGAGAACATTATTGATGAGGACACCTCACAATATCTGAACTTGGAGGGACATGACGACATCTCAAGTACTAGTCATGGAGAAGATGAAGACTCGTGAACGCAATTTAATGGTTACAAAGTCCGGCGAGGTATATGCATTGATTAAGCCTCACCGACTTCCACCAACAATCTTCTTCTACATGTATTAATTAACGCTTCTTTCTTCTTTTAGCCCTCTGGATCGACCAAGCAACCATCTTCTTCTACGAAAAGAGCAAGCGAGGCGCGAGCTGGCGGTTGAAAGATCGTGCAAAGTTCACGATCGAAGCGTCCGTGTTGATGGCAGCCGATGGAGCCCAAGAAGGCCGCAGACAAATTTGTACGTCAGTGGAGTTCTTGTTAGGGACCAAATCCCAATCATAATTGAAAATTGAATAAGCCAAAGAAGGGCGGCGGTACCTTTGTTGATGGCGATACAAAGAAACGCTTTGGAATTGTTGTTGGTAAATTTCACCCTTCCGCTAGAGGAGGATGAAAACAACCCGTTATAAAGAAAAGGTCAAAGAGTGGACTCTAAAGAAGATGGTGAGGCTTTCCGCAACTAGAAGACAAAATTGAACAATTTGTCAAATCGCGAGACTCAGATTTCAAGACGATATTATGCGAAGATAAGACCTCACGCCGAATTTGAGACATATAAAAAAAGTGCTATAGCTAAAAAGAGGTCAGAAACCAATACGCTTAATGCCCTGAATAAGGAATATCACCAGGACGGGTCGTGGCTACATATCTCGAGAGGCCTAAGTGGGAGGAAGCTGAGAGAGGCCTCAGGCGAGAGGGATCACACCCTGCAGATGGGTGGGACCTACGTGCAAAGACTTTGTTCTACGGAATCGGGGCAAGGTTGGACCCAGAAACAGGATTGTGTATCTTCCCAACCATCCTTGCCAAACCCATCACTGAACTCATCACGGCATACGAGGAAACATCCGCCAGGACCTTCCATCCCGACAGAGAGAATGACTAGCTCACACGCGCCATCGGTAAAAAAGAACACCCTGGACATGCACGAGGCACAGGGGGTATGACATGGAAGGATGGGTTTGCAATCGAGCGACTCTTACAGATGGCGCGAAGAAAAGAAAAAAGAGCATACAGAGAATGACACAGATAGAACATGCACTTGCGGCGCAGCGCAAGTGAATGCACATGAGCCATCAAGCTACCGACCCATCTCAGCGGCACGAAGAGCTGCATTGGAAGCTGCCCGCTTCAGACCTTGTGCGGAAAAGCGTGTGGCTTCCACGGAGAACGCAGCCCACGCTTGAAATGACGGGTCCTCGATACCCGCTGATGAGATCACGGAGAGCGAACACGCTGAGCTGCATGTGAGATTAATGGGCTTATCCATTAAGGTGTCTGTCGGCTATGCCTTACCTCCTGTAGCTGGTGGAACTTACCACCCGACCGATTCGAGATGGCTATGCTATTGTCGGGTGGATGAGGTTGTGAAGGAATATGAGGAAGCACAGCTTGACCATGCTACGGTGAAGGAAACTCAACTCAAATTTGCGTGAAAACAACCATTATTTGGAAGAAGGAACACATTGTGCTTCCAAATTGAGGTCACTGGCACCCCGTCTCCATAGCGCCAGGCCCGAGCCGCTTCAGCTATCTCTCACGGCAGCCATCTCCGCCCGTCACCATCTCCTCACAAGTAGCCCATCTCCGCCGTCGGCCATCTCCTCTGCAGCCATCTCCGGCGTCGGCCATCTCCTGCAAGCAGCCATCTCCTGCTTCAGCCATCTCCTCGGAAGTAAGAGAAGCGCCACGAGGAGCATCAGCACTAATCGCCACAAAGAAATCCGCAGGAAACCGTGACGCCAAAGAGTTCAAAAACTACGCCCGCAGCCTTCCGCCAAGCCATTGCGGTTTTACCGTGGAATCGCAGCGACGAGGAGACCAATAGGATCTCGGAGAACAGGTCAAGAAATTCTTTGCACCTACGGGCCGAGCCAAAGGAGAAAATAGATCGGCGGTGGTGGAAGTTTTACAATAATCTTTTGAAACTGAAACCCCACTTGTGCTTGGGACTACGGCGCCAGATTTTGAAGGCGGATGCAAGGCGTAGAGGAGACTGAAAGTAGCAGTCGTGAGGCACCCTGAAACAGTTCCCATGCTCGGAGAGCAGAAAACCAATCATGCGCCCGCTCCAAATGTTTGACAAACGGACGCTCCTCCGTAGATGATTACGAGGCGAGCTACAAAGAAAGGCCAATGAGATGGGGATGACTTACATTGCATACTTGAACGTCATGGGAGACAACTTGCCCAAATGCGATGTCAACCCCATACAGCCATGGAAGTATGGGAAGAATCTAGTCAAGAAAGAGGAGCTCAAGAATCTACCAACAAAGATGCGAAAATTGCACAAGTGGTACCTTCATTTCTGCAAGACGAGAAAAGAAGAATGGATCACGGCGCATATAAGAGATCAGATTTTCTTGTGCGGAGACGACGCGATCGACTTCAACATTCAAGACTTGCATTTTCTATTCAACCAGAAGGAACTCGACAAATCTGCCATCAGCCTTTATTGTGTGTAAGTACTATTTCTGTAATTTTTATCTCATCTCATTCACTTCATTAATTGCATGTATATATATATGCTCACCATATATGTATATACTATTATGCAGGAAAAAGGTTATGGAATGCATGAAAGGAGGCCCTTTTGACATTGGGTTCATTGACCCAAATAGAGTTCATGAAGAAGTGGTAAGAACCAGACCCGGGCAAACAGAAGATTACTTGCTAAAGTCTTTACTGAGACAACAAACCAAAAGGGAAATACTATTGCCTTACAACTTCTCGTGAGTACTGTTACCCTCTCTCTTGTACACATTCTGTCGCTTACTCGATGTTAAGTGTAACTGATGATGAGTTATGCGTGCGTAGGTTCCACTTTATTCTGCTAGTCATTCAACCCGACTCAGGAAAAGTCCTTGTCATGGACTCGTTACGAAAAGAAAAAGAGATATGGGCAGACTTTAGAGAGATGCTCCAGAGGTAATTTCAATCATATTATCGCACTAGATCGGCAACTTTCGTGACAACAAGTAATTAATTACTCCTTTATCCATTTTATTTGCCAGACATGGTTTGGAAAAGGTTCACGGTCAGGGCCGTGGGTGAATGGTCAGAAGAACTAAAATTTGTAGACCAAAATGTAAGTAATACTAGCTAGCTTCCAATTCCATTATATCATGATTTATTGATTATTATTTTGATTGAACTCTCTATTCTCGTAAAGTGCGCGCATCAGGGATACGGCAATAACTTATGTGGGTACTATGTTTGCGAGTTCATTCGCAACACGATATGTGCGACGGGCCAAGCCGCACTAGAACAACTTAGAGTAAGTAAACAAAGTCCACAACATTATTTTATTACCATCAATTGTGTTGAGTTTTATTCTTATATATATATTGACGACCCATTCTTCATATATCACTGGTAGAAAACGCCCTATAGGTCCCGGTTGGTAAGGGGCATTAGTCCCGGTTGCCCAACCGGGACGGGGCAATCGGGACTAAAGCCCGAACCTTTAGTCCCGGTTGCCCCACCAACCGGGACAAAAGGCCACACACGTGGCATCTGCTCCGTGCGAGGGGGGGGGGGCTTTAGTCCCGGTTCGTAACACGAACCGGGACTAATAACCTGCTGCCGCGGCAGAGATTTGGCCCATTTCTCTGCCGCGGCAGAGAATTCATTTTGGCACATTTTGTTGTTGCCGACAAAGATTTTCGCCACTTTTTGTGCCGCGGCAGAGAATTCATTTAGGTTGTTTTATTGTTTATTTAGTGTTTTGCACTTATCAATGAAGGAACCTTATATTACACAAGATCATCATGACAACATTTTACAATCCCTTGAAAGTTGCTATTTTTACAATCCCTATTGTCTATACACAGCCGAATAGTATTCTCCTTTTGGGTCTAGGACTTACGCATCCAAGAATCCCGTAATTCCTCCTGTATTGCTCGTATGCGATCCTTTGGCGACCGTCCGTAGACGTTCGATCTGATTTAAAAAAGGAGTCACCTATATGAATATGAAACTAAACATAATTTGATTGTAATTAAAAACTATAGAAATTGTTTACATACGTGGAGTTGCTCTAAATTTCTGCCCTTCTCATCGCACGTCTCACGGATGAACTCGCATACATAGTATCCACATAGATTGTTACCGGTCCTCGTCAGGGCACTTTACGACAATGAGTTCAATCAAAATAATAATCAAGCATGATAATAATCGTATCAAAACTAGAATCAAAGAGATGCGCGGATATAGCTAGTGGTGCTTACATCTAGTGGTTGAAATGTAAGCTCCTCTTTCCAAACACCCCTAGCCTTCTTGGTGAACTGCTTCCAAGCGAGAGAAAGCGAATAAAATAAGTTATTAAGTACTTGATATCATAAAATTCACGAACGTGCCGATATATAGTGTCGTAATGATTAGAATTACATTTGGAGAAGTATCTGCATGTCCTTCCACGTCTCAAGGGGTTTATGTTTCGAGTCCATGACTAGTACACGCCTTTGTCAAGTTGAATGATTAACAAAATATAGTGGTACTGCGAATGCGTAACTAATCAATTATATACTTAACATCGAGTGTTTAAATAGAAAGTGTATACAAGACAATAACACTCACGAAGTTGTAAGGAAATAGTATTTCCTTTGGTTTCTTGAAACCTTAACGCGTACTATATTATCCTCCGTATCCGGGGGCTTATTTTGAGATTAGCTTCATGAACCCAATATGGGTCAATGAAGCCAATGTCATAGATTTGTCCTCTCGCATTCGAGAATCTTCATTCTGCATATTAAAGTATGATTATATACATGCAATAAACAAAATAATATAGATGGAGACTAAATTAATTACAGAATTAGTACTTACGCACAATAGGCACCGATGATCGATTTGTCCAAGGCGCCTTGATTGAATAATTGAAATAGTTCATCAAATTCAATGGATATCATGTCATCCTTATCTTTCCCATGATGCTTTTTGTAACCCTCAAAGACTATCCAGCTTAGCCCGGCCCTTGTGGGATGCATGTACCGCTTATGCAATCTTCGCATTTTTGTTGAAAGATTGTTTACCTCCTCAGTTTGACGAGAGGTTTTCGACCGGTATTGGTATGCTACTTCACTCACGGAAAGAACTCTAATCGGATAAGCACTGGCAATACTCATACCTTGAGCAGCATTTTCTCCAGACAGTAACTACCTCTGGATCATACCGCTTCGCCCCATATTTGCTCGACCCCACATTGGTTTGAGAAATCACCTTGAGAGGGGCAAGTCTGTTTTGTTCTCCGAGCTGGGCAACAGATTTCCGCTTGCATCAAGATCGCTCTTCGAGGCTTTTTGTGCCGCATGTGACTTGAGAATAGAACGCTCATAGTCGATGACGCTTTGGCTCGGGTTGATGAAGAGTCTTTAGCATTTTCAACACTTTGGCTTTTTCTTCTTTGGTGCCGGGAACTCGCTCTTCGGCCGCCTTAGCTTAAAAAGCTTGTCGCTTCAAGATCAACGATCGCCGTCTCCTCTTCAAGATACCATAAGCTCTTGGGAGGAACCGTTGGTACTTTTGGAAGAGGCTCTTGTTTACGTTCGGCGATCGCCACGACGACAGAGCAGACGCCACGCTTTTATCCCGAGGCGCCGGCGATGGCTCCCATGGCGATGGCTGCACCGAGACGGGTGAGGCGACGGAGCCGGTGAGGCGACGAAGACGGCCACAAGGCGGCGGCGACCTCGGAGACGGTGAGACGGCGGCGAAGATGGCCTTGGCGTGTGATTTCGAAGCACGATACAATCCTTCGGCCATAGAATGGTGACGTTTTTTGCGTCACCCAGCACAGTCACATCCCCTTCACCAACAGGGTAGTGAAGATCCAAAACCTCAAAGGTGGGCATGATTTCATCCACGCCGACAACAACAGAGCCCTCCGGAACCGGACGATCGTGGTAAGTTGGTGTGGGTCCAATTGGTAAGGCATAGCACCGCCACCTTCATTGATATGTTCACAACTTTGACATGTAGCTCGCAGTGTGTCATCTCCGTGATATCATCCTTTGGGTAGCCAGGAGCCATCGTCGGTGCATCATCGGCATCGCCATTGTCATCACCCGGACCTCGGTGGAAGCCACATCGCTTTTCGATTATTCGATAGGCGGTAGCATCGAATGCGGTGTGCTCGAGATGGGGCGCCGGTAGTACTTTTGCTCTTTAAGTGAGTTAATTTCATCTTGTTGTTGCTTTAATCGTTCTTCAATTAAACGCATTCGCTCTTCTCGACTTTCGCTTCAACTGCCGCCTGTCCTTACTCCTCCGACGGCTTCTATCGATATTTCTTCCTCTCTTGAAACCCAGGTCCTCCATGATTGGGAGCCTATTGTGCCTCGTGTTCGTCCATCATGTTCCTTATTTCCAAGGGCGAGTGAGCTCATCATTCTCTATCGGGAATGAAGTCCCCATCTTTAACAGCCTTTATCGCTTTTCTCATCCTCTCGATTGGCAAGGGGTCTTCTTTATGTCGTATGGTATATATACACCTCCTTCCGAGTCCAACGTGCCCCATGCCCGTAAAACCAATTCCTTGCACGTTCTACCCAATCGCTGCCTCTAGGTTGATATTTTTATCACGCAGCTCCTCGCCAAGTTTCTCCCACTTAGGAATGCCACCAGAGCCACCTTGCCCCATAGTATGGTGATACTTCTTGTTAGCAAGATTCACTTATTCGTTTGACATTTTCTTTGCTTTTTCGATTTCTTGTATTCCACAAACTCATCCTGAATGGTTTTATCTTCTCAAACCGAATATTCTTGAAATCGAGTCTTCTTTTTCACGACATAGTCAAGGTGCAATCTTTTCTTCCAGCTTGGTGAAACATGGCCATCTTCTTCAAAGCCCACTCTCGACCTTATCCTCCATGGCTCTCCCATGTTGTAGAAGGCCTCAATGGATCCTCCGCATTTGGATCCAGCTCTATCTTCGTAGTTTGAAATTAACCATGAGCCTCTTCCACAAGAAATCTTTGGCGTGGTTAGGGACAAATAAACATGTTCCTCTTCATCCGCATTAGCAGGCCTATTCCAATTTCTAATGGTGATTGGGATTAAGTCCCTAACGACATTCAGACATTGTGCCACAAATTTGGTTGCGACAACTTCGAGTCAGCTTGGCTCATTGCTCACGACATCTTCGATCTGAACCTCTCATGGTCTTCCAACTTTTTGGTTGGGCCTCGTCCGCTTTTTCGAGATTCCTTCGATTCGAGGGCTAAAAGAAGAAAGATCGCACATTATTTCTATATAGATAGCAGATGATTAATTAATGAATTGATTTATATTACATGCACCTTGCGAGCGGTCGTCTTCTCGATTACAAGGCATCGCTTTCTCTCATGAAGGCAACACCTTCAACCTCAAACAAGTTGTCTACTCCGAAAAGAGGATCACCCTCACCGAGTTGTTCGTAAACGTTGATACGCCTAAATTATCTTCCCCACGGATCACACCTTGGATCAACTCTTCCTTTTCTTCGTCTCGACGTGTGGGTCCATATTTTACGCATAGGTGGAAAACGAATAAGTCAAAGCGTCTAAAGGAGAAAGTTACGAATAAGTCAAAGCGGCTAACGAATATTTTCCGGATCAAGGTGAAACCCTAATATATACATACACAATAATAAAATGAAGAGAAACCCTAAACCTAAGGCTATGAGAGGAACATGAGTATAAGGCTACAAAAGGTCTTCGATCTATCTATGGTCTTGATCTCGGTCTTCGATCTCGATCTCGATATCGTATTCTACCGAGAAGAACCAAATCACGGAAGAAAGGGAAACAATCAACACATGGCATCGATGCAATGCTCAAGCAATGATGATGATACGACAAGTTAATGCATTGGAATGTAACCTAAAGCATGCTCGACAAGTTAATCGGGGTTCCGAGGGGCGCAAAACCTAAATCAAGGAACTCCGAATCACCGTTAGGGTTACTAGGTGTTCTAATTAAACTTGTCATTTAATTAGATCTATCTATGGTCTTGATCTCGGTCTCGATCTCGATCTCGATATCGTATTCTACCGAGAAGAACCAAATCACCGGAAAGAAAGGGAAACAATCAAGGGAGCCACCTCGCCACCGCCGCTTGTCAAGGAAACAGAGGGGCCGAGCCACCTCGCCACTTGTTGTCGTGGACAAGGAGGACGCTGGCGGTGGAGGAAACGGCGCCGGCGACGGTGCACCACCTGCTCAAGCCGCCACCAAAGCAGCAGAGGAGCCGACCGAGCTTTACGCCGAACACAATGGTTTTGACTGATCACCCTTCGCCCATGTCTCGCCCACGCGTGAGAAAACAGGGGAACTCCCATCGGCGCCGCCTCCTCCCCCTCTCCTCACCTTCCCCGAGCAAACAGAGCTTCTGCCTCTCTCTTGCCACAATACACCCGCCCCACGCGTCCATGCACGCCTCCATGTCTCATGAACCGGCCACCGACATCTCCTTTTCCCGAGCCTTACAAACCCGACATGAGGGAGTATAAATCTATCATTGAGTAAATGTGATACTCCTATAGCAAACGAGGATAGTCCGATGATAAGGATGCGATTAGGGATGGCAATGGGCCCCCGACGGAAACCGCTAACGCGCTAAATATGATTTTTTCCGCATCCGTAGTGTTTGTCGTCTGGCGAAGGCCTGCGTCTGTCGTTTTATTCCTCGACCAGGCAGCCGCCCCACAATTTCAGACTGATGGGGCCCACTGTAAGTGCTGATGTGTCAAGGCGGAGCTCAGATACATCTCATTTAGGTCTATTTGTGAACTTTTTGTGGGCCCGCGAGAAAACCGCCACGCCGCTTCTATTTTTTTTTCCTCGCTTGCTTCCCTGCCGCCGGCCCACCTCACTCGCTTTGGCCTCCCTTACATGTACATCAGCCGCCCCACATCAGCCTGCACCACAAGAGCCCACCATGTGCAGCCGCCGCCGCCACCATGCAAAGCGGCCGCCACACACAAGGCAGTGAGAGGGAGGGAGGAGGCGAGGATGTACTGACGGCGGTGGGGAAGGCGCTTGGCGATCGTCGGTTGGAAGAGACGCGGCAAGGCTGCCGGGGAGCTGCATGCGGCAAGGCAGTAGCGGCTTGGCGTCGATGAAGCAGAGAAGCAGAAGATAAGCAGAGAAGAAGAAGAGAAGTTATATAAAGGGGAGGGAGTATACGTCCCGGTTGGTGGCTCCAACCGGGACTAAAAGGGCATACGTCCCGGTTGGAGCCACCAACCGGGACCTATAGTCCAATTTTCAGCAGGTGAAGGGGCGCGCGCGCAGGGGACTCTTCCGTCCCGGTTGGTGGCTCCAACCGGGACGTATTCCCCTGTTTTCAAATTTTTTCAGTTATTTTCTCTCTATTCCCGCCTTTTTTTTATTTTGGGTTTTAAATTTGTAATGTTTTTTAAATGATAATTAATTTGGAAATTAGAAAACTTTAAACATAAAAAGTTTGGATTTGAATAAATAATTGAAACCATTTTCTGTTTTGAAAAATAATTAATGTAACCATTTAAAATATGAACCATTTACAATTAAAATGAATTAACTTATATTTTTTTAATATCAATTTGGAATTTAGAAAACTTTAAATATAAGAAGTGTATGGATTTGAATAAATAATTCAAAAACATATTCTATTTTTAAAAAATAATTAATGTAACCTTTTAAAATGAATTAACTTATATTTTTGAATATTAATTTGGAATTTAGAAAACTTTAAATATAAGAAGTGTATGGATTTGAATAAATAATTCAAAACATATTCTATTTTTAAAAAATAATTAATGTAACCTTTTAAAATGAATTAACTTATATTTTGAATATTAATTTGGAATTTAGAAAACTTTAAATATAAGAAGTGTATGGATTTGAATAAATAATTCAAAACATATTCTATTTTAAAAAATAATTAATGTAACCTTTTAAAATGAATTAACTTATATTTTTGAATATTAATTTGGAATTTAGAAAAATTTAAACATAAAAAGTGTTTGGATTTAAATAAATAATTCAAAACATTTTCGCTTTTAAAAATAATTTATGTAACCATTTAAAATATGAACCATTTACAATTAAAATGAATTAACTTATATTTTTTAATATCAATTTGGAATTTAGAAAACTTTAAACATAAGAAGTGTTTGGATTTTGAACTTATATGCCGTTTTTTGAATTTATTATGCCCGCTTTGAATTATCTGAATTTCTAACTATGGTCGAACCGATGTGCATGAAGATAGGGGCGGGCATCGTTAGAACTTGCATTGGATCTCAAGAAACCACATATTGCGAGTCTAAAATGATTTTTCAAAAATCACGGCGATAGATCATGTACCGTAGTACAAACCCTTCCACTTCTGCCGATCTACAGACATTTGTTCTTTTACCCGGATGGACGAAAAGGTTTGAGATGTACCGGTTGGGATATAGTCCATGTAAGGTGGTCTAGTATTTTAGGAAAATAGGACGGTAGCATTCCGAAACGGCATTTTGGTGGTTACTTCACAAAGCGACTGCTTTTTTGCGCTCGGAGAAAATGGAAAAGGGCTTTTCCGTACATAAAAAGGAAAACTTCCTCCTGCAACATTGTTCTACATGCCAATGTCCACACACATGCATAATATGGGCACAACATCACAAACTATGCCGTGATTCAAGACATAACATCGGTCATTTGGACCGAAAGCCATGAAACCTCGAACATGATAGGTCATTTTGTGAAGGTTTTTGAAACATGATCAATATACCAAGTCCGTATTTTCCTTTCAACTATGTAACATAATATGACACCACGCGAAGGATTTTCATTGTTCGGATTTTTTTGAATTTATTATGCCCGCTTTGAATTATTTGAATTTCTAACTATGGTCGAACGGTGCATGAAGGTAGGGGACGGGCATCGTTAGAACTTGCATTGATCTCTGAAGAAACCACATATTATGAGTCTAAAATGATTTTTTCAAAAAATCACGGGCGATAGATCATGTACCTGTAGTACAAACCGGACCCACTTCCTGCCGATTCGACAGACATTTGTCCTTTTTACCAGGGATGGACGAAAAGGTTTGAGATGTACCGGTTGGGATATAGTCCATGTAAGGTGGTCTAGTATTTTAGGAAAATAGGACGGTAGCATTCTGAAACGGCATTTTGGTGGTTACTTCACAAAGCGACCCGCTTTTTTTTCGGAAAATGGAAAAGGGCTTTTCCGCATGCGACAAAAAGGAAAACTTCCTCCTGCAACATTGTTCTCCATACCAATGTCCACACACATGCATAATATGGGCACAACATCACAAACTATGCCGTGATTCAGCACATAACATCGGTCATTTGGACCGAAAGCCATGAAACCTCAAACATGATAGGTAATTTTGTGAAGGTTTTTTCGAAACATGATCAATATACCAAGTCTGGTATTTTTCCTTTCAACTATGTAACATAATATGACACCACGCGAAGGATTTTCATTGTTCGGATTTTTTTTGAATTTATTATGCCCGTTTTGAATTATTTGAATTTCTAACTATGGTCGAACCGTGTGCATGAAGATAGGGGACGGGCATTGTTAGAACTTGCATTGGATCTCAAGAAACCACATATTGCGATTCTAAAATTATTTTTCAAAAATCACGGGCGATAGATCATGTACTGTAGTACAAACCGGACCACTTCCCGCCGATTCTAGACATTTGTCCTTTTACCGTGGATGGACGAAAAGGTTTGAGATGTACCGTTGGGATATAGTCCATGTAAGGTGGTCTAGTATTTTAGGAAAATAGGACGGTAGCATTCGAAACGGCATTTTGGTGGTTACTTCAATAAAGCGACCAGCTTTTTGGCCGGAAAATGGAAAAGGGCTTTTCCGCATGCATAAAAAGGAAAACTTCCTCTGCAACATTGTTCTCCATACCAATGTCCACACACATGCATAATATGGGCACAACATCACAAACTATGCCGTGATTCAGCACATAACATCGGTCATTTGGACGAAAGCCATGAAACCTCGAACATGATAGGTAATTTTATGAAGGTTTTTGAAACATGATCATTGTTCACACATTTAGTCCCGGATGTAGTCACAAACCGAACTAAAATATTTTCCGCCATTTCCCACCTCTTCCCGCCAAGTTTTCCGCCTTTTCCTTTCTACTAGAGCTTTTAGTCCCGGATGTAGTCACTAACCGACTAAAGATATTTCCGCCATTTCCCAAAGCTTCACGCCAAGTTTTCCGCCTTTCCTCTATATTTAGGGTGATCGTGTCATGGCTATCCACACATCCACACCTTCCTCTCTTAGAACAATGGACAACGCCCATCGGGCCATTCTCGACCTCGAGGAGACCGAGGCGCCTCAACTACCCTTGTCCACCGGTACCGCCGCCACGCTCGATGTCGAGGCCGGAGGGTTCTGTCCCTCCCGCCCCTCAAGGTTCCGCACGCCAGCGCCATCACAAACCACTTCTACCACGAGCTCACGCCGAGTAGCGGATGGATCCCAGTGGGATCCCGACAACTATGACACCGAATGCCTTCTTCGCTAATAGGCGGAAAGGGAGCTCGCCAGTACGAGGTGATGGCCCGCCACCGTGAACAACAACGAAGTCGGCCGTCGTGGGTGGGAGAACCGCATTATCATCAGTGATGTGCTACATCGCCGGAGACCATCCTCGCCACGGTGCCCACGAGTCCACCTCCACAGGCCCCACATCGTGAAGTGGCGGCATCGCCTTCTTCAGAGACCCTCCTCCCACCCGCCGTGAATCCAAGGCTGGAATGGCCCTGGTATATGCCATGGATGGGCCGAGGATCCCGAGTGGCGGTGACGATGACGATGATGATGACGACGATGAAGACCTCAAGCTGCACTATAGGACTAGGCATGATTATGACTAAAGGGGCGCTTTAGGCCTGAGTGTTAGCTAGTCCCGATTTGTCCCGGTTTTAATATTAATAAATGTCTTAAGTGTTACCTAATAAATAGAGGAAATGCCTATATAAAGAGAGGGTTCATATTTAGTCCCGATTTGTACCGGTTGGGATATAGTCCATGTAAGGTGGTCTAGTATTTTAGGAAAATAGGACGGTAGCATTCGAAACGGCATTTTGGTGGTTACTTCACAAAAGCGCTTTTTGCGCTCGAAAATGGAAAAGGGATTTTCCGTGCGACAAAAGGAAAACTTCCTCTGCAACATTGTTCTACATACCAATGTCCACACACACATGATCATTGTTCGGACACATTTAGTCCCGGATGTAGTCACAAACCGACTAAAGGGATTGCGCAGTGGGCAGCACAACACTAATAATAGGGGTGAGTGTCGACATTATGTCGCGGCGGTTACCTTTGTCCCGATGGTGTCACCAACCGGGACTAAAGATGAATTTAGTCGGTTGGAGACACCAACCGGACTAAAGATGAGTCAGCACTAATAATAGGGGTGAGTGTCGACATTATGTCGTGAGTGTCGACATTATGCCGAGCTTGTACTATAAATATGCATCCTTGTGAGTCCATCCTCCACCAGTTTGAGGCATCTCCAAGATGGTTTTAGAGAGCAGGACACCACTACGGCTAGTTTCAGGAGATGCCGACGAGCCAGGTCCTCCCGCATCTCCGAGAAATGGTCATAGAGGCACTCCCTAATATGTGAAATTAGTTAGCTCGAGGCGTATTGATCTAGTTAGTGAAGTTACAAGCTGCAAGATGGTTTTCGAGAGCAGGACACCATCGGCCAGTTTGAGGAGATGCGACGAGCCCAGTCCTCCGGCATCTCCGAGAAACTGGTCATAGAGGCACCTAATATGTTAAATTAGTTAGCTCCGAGTATTGATCTAGTTAGTGAAGTTACAAGCTGCAAGATGGTTTTCGAGAGGGGACACCATGCGGCCAGTCGTGGAGATGCCGACGGAGCTCAGTCCTCCCATCTCCGAGAAACTGGTCATAGAGGCACTCCTAATATGTGAAATTAGTTAGCTCGAGGCGATTGATCTAGTTAGTGAAGTTACAAGCTGCAAGATGGTTTTCGAGAGAGGACACCATCGGCCAGCCAGGAGATGCCGATGGAGCCTCCTCCCAAGATCTCCGAAACTGGTCATAGAGGCACTCCCGGTCCAGCCACAAAATGGGACTAACACTCAAGACATTTATTAATATTAAAAACGAGACTACAAAACCGGACTAAAGGCCACAAACCGCATGAAGATATCCTTCGTCAAGCCACAAACCGCGAAAGACATGAACTAGAGTTACATAATATGAGCATGAACTTCTTGGCATATGTCATTCCTTATGACCGCTTCAGACGTAACCATGGAGCATCTTCTTTACTTAACGGAATGCTTGGGTCGGCCACCGTGAAGGGCGGAATTTCATCAAACTTATTATAATCTTCCGACATGTCCGTCTTGCCCTCGATTCCCACGATGTTTCTTTTCCCCGAAAGAACTATGTGACGCTTTGGATCATCATATGATGTATTCGTTTGCATATTTTTTCTTTTTTTCGTCCGAGGACATGTCCTTCACATAGAAAACCCGAGACACATCATTGGCTAGGACGAATGGTTCATCTCTATAACCAAGATTGTTGAGATCCACTGTTGTCATTCCGCATAACCGGGTCTATCTTTACCCCTTCCCCATTCAGGTTGACCCATTTGCAGAAACAAAGGGACCTTAAAAGAGACTCCATAGTCTAGTTCCCATATCTCCTCTATGTAACCATAATATGTGTCCTTTTGTCCATTCTCGTCTATTGCATCAAAGCGGACACCACTATTTCGGTTGGTGCTCTTTTTATCTTGGGCGATCGTGTAGAATGTATTCCCATTTATTTCGCACTTTGGAAATTCAATACAGAGAAGATGGTGACGCGCCAACAAGTATAGCTGATCTCCAACAGTGGTGTCATTCAAGAGATGTGTCCGCATCCAACCACCAGACTTCATGTGTTCATCTCAGAATCCATGATTCAGCTTCCCGGTTTTTGAGCGCATAATATTCTTGTGTTCCTCCATATACGGAGTGCCAAGGTGGAATTATGTAGAACTGTAGTGTGCTTTAGTGAAAGAATCCCGTCCCTACATATCGGTGCTTTCTTTCCCAGCGGTTTTTCCACTTAGTCTTCCCTCATGCCGCGAGTCGAAACACCAATCGCTTAAGGTCGAATAAAGTCAACACAAAACTTAATGACCTCCTCTGCTCCATATCTCTTGAGATGCTTCCTTCGGTCTAGCACGGTTATGAACATATTTCTTTAAGACTCCCATGAACCTCTCAAAGGGGAACATATTGTGCAGAAATACGACCGAGAATGGCAATCTCTTCCACTAGATGAACCAGGAGATGCGTCATAATATTGAAGAAGGATGGTGGGAACACCAATTCAAAACTAACAAGACATTGTACCACATCCTTCAGAACCTTGGCGTAATATATGGATTGATTACCTTCGAGATATTGCATTGAGGAATGCACACAGCTTCACAATGGGTACTCGAACATTTTCGGTAGAAGCCCCTCAATGCAATCGGAAGCAATCTGCGTCATAATCACGTGATATCATGAGACTTCAGGTTTTGGAACTTTTTCTCCGCCATATTTATTATCCCTTTATATTAGATGAGAAGCCTGACGGCACCTTGATCAGAAAGAACTTCAAAAAGATTTCCTTCTGCTTTGGTAAGAGCATAGGGCACGACTTAAGTGACGCCTTTATCCGCCTTGTTATCTGTATGCATGTTCTTTGGGTCTTTCATAATTTGTTGGTCCTCCTGCTTGGTGTATCTTTTGTCTTCCCATACACGCCTAGGAATCCTAGCAGGTTCACGCAGAGATTCTTCTTCACGTGCATCACGTCGATTGAAGAGCGGACACGCAGGACTTTCCAATATGGCAGCTCCCAAAATATAGATTTCTTCTTCCACATGGGTGCGTGTCTGTAGAGCGACGTGCTCGAACTGATTGACCCGACCCTTTCCAAAGATTACTTCTATGTCCTTGACCATACCAAATACATCATCACCACCGGGAGTTCAGGCTTCTTCGGTGATCCGCCTCACCTTTGAAATGCTTGCCTTTCTTTCTTACGGATGATTGGTCGGAAGAAATCGCCGATTCGCTAGGTACACAACCTTCTTGCATTTATGCAAATATGTACCTTCGGTCTTATCTAAACAGTGGGTGCATGCCTTATATCCTTTGTTTGTCGTCACGAAGGTTACTAAGAGGCCAATCATTGATGGTTACGAATAACAACCCTCAGAGATTAAATGGCTCTGCTTGTTCTCATCCCACGCACGCACACCTGGTTTGCCCCACAACCGTAAGAGTTCTTCAACTAATGGCCTAAGGTACACATCAATGTCGCGTTTGCTTCGGCCTTGGATGAGCACCGCATCATAATGAACTTACGCTTCATGCACAACCAAGGAGGCAGGTTGTAGATACATAGAGTCACGGCCAGGTGTGGATCGCAGCTCGCTCCCCAAAAGGATTCATGCCATCCGCATTAGACCAAACCATAAGTTCCTTGCGCCACCCGCAAAGTCCGGGAAGTCTCTCTCGATTTTTCTCCACCGTGACCCATCGCCAGGGGTGTCTCAACTCCCGCCTTTCTTACGGTCTTCTTTGTGCCATCGCAACAACCCGGCATGCTCTTTGTTTCGAACATGCGTTTCAACCTTGGTATTATAGGAGCATACCACATAACCTTAGCAGAACCCTCTTCCGGAGGGGCTCTCCTCAACATCACCAGTGGTCATCTCTGCGATATTATACCGAACGCTGCATACCGGCATTTATCTAAATTCTCATACTCCTTATCATGTAGAGGATGCATCATTAATGCATGCATGTATCTTTTGCACATCTAATCCCAGAGGATGAGAGTCTTCTTTGCTTCAGAGGTACTCGGAAGTTCGTTATGTTTTGGAAACTTCGCTTCATTATTTTCAGCATCTTTTCAAATGAGGAGTCAGTTAGACCACACTCTGCCTTCCATCGCAACAATTCGAGTGGTACCGAGCTTTGTGCTGACATCTTCACAATTTGGGTACAACAATTTCTTGTGATCTTCTAACATGCCCTCTAACTTCAACTTCTCATTTTCCGTTTCATAGTCTCGCTTTGCATAAAAAATGACCCTACCAAGTTCATCACCGCTCATCCGATGCCCGTTCTTCACCTTTTTCCTCTCCATTGTCTTCCATAGCAGTATCACCAGATTCAGGAAACATATGATGATAGTTGTTATCATCATCTTCTTCTTCACCATCTTCCATCATAACCCCTCTTTCCCGTGCTTGGTCCAGCAATTATAGTTGGGCATGAAACCTTTCATAATCGGTGGCTGCGAATGATTTTCGAGGAAGAGTACTCCTTGTTGTTCCGACATTGAACACATGGACAACGATAAATCCATTCTCTTTGTTTGTCAGAGCCACATCGATAAATTTATCCACGCCTTTGATATACCGCCACTACCCGCGGTCACCGACATCCATTCCCGACCGCTCATCTCGCATCATATAAGTAAGTTTATCAAAAACAGGACATCATAAATAGTGAAATAACCAATTCACACCGACACATGAATTGTATCAATGACCTAGAAAAGATAGGATTGCTAACCTCGATCGAGGGAAATAAAGAGGAGAAAGCTCAAGTGCCCGGACACCTTCTATATTTTTGTTCTATGAGAAATTCAACTGGATTTTTCACTCAAACATTTCAACAAACACCTTCAATGCATGCATGAGAAAAACTAGCACACACCTCACACCTTACACCATTCGAAAAACAGAGTGGAGGCAGAGGGGGCGTTGCATTTATAGAGGGCAGGGTCTTTAGTCGGTTGAAGCCAACAACCGGGACTAAAGGTGCGTTGTGCCACGTGGCTGTGGCCAAACCTTTAGTCCCGGTGGCTCCAACCGGACGCATGCCCTTACCAACCGGGACCCATGCCCCCTGGCCCCGTGCCCGCTCCAACCGGGACGCGTGCCAGCATTAGTCCCGGTTGGTGGCGCAACCGGGACTAATGCTCCCAGGGGTGGCGAACGGATGGCCCTTTTTCCTCTAGTGTATATTCAGATCGAACGGATGCGGGACCAACTCCTACCATTTGAACGCATATGAGCCATTTAAGAGGAATTGGCGGGGTTCATACTTGATGAGGTCGTCACGCCTGGCGGAGAACTCTTTAGATATCCACCAAAATGAACGATGACGATGTATGTGCCGATGACGATGTATGTGCCGATGACGATGTTTGTGTATAATAATAGTTGCTTAATTATTCATGTACTCGTATGTACCGATGACGATTTATGTGTATACCGCTTCCGATCGATTCCCCCTCGCTCCTCCCACGTAAATACGCCCAAAACGGGCAGGCAGATTTAGGCGTTTTCTCGCCGCAGGAAAACGGTCTAATCGCCACAGAAGAATCTTTAACACCGGTTCCAGCACGACCCGGTGTTAAAGAGGGCTGAGGCCTGCATAGCCCACGGCGCCACCCTTTAACACCGAACCTCAACAGCGGTTGGGGAACTGTTAGGACCCCCAACCGGAGTTAAAGGGGGGGCTCTGCACTAGTGCTAGTACGTACAGCAGCGTTTAACATGGGCTTATTGACACCTCCTGGCCAAACACAACACAATTTCTGCCCATGGATTATTGACCGTGTATTTGTGAGCATGAATTACGTGATCGAAGAGCATTAACACCTCGCTAGATCCTTGCATTTATACCATATTCCCAATTATCAGTTTCGTTTGTACATGCATTTCAGGTGGTAACTACATATATTTAAAAATTTAAATATCAAGAAGCCAGATATTCTTTTGGGAGACACTAGCCCAAATTTACGAACTGACTAAAAGAAGATGGCTCTGACGGTAGTACATGCATGAATGAATATATGAACATGGGGTATATTTTAAAAGACAACGGCCATGTGTGGTCTTAAAAGTATAGTACGTGTTCATGTGTTCGACAGTTCCATCTAGTATTATTAAAAAAAATACTAAAAAGAATGGTCCAATTATTATTATGTTTACTCTAAAAGCACGGAGCTACCAGAGTTACTGAAGATGCATGGAGTTTAGATACATACCTGTTTCTTAAGCAATGACCAGGCATCCTCCTGCCCTAATTTATTGATGTGGTGGTACGTACGGGAGCATAGCTTTTATCCCTCGGGCAACTCTTTCATCTCTAGTAGTGACAAGGACTCGTCGGCTACCTTGCGCTACCACATTAGCCAAGGGTGTTTCAAGCACATCGACCCATGCTTTCTGGCTCCACATATCATCTAAAACAAGAAATAGTTTCTTCCCTGTCAAGGCGGTATTAAGGATTGGATGAAGTACAGCCAACACCGTTCCACCGCCGTGCTCTCCCTCCAGCAAGGGTGATGATGGTTTTGATTAGCTCAACCTTGTCGAAGTTTTGGTTGATGCTCAACCATATCACCTTGTCGAACTTGACAATGGCAACCACCATGATGTTGGGGTTGCCCTCTTTTTCAGCCAGCATGATCTCAACAAGCGCTCTTGTGTCTTCTTTAATCCTCTCCCCCACTACACCCAACCGGTTGAACTCCCCTGACGTCTCACGGCTGGGACAGTCAGAATAAGAGGCATGTACTCGAGTGTTACGTTCTTCGTAGAGACCAAGATTGATGAAGCTGAAACTGGCGCTTCGCTCCTTGATAGTGTCGAGCCTCTTGTTGAGCGCCTTGATGCGGGTGCCAATGTTGTGGGCATGGGCGGGATTCCGCATGCAGAATAGCAAGGGGTTGAAGCACCCCAAGTCTACAAGTGATGGACCCTCCTCCATGGCCTTGAGCTGGCATAAGTCAAGGATGTCGGTAGCTTCGTACATAGCGCGCTTGAGCTGCCCCACCCAATCTTGCACACTCTTATCGGTGATGTTTCTCCTATCAGAATCAGCAAGGAAGTTCTTATTAAGGTCCTTAAGCTTGACATCCATCTTCTCGATTTCTTCTCGGACTCCAAGCAGCATGTGCACCTCCTCGTTCACCATCTCCGTCAGCATGTTTTGCACATACGATGCAAAGGCATCCAGGACCATGGCCATTTTTTCTTGGGTTTTCTGTAACAAAGAACATGTACCAACATATAATTCCTTCCTACGGTTCATTGTAGCTAAAAATTACCATAAAAAAATACAGCACTAGAAATAAACACTCTTACATGAGAAACGAGTTACAAATTATAAGCATGTAAGCAAGCTACTTACGTTAATAGATGCAAGCAAAGCGAGCGAAACAGAGGAACCCACAATTACCTTCAAGATGGATGGATTTTGGGCCTGCTCTCCTCTCTGGAGCACCTAGGTGAAGGACTAAAAATGATGGGGCACTGTATATATAAACATACGGCAAATTAATTAGTTCTCTAACTCTTATCATGTTGGGTAACCTGTCCTAGTCTGGGTAGTTGAACTATCTGGCAGGTTGAGCCTTGTTCAGATGTGATCGACAGCACCATGGCAACAGAAGATAGCTTTAATAAAGTGTTATCACCAGGAATTATTCGTCTGTCTGATCTGTTAACTGGCAGCTAGCTAGTGAACAGTACAACCGATGCCACTTCTAATATTAACAACCAAGGAGTCACTAGAAAGTTGGTATACAGAACTTTCAATATATGATTGATAGATATATTTATAGTTCCGTAACATACAGAAAAGTTGAAGCTTTCAGCCGAAAAATTGTTTATGGTAGTTTATTACTACTCTTAACTGTACACATATGTAGTTTATTACTACATATATCCTTTAGGACTCACTCTAGTCAAGCTTAAACTTAATGTTTTGTACGAGAACCCATCCCATCGGCGACATAAAGGTTCATCGTTTAAAGTCTTCTCTAGATAGTATCTTGGTTTCACTTTCGAGATATGAGAGCCATTGACGTTTGAATGCGAAAGAATTTGTTGAAATACATAAAGAGATTAATTTACGACGAGATTTACTATAATTATGAGATTCAAACAAATGCAAGATGGTTCATTAACAACTTTATGAAATTTACTATAATCACGAGAGTCACAAAAATGCAAAATGCGGTACCTTAACAAATTTATGAGATATTACTATATTAATTCCTGGTGTGTAGATATGCTATTCTATTCCTAGATGTGGTATACTTTCCTTTGTTTTCTTTCTTACAAATATGAACCTGATCAACTTATTCAAATATACATATGGAAGAGTTGTAGCAACTGCGAAGAACATCTCATTTAATCATGGACCAAATAATGAGGGAAGCAGGTGGTGTAGTTTACTCTGAAATTGTTTGTTTGTTCGGAAGCTAGCCATAACCGAAAGACTCTGCCTGATTTGGTGTGACGGCTTCACACTAGCCTAACATTTTGATCGATTCACACTAGCCTAACTTGCTGCACATTACCTTACTAAAATAAAGGCCTGGTGGGCACCCATTGCTTGCTCACAGAAGACAGGTACCCCCTCATGGAATAAGCGACGGAAAAAGACCCGGAATCTAGACAACCCATATGGTTTTCAGATGCTAGTCTAATATCATTTGAATGCATTGCTGTCAAGCTTTCTTAATTAGCACTAACTTTCACCATCTTCTACCTGCCCCTACCTACCACTTGGAGGAGTAGGAGAGTTAGTATACCTGCACCTTCCTCCCACTTGGAGTAGGAGAAAGGTAGTACAGAAGATTATGTCATGAGAATACTAGAAAAGAATGACAACTAGAAAGTAAAGGATGCTAGAGGTAGGGAAATGACCATTAAAACAGAGAATTACTAGCGAGAGACTATGTTTGCTATACTCCCATTATTGGGATCAAAATGAGTTCAGCATGACTATGTTTGCTATACTTTTTTATAGTACTGATGATGTAATAGACATAATGGTTCCTGTTGCTTAACTAATTCAATGATCAAGATGTGAACTGTAGTAAAACAAATGACCAAAAATGCAGGGGAGCCCCACAGTGATTTTATCGAATAAATAAAATACCAAAAAGAAAAAAGAGTCACAACAGAGTGTCGATCCATGATGACAAAAGGGGCAGCTTGTTTCTTCAATCTGAACTTAAGCAGTGTGCCATCCTCTTTGAAAGCAGCTCCCCAAGAGCCAAAAGAAGGTCGCCCGTACTTGAAAATAAGTCAATTTTTCTGTTGACGGAAGTGCCAACAAGCAAGAATGACCATCTCGACAAAGAACGGACTATGGAAGGAGGCCCTGTGGCTTGCTGAGAAGGATTGGAGGATATTCCCTGGCCCCAAATCAATATGAAGATAAGTCCAGACTCACACACTAAAGTTACAGGCGAAATGTAGTTAGTGAGGGGCTATTACCAGGACTGGAGAAATTCAAAACTAAAGATCTCCAAGTCGATTTCGGTAGTATCGTCAGACACTATGACCATTGGTGGAATCAAAATGGGTTCTATGTGACCACGGTTTGCCATAGTTTCAAACAGTAGTGATAATGGAACTGGACCTACTAGTAGTTCAGAGATTGCTGAATGGAAACTCGTCGAGGAAAGACTCCAGAAACGTCTTAATAGTTGGAAAGGTAAGTTGCTATCCCTCGATGGAAGACTGGTACTCATTAATTCAGTACTCACCAACATGGTACTGTATATGATCTCATTCTTCCAGTTATCAAAAGGTGTCTTGTCAAAAGTGGACTATTTCCGCTCAAGATTCTTTTGACAGGGGGATAGTGAGAAAAATAAATATTGACTGGCCAAATGGAATGTTGTTTGCCGACCCAAAGAATATGGTGGATTAGACATACATGATTTAAAAGTCAAAAACACCGCATTACTGGGTAAATGGTTATACAAATTTCTTACCGAAGAAGGGGTATGGCAAACCATTCTATGGAGGAAATATGTTGGCTCAAAAGCGGTGTCTAAACTGGTTTGGAAACCAGGTGACTCACACTTTTGGGCTAGGCTAATGGCTTCCAAAAATCATTTCTTCCGGTTTGGCAATTTTAATATTAAGGATTTTTCACTGATTAGGTTCTGGGAAGATAAATGGCTTGGCCAAAATTCTCTTCGTGAACAATATGCCGCTCTATACTCAATTGTTAGGCACGAAGAGGATACTCTCGCTGAGGTAATGGAAACCAATCCTGCTAATGTGTCTTTCAGAAGAAGTCTCTTAGGTCCTAGACTGGTGTCTTGGAATAATCTTTTAGTGAGATTATCCAGGATACAACTATCTGAGGGAATGGACGAATTCAAATGGAAATTACTACACAGTTGTAAATTTTCTGTTGATTCATTTTATAGAGCTTTGATCCAACCTAATATTCCAGTCGATGACAATAGTAAAATTTGGAAAATGAGGATACCCCTTAAAACGAAGATATTTGCTTGGTATCTCCGTAAAGGGGTGATTCTCACAAAAGATAATCTTGTTAGGAGGAATTGGCATGGTAGCACTGAATGCATATTTTGTCATCATAATGAGACAATACGTCATTTATTCTTCCATTGTAAATTTGTCGTATGCTATATGGTCAATCATCCAAATAGCCTCTGGTTTATTTCCTCCTAGATCGGTAGTCAATGTATTTGGCAACTGGATGAATGGGATTGAGGATAAATATGGGACTTTATTTAGGGTGGGAGCGCTTGCCATTATTTGGTCGCTTTGGCTATGTAGAAATGACAAGATTTTTAATAATATTGTATATTCTCCCTTGCAGGTTATCTATCGAGCTACGGCTGTCCTCCGATCATGGACTTCACTACAACGAATGGAGTTCCACGAGTTGTTTGCGGAGGGCTGTAGGCGGCTGGACGATACGGCGCGAGATATCTTCTCCCGGTATGGATGGCAGCAACCGCTGGATAGATCTTCCTTAGCTAGTTTGGAGAACTGTGTTTTCATTTACATTATTTTGTAATCCTGTCTTTATTGTCTTGGTCCGAGATCGTGATTGATCGCTGTGTGCATCCTAGCTATGCAGAGGCCGGTGTAAACTTACTGTTAAGTAATTTTCGGACGGACGCGGGGCTGAGATGCGGCTTCGTTCACTTCACAACTGGCAGTGCCGAGCCCTTTTTCAGATCGGTTGGGCAGGTGCCTGCACCACAAAACCGAGCTAACAAACAACGAAAATCGGGATGGGGTGGGAGATTCTGGGGTGAGCTGGTCTACCAAACACGCCCTTATTAGACCTGGACCACCTCATGCATCGTACACATATCTTCATGCATGTGTGCTCGGTCTGCATGCCGATCCTGATGGCGGCTCTTCTTTAAACGTCCGCCAGATTCTGTCACTTATAGAACGGTTGCCAGATAGCAGCGTCCTATTCATTGGCCTTCCTATTCATCCCTGGAGTACTCCTGCTCATCGTCCCTGGATCGGAGGAACGGGGGCTTGCGACTGTGGGTGGTGGCGGCGGCGCACGAACGCATGGCTCGCCCAGCTCGTGACGAAAGACCCTTTGATCTCCTTTCTCTTTTTCATCTTTTACGCACAACTGGGCTTTAGTGTTGTTTTTTTGGCCCACTTAACCACGTTAAGCCTATTTGACATCTAGAGTAGCGTCCCCTAAGGAATATTGGGCCTAGTGCATGAACTAATCGGAATCCAACGACTAATACTATCCTGTGAGCATGGTCCGCCTAAAAAACTATCAGATCATGATCCCTACTTGTGTTGCACCACTCGTATTGACTGATTAGGTTTTCTTATCTCATGCATTCTACTCTATTTTCTCAAGTCAACTAGTCCGGTCAAATCCGCCTAAATCTCGTGTAATGTTTGCTCCACGTGTGTTCTCTAATTTTTGTGTAAAAAACTATACACCCCTGCATATATATAGAAACGAATAGAGTATACAAGATACCAAAAGAGTATTTGATCAGGTCGTAGATAAGCAATCCAAACACATGAGCCCAATATATATCGTGCAAAGCACTAGATTGAACAGTATAAATGTTTTGTTTCAATGTTAGAGTGATTAATATAAAAATTCTATTATATCTAATCCTACAGATCGAATAGAAAATTTTCCTAGGTACCCCATGAAAATTCCTAACTACTTTGTCAGCGTGAACATTCTCGAATTCCTATTCTGTTGTAGAGTTTCTACAGGGTGTAAGAAATTCTATAATTTAAAGCTAACATTGGTTTAGACACACGATGAAAAAAGAAACACATGGTCAGGTGGCACACAAATAACCTCCATATACTCACTTTAAATATTTTTGGTAGTAGGTGGACAAAGATTTTTTTTTTGCATAATGTCATATATTGTTAATCTCTATTGAATGGAGAAAAGAATAAATGTATTTTCAACTAGTACAAAGCTAAGCATCATAAGAATGTACTCCCTCCGTTTCAAAATATAAGGTGTTTTAGGTTTGTGAAGAAAATAAATCTAGACTACTTTTAGTGTGTAGATTCATTCCAAAGTTGAGTGAACCTAGATACTAAAACAAGTCTAGATACATTTATTTCACGAAGCTAAAACATCTTATATTTTAAAACGGACGGAGTATTTTTTATTATCTCCGTTGGAGTACGAGGTACTGACGCTGGACGTGAAACGGATTCAGTACTATGCGCCTTCCATATTCATTGGCCTAGCACGAGAGCGTCTATTCTGTACGTTCATCCCTGGAGTACACCTGCTCATCGGTACAAAATATAGGTACGCGGTATATAACTTGGAAGCACCACGCGAGGATACGGTGGAAGCGATGCAGCACCAAAGAGCCCGATCGCTACTCTCAGAAGAGCTGCATGCCACCACTCTTTAAGGATTTAATAATTTACTAGCAAAAGTGGCTGTGCGTTGGACTGGGAGAAAATTTAGGTTAAAACTTTCAACTCTATCACCATATAAAGTCTGCTATGCTAAAATAATATCTAATAGTTCAGCTTTAGAATTTTTGATCATAAAAAAAACTACCCTGCCTATGCTTTTCTTAGCATCTAATTCTCACAACATAGTGCTTAAACAATCTCTGCTCGTGAACGTTCTCTTAAAAAAACAGCAGGGACACTTAATTGAGCGACTACAGCAATTCTACGAAACATAGGTTTGAAAAAAATGAACTAAACTATTCTTCAGACACCGAGCAAGAAATAGCGAGTTCTCTAAGAAAGCAAAACTGGAACTTAATTAACCGACTACCTAACTTGATAGATCGTGACCACAAGTTGTCAAACAATTACAAACAGTGCAATAGTGCATCCAACAAGATTGCCGATAGTGAAGTGGCATCACCATTCACTTTTATGCCTTTTCTGTAAAAGTAGCATCCCCGTTCTGCAGAAAGTATATGTATTTTCACCGTTGGATTAACTACTGGGCGTGACCGAACGCCAAGTAAACATCAGGCTGGAATGGACTGTGAAAAGTTCGATATTTGTGGGCTGCTCCGATCCAGTACAAGTCTAGATTCATTTTCTTCACAAACTTAAAACATCTTATATTTTAAAAACGGAGGGAGTATTTTTTTAACAAACCATCGATGGCCAGCTTAATCCTGCGAGAATGTACAGACCAAACGTCGATGCTGAAGCTTGTTGCCGCGATGTTTGGGCTGTGCCATCAGGCCGACGCTAGCAACAACACATTTTTTTCCTGGGCCACACACAACAAGCAGACCACATAACTAATTGATCAAGCTCGTAGGAATCACCAGCGGCCGCACACGTCGTTCCTACCGGCCGGCAAGACGCAGCAGACGCCCTCCGATTGATCTGGATGGCCTTAAACAATAGCGGCGACGGTTCCGGGAATTCTCTTGGTGACGAAAAGCTCGATTTCGAGTCAACTCCAGCGAGTTCGTGGGGTCGATTTTGGTGAGAATTTCTATAGGGCTTCCGTGGGAATTAGGCGAGGAGTTGAGAGGCTATATATGGGTTGATTTGCGTGGGGAGGAGGTAAGAAATTAAACGGATCGATTTTTACGGGATTTGTTGGAATTGATTTTTTTCCCTTTTTGAGGTGACATGGAATTGATTTTGTACATAGCTCGATCTGATTAGATTAGACGGGCAGCTAGCGATTATTTTTTTTAGGGACCCTAGCGAGCGACTTGGTTTGAGGCACGGGCCACTGTGTGGCCCGTTAGGTTACTTTGGCGGTGGCAGAAGTCATAAATTTTCTAACTCAATAGGGGTAGTATGGTCCAAAAAAGTGTTAGACAGGGAGAAACACTTCGTGCTTTATTATTACTAGCAAAATGCCCGCGCGTTGCGGCAGAAAGAGAAAACAATAAAGCTATATGAGTATAGAAAACACAAAAAACAAGTTTTTATAGTAGTATGAAAGACAAATGCCCTGCGTTGCACTGTGATAAAAAAATATTTTGCATGATTTTTTTCTGAACCGCCTGTTCTCCTTTTTTTTGTCTACCACGTGAGTTGAGGCAAAACCTCCTCTAAGCTCTCTTTCCAACCTCTCTCCCCGGCGTCGACATAACAGTGCATGCCCGTGCCTTGGGCGCAGTGGCTACAGGTCAGTTCTTGGAGGCTCTGGAAATAAATCTACCGGTCCTACTCCATGTTTGCATCCTTGCAAGCCCCCGTTGACCTCCTATTCCATGTGTCTCCATCCCTGCAAGCCGCCATGGCCTCTCCATCCCTGCGACCTCTCCACCGTCTTGTCGCCGTTGCCGTCACCCTCTTCTACGCCCTCCATCGACGCTCAAGCCTGCCCATCTCGTCCGTTCCCCAACGCCTGGAGGCTCGCCTCCATCTCTGCAGCGTCCGCCTGCGCGTCCTCCTCCATAGAGCGCGGTGCTCGCCTCAATCTCTGCAGCGTCGGTCAGCGCATCCTCCTCCAACACCTGACAGAGGCCCCCCGCCCCTCTCCTCGCCTCCCTCAAGCTCCTGCTCCAGCGGCCGCTGCGTCTTGGCCGCCACAACAAGCCGCCAGGGCCCTGACGCTCCTCCGCCGCTCCTCTTCAATCCCCTTGCTCTGTTCATGCACACCGTTGACCCAACCTCGACCGAGGACTGCCCACCATCGCCACCACCATCTCTACCACCACAACATCCTCTCCCCTCTATCTCGCTCGGACATGAGAGATTTAATTCTCTTTAATCAATCGGTGGTGATGTATTTGATTTTGACGCTGGTTGCTGATTCCCAGCACCTTACGGACATATATAAATTGGTCGGATTCGTTATAAAGAGACGATGTGGGACTATTCAATGTCTCATCTCGTCGATGTGTATAGATATAGAATCGTCACTTCCCGTTCTGCTTTCGGCCCAGATTGCAGTGCGTGCCTAGATTGAGTTGGACCCGGCCTTTCTATCGCTCAGGTTTGGGCAGGGATGAGCTCGGGCGGCCTACTTAAGGGTGAAGTTGTGGGTAATATGTGATTTGGTGGGAGGGCAATTTTGTCCAAAAAAGTGTTGGACCGGGAGAAACACTTCGTGCTTTATTATTAGGTATAGATTAGGAGAAATAGCTTCAGCCCAACCGTTCAACCCATAGCTTCAGCCCGCATGCAGCCCGGAGCTCGCCACGGTTGTGTTCATCATCCTCGTGTCTGCACCCGCCGGCATATGTAGTGCTGGTTTGCAAAATAAAGAGGTGCGAAACCTACCTGGTGTCGCCGGCGAAAAGGAACTTTTGAGGCTCGCGCGCATCTCACTAGCACCGGCGTTGACCTCCTAGCGCCTCACTGCATCGCGCTAGTAAACCTAAGAAATAAAAAAGGGGAGGGGGCGAGACCTACTTGGCGGCGTCGGAGGAAAGTACTATAGGAGACGACGCATCGGTGGTCGTCCGAGGTACTCGCGGACAGCCAACGCTGCCTACCACCGCCGGCGGCCGAGAGCGGAATTTTTGGAGCGCCCCGGCGATGTCGTCGTCGACTGTTGCTCGTCGCCACCACGGGCCAGCCAGGACCTACCACCGCACCGAGGTGCGGGAGGCCGAGGCCAGCCGAGGAGCCGACGACAGTAGTAAGCGGCGGATTAGGCTTAGGGTTAGGGTTTTGGGGAGTGGAGGAGGAGGTCACGTAAGGAGGGCCGCATGTGAGGATAGAGCCGCTGGCCGTCTAGGACCTACGACCACACCGAGGTGCGGGAGGCCGAGGCCAGCCAGGAGCTGACAGTGGCGCTAGGCAGCGGCTTAGGGTTAGGGTTTTTGGTATCGCGAGGAGGGGTCGAGGGATCCGCGGCAGGAGGGGATAAATGAGCTTGTTTTTGTCGCCTACCGCTTGAGGCATGGATTATATTCCTGGACCAACGCGTGTTGAAGCCCACCGTGGACGCCAGCAAGAAACAACACAGGAACACGTCCAAAGGCCCACATCCAGCGACGACACAAAAGAGATGCCCACAGGCAGCGACAGTAAACGACATGGCACACCGTAGGAGGCCGGAGAAACCTTCCTGCAGCTCAGGTTTAAGTAATACTAGAAAAACATGCGAGCTTCACCTCGCCGCCTGCAATGCGTTTTTGCACTACTTGTATGCATGGTGGACTCACCGCGTTTTTGCACTACTTGTATGCACGGTGGACTCACCGATGGTAGAATTTTGTGTTTTCTCTAGGGTCAGTGCCACCCATAAATTGAATATATGAGTGGGGGAATAGATGGCACTAAAACTCCAGTGGCAACATCAGTTTTCATTGGTAGATAAGTGTGCCTTTTACATGTAGATAACTCGATAGGTCTAAAATTGAGATGTGGGATGTTGTGCTTCTTAAGACACAAAGCATGACTTTTATTTTTCATTTTCAAGCTCATAAGCAACACAAGTACCAGTGGTTCTTCAAGTAAATAAAAAGTTACATCAAGCATGTAGGGGTTCGTAGCATGGAAAAACAAAAAATTTCTACCGCATGCAAACAAACAAGACAAGATCTATCTACTAGATTGTAGCAACGAGTCGATAGAGGAACTCACCCTCGAAGATTCCAAAGCGGTTAATGAGAGCAGATTCTCGTGGGTGATGTAGTCGTACTCTTGCCGATCTCAAGATCGTGTAGACGATCCTTCTGGCGCTGCCGTAGCTCGCAATGGTCACATCGCTCGGATTTTCGATGAAGACCTTCCTCTCCCTTGTTCCAGAAGGCAGCGGAGGTTGTAGCACTCTCCTCGTGATTCCGGCAGCACGATGACGTGGTACCGGAAGTAGAGGGGAGATCTTGCAGGGCTTCACCTTAAGCCGGAGCGAGTATGGTGGACTATGAGAGAGGCCTTGATGTTCTAGAGTTTAGAGGCACCAAGGGGAGAGGTGTAGCCAGCGGCTAGGGTTTGGGGAAACCCTAGTCGGCGACTTGGGAGGGCCCTAGGCGAAGGCGACTTGGGAGGAGGCCGACGGCTTGGGGCTAGGGTTTTAGGTGAGTTGGGTGTAGGGAAGAGGGGGCACCCCTGCCCCTTCTTTTATAGGTGGGAGGGAGGCGGCTAGGAGGAGGGAGTCCTCCTCCAACTCCTCCTCCTTGGCCGGCGGGTGGAGGGAGTAGGACTTCCTCCCTAAGTAGGTTTCCTACTCTCCCTCCACCAAGCAAACTTGTCGTTTGACTTTTCAAATTGGCATTTGACTTTTCAAACTAGGATTTGATTTATCCCATTATTTTGCTCAGCGATGACACCTAGTACATGATGCAACCATTCCAACTTGTTATGACACATTCATGTACCCTTCCCCTCCGGAGTGTCGGACCTTCCGGACCCTTCTAGAACATTCCCGGTGAAAACACCGGAATCATTACCCAACTCCGAAATAGAACTTTCCTTATATGAATCTTATTCTCCGGACCATTCCGGATCTCCTCGTGATATCCCGGATCCCATCCGAGACTCCGAACAACATTCGGTCTCTTACTCATCATTCCATAACTACTCAACAACATCAAATCCTTAAGTGTGTCTCCCTACGGTTCGTGAATTATGCAGACATGATCGAGACACTTCTCCGATCAATAACCAATAGAGGAATCTGGAAATTCATATGGCTCCCACATATTTCTACGATTACTTTGCGATCGAATGAACCACTTACATACGATACCAATTTCCCTTTGTCTCACGATAGTTTACTTATCCGAGGTTTTGATCGTCGGTATCTCTGCATACCTAGTTCAACCTCATTACCGATAAGTACTCTTTTCTCGTTCCCTTGGTATGTGATCCCTTGTGAGCCAGTCACATGCTTGCAAGCTAATTGGATGACATTCCACCGAGAGGGCCCAGAGTATATCTATCCGTCATATGGATGGACAAATCCCACTCTTGATCCATGTGTATCAACCCATACTTTTCGAACACTCAATGCCATCTTTATAGCCACCCAGTTACGGTGTGGTGTTTGATGTCATCAAAGCATCCTTCCGGTGATGGTGATAAGCATGATCTCATGGTCGAAGGAATTAGGTTACTATGTATCAGAAAGCTTATAGCAAATGAACTATATTAAATGACTTGATCTTTATGCTACGCTTGACTATAGGAGTATGTCCATCACATCATTCTCCTAATGATATGACCCTGTTGTTAATAACATCTCTATGTTCATGATCAGGAAACCATGATCATATATTAAACAAGCTAGTTTAACAAGAGGCTTTACTAGGGACTCTTTTAAGTTTACAAATCACACAAGTATTAATGTTTCCTGTTAATACAATTATAGCATGGTATGTAAACATTTATCATAAGTATGAAGATATGATAATAACCACTTTATTATTGCCTCTTGGGCATATCTCCAACAGTCTCCCACTTGCACTAGAGTCAATAATCTAGTTTCAAACCTTTGTGTATTCAACACCTATGGCTTTCCGGTGTTGCATGTACATGATTGCTAGTGGTCAACTGATCTCCGGATCTAACACTTCCAGGTCCGTGTGTAATTGCATGTCTTTGCGTCTCTACGCATCACTCATTCTCTAATGAGATGGCTTTGTACAAATTTGGTCCTTTGGTGTGACCTTTAGTTCTTTGGAGTTAAAACATGTTGATAATATTGTCGTACAATATATCTTTATAGTATTATCCCTGCTGTGAACTACACCTAGTTTGATAACAAACTACTTGACACAAATGTCCTCTTTTGCCGCTATAATAGCAGTTATATACTTAGCCCTTTTGTTGTAGTATCTGTCACAATATATTAACTTTGGAACTCATCCAAATTCATTATGGAACTCTCATTCCATCATATTTTGCCACCCTTAGTTTAGATTGAGATAAACTTAATTTGTACTTTATGACAAAACTAGTATCAATGCAATTCATTCACAATGAACTAACCATCCTTTTGTCACTTCTACAAAATAATATATTATTAGTTCTTTTACAAGATCATAAGAATATCTTTACTATTGTCCAATAATCATCTTATGAATCATTCTGGTATACGCTCATAACATTTAGAGCATAGGACATATCTGGATTTGTACACACCACAACATGATTGATAAAATACTCTTTGTGATTTTATACATCAAGTATCAATCTATACTTGAATCTTTATTTCACTTACCAAGTGTCAATACACTTGAATATATCATCAATATTGAACTCATTCAATCCTTTCTGTGCAACAAGAACCTTTCTTGTAGTTTCTATATTGAACTCATTCAATATATCATCTATGTTCTTTCGGCACAACCATATTAGCGTCTATTGATGCCAAATATTTGGGTTTTGCCTAAGTCTTTCATCGAGATGAAATTCTTATCCTGTGTTAATTAAAGATACATCATTTCCAATCAACAATATGTATTCCACATAATGTATTAGAAACATGTCTTAGCGCTCCCACTTAATTTCTTGCAAATGAAAGCATCTTCATCGTCTCCGATGAAATTAAACTCTTTTAACAGTTTCATCATAGTGAAGATTCCAACTCTGCGATGCTTACTTCAACCATTGAAGTTTGCATATGATTTTAGCATCCTTTGAATTAACAAAACCCTTTGGACCGTGTCATGCACACGTCCTTGGTAACCATTCTATTAGAAGAACTTGTTTTGTTTATTCAACACATAACAAAATTATATGTCGTAGTTGCTATATTAATCCGTCTAGACTAATTATCGCTATGAAAGATCAGATCTTGTCATAGTCAACCTTTAAACATTGTTGTGAACTCTTTCCCAACATGTCTACTATTTCATAGATGTGAAACATCCATGTTTATTTCTTTATAGATCCAAATACGACTGTAAGGTCTTGTACCTTTCCGGAGGGTCTTTCAAGTTCAAAGCTTGATCTCTCGTATATGGAACTATCACGGATTTTATGGCTTCAAGCCATTTGACGGAGTCAGGGCCCATAATCGCTTCTTTGCATGTAGTCGGATCATTATTGTCAAATAATGATTTAACTCTCAAATCTTGGTATTTGATTGTTTACCCGACCTACTTGTTTTAATAGGAACTTAGATCTCCGTGACCACAACCTTTGAGGCATGTAAGCCATGAGCATTGTTGCTGCCTACGGAACACTTTTCGGTGCTGCGCAACTTTGCACATATAGCTAAGGTTTCTTTAACCTTATCAAAGTTCTATTGTCCTCCCACTTAACTTTTCACGGAAAATTCCTTCTCAAAGATACTTGACGTTCTAAGCGACAAACACTTTTGTCTTCGGTGTTATGGAGGAATACTTAACGATTCATACAAAGATATGTTCATCCGATTTTGGTTGCAAACATCTTTCTTATGCATAGCATACCAATTTTTAAGAAAGGACAACTTGGGTTTTATCCCAAGGCATAACTTTATATGGTGTCAATTCAACGGATTATGATGGAGCTCTTTTCAGTAGAAAAATGGTAGTCTCTAAAGCTTTTAATCTTTAAAATATAATGACGGTTTTATGAATTACACCTTTGATCTTACCATGTCAAACAAGGTTTAATTACATATCTCGAACGCTCCATACTCTTATGGTGTTTCGGGAAATCCAAATCCACGGAACGATTCCTTAAATCTTAGGTATTATGCTAAACTCGTAACTCAAATATCTTCCTTTATGATCTTATCATAAACTATTTATATTCTTGTTACAATGATTTTGCACTTCATCTTGAAAATCTTTGAACTTTTCAATTGTTTCGTACTTCATCCTTATTAAGTAAATATTCATATATTCACTCAAATTTTCGGAGAAAGCATATGAAGTTGAAATCCATCGCTCTTGACTACACATAATGGACTTCATACAACAATATGTACAAGTTCCAATAAGCTAGTCATTCGTTCCCTTTTGGCCTATGAACGAAGTTTTAATTATCTCTAGGAAAGTTTCTGGCGTCATTTGATCAAAAATCAAAAGACTCCAAAATTCCATCCACATGGAGTTTCTTCATGTTTTCTTTCCAATATAATTTAAACGGCGATGTCACTTCATAAGTGATCTTTCAATCAATTTGTCTTTCGACATTTTTAGCACTAGTTTTATGGATGTGATTTCTCCAACGAGATTTGTGAATCATCCATCTTTTATGCATTACGGCAATTAATTGAACAACCCTTTTGTTCTCATAATACCTGATAAAACAAATCTTGAAGGCAAGCTTTGATGTTTAACGAGCAACACAATAACCCTTTATTTGTTCTCGATGAACATCATCACATATTCTTTTGCTAGTTACTTAGGCCATTGTAGTTCATGAATTCTGTTGTTTTGTATGAAGATTCATATCAGCAAATTCAGTATCAAATACTTAAGAACCACATTGTTTAATAAGCAAAGAATATAGCCATAACACGTATATCCTTTATATACCTAAACTGAACAATTCTAGTCTTTCTTTTCTGCCATATATTTATGAGATTCTCTTTCAGTATTTCTTTTACATTTGAAAGAATCTATCAACATCAATAGTGGAGCCATACACATGACACATAGTCCAAAGCGTGTATAGTTAAATACCAATGTCTTTGGATTTGCACTTTGAAGTAGATTACCGTCATCAAATGTTTGGTGTTCTTTCAAATTCCTTTCTTTAGTAATCTCTTGGTGTAGTAAACATTTTACCTACATCAAATATTCACCCTTCTCATAGAATTATTCATGATCAAGCTACTTTAGCTTATAACGGTGAATCTCGAGTATTATGTTGCTCTCCAAAGCCTTTTGGAGGATTAGGACAACCAGTGTCTCCAACCTTTTGCAAATTCTCATCAAATATGAGAACATGACTTTTGCCATATTATACTCTATCATGTTGCAACCAAAACTTCGTTTCAAATATCACAATATCTTCCACACATCATGGTTTCTGAAACAACTCTTTCAGATCCTAGATAACCTTGATATTAAGACAATCCTTTGAATATAAAGAATCATGGAGACAAACATGATACTCATACACTAACACTTGGAATTGTCACTCTTGATTTAATACCAATTATTAAACTTCATGGAGTAACCGGAACTTACTGAAAGTTTGCAATAGGACTTTTAAGATTAACACTTCAAAACAATACGATACCGGTTCGTAAAGTAACTAACCAGAATTCTATAGTTCTATCATCTCAATTATAACTAAGCACAAGGTGGTAAACTGATGCCAATGACTACAACAATTATGCAAATTCACTTTGATTTAATTTATGATAAATAGTGTTCATCTTTTAATCATATTGCCGTTGAACTCCCACTCAAAACAATATCCCTCACATTGTTTTAGTGATCACATGAACCAAATCCACCACATCAAAACCGATCATCACGAGAGTTGATGTAGCTTCAATGGCGAACAATCAACATGTTCATCATATCTACTATATGACTCATGCTCTACCTTTTGGTGATCCGTGTTCCGAGACCATGTCTGTACATGCTAGGCTCGTCAATATCAAACCTTAGCTTCCGCATGAGAAAATCTGGCTTGCTCACGTTATATACACTCGCAGAATCTAACACACCCGATCATCACGTGGTGCTTCGAAACAACGAGCTTTAGCAACGGTGCTTACTAAGGATGAACACTTTAAAACTTGAAATTGTGTGCTTGAGGGATCATCTTATAATGCTACCGTCGTTAACTAAGCAATACAAGATGCATAAAAGGATTAACATCACATGCAATTCATAATATGTGATATGATATGGCCTTTCTTCTTGTGCTTCTGATCTCCATCTTTAAGCACGAACATGATCTCCATCATCACCAGCATGGCGTCAAGGTCAATGGCGCCGTTTCATGGTTGTTGTCCACAGGCTTGAACTATTACAACTACTTTGAATAGACACGCGGATCTTAACAGAATTTAAAGACAACCATATGGCTCCTGCCGGTTGTCAACTTACAATAAGGAACATTGCATACATCAAATATAATCACAATCATGGCCATATCACATCACATCACACCCCTGCAAAACAAAGTTAGAAGCCTCTAATTTTCTTTGCATGTTTTACGTGGTTTGGGGCTTTCAATAAGTGTTGTTCTAACTTACGAACAAGAACCACAACATTGATACTAGTATTGTCAATCACCCGTTGTAAATTGAATCTTAACTATATTGGGAGAAACAGCACCAAGAAGCCACTTATGCAATACAAGTTGCATGTCAAGCGTGGAGCAAGTCTCATGAACGATGTCATGTAAGGTTAGCCCGGGCCGCTTCATCCCACCATCCCGCAAGATGCAAAGTACACAAGAAGCAATCGACAACAAAAGCATCAATGCCCACAATGACCATTGTGTTCTACTCGTGCAACCGATCTACATATAGACACGGCTCTGATACCACTGTAGGGGTTCGTAGCATGGAAAAAAAATTCTACCGCATGCAAACAAACAAGCCAAGATCTATCTACTAGATTGTAGCAACGAGTCGATAGAGGAACTCACCCTCTAAGATTCCAAAGCGGTTAACGAGAGAAGATTCTCGTGGGTGATGTAGTCGTACTCTTTTCGATCTCAAGATCGTGTAGACGATCCTTCACGGCTGCGTTCGGCGGCGCTTCATGATCGGTCACACGTTAGATTGATGAAGACCTTCCTCTCCCTTGTTCCAGCAGGCAGCGGAGGTTGTAGCACTCTCCTCGTGATTCCGGTAGCACGACGGCGTGGTACCGGAAGTAGAGGGGAGATCTCGCAGGGCTTCGCCTTAAGCCGGAGCGAGTATGGTGGACTATGAGAGAGGCCTTGGTGTTCTAGAGTTTAGAGGCACCAAGGGGAGAGGTGTAGCCAGCGGCTAGGGTTTGGGGAAACCCTAGTCGGCGACTTGGGAGGGCCCTAGGCGGCGGTGACTTGGGAGGAGGCCGGCGGCTTGGGGCTAGGGTTTGAGGTGAGCTGGGTGTAGGGAAGAGGGGGCACCCCTGCCCCTTCTTTTATAGGTGGGAGGGAGGCGGCTAGGAGGAGGGAGTCCTCCTCCAACTCCTCCTCCTTGGCCGGCGGGTGGAGGTGTTGGAGATATGCCCTAGAGGCAATAATAAATGTGGTTATTATTATATCTTTGTGTTTATGATAAATGTTTACATTCATGCTATAATAGTATTAACAAGGAAACATTAATACTTGTGTGATTTGTAAACTTAATTTGAAGTCCCTGGTAAAGCCTCTATATAATACCAGCTTGTTGGTTAATAGATGATTGTGGTTTCCCTATAATGAACATTGAGATGTTATTAACAACAAGATCATATCATTAGGAGAATGATATGGTGGACATACTCCTATAGAAAAGCGTAGCATAAAGATCAGGTCATTTCAATAGTTCAATTGCTATATGCTTTCTGATACATAGTAACCTAATTCCTTCGACCATGAGATCATGCATATCACCTTTACCGGATGGATGCTTTGATGACATCAAACACCACACCGTAACTGGGTGGCTATAAAGGTGGCATTGAGTGTAAAGTATTGGTTGAGACACATGGATCAAGAGTGGGATTTGTCCATCCATATGACGGATAGATATACTCTGGGCCCTCTCGGTGGAATGTCATCCAATTAGCTTGCAAGCATGTGACTGGCTCACAAGGGATCACATATCACGGGAACGAGAAAAGAGTACTTATCGGTAACGAGGTTGAACTAGGTATGCAGAGATACTGACGATCAAAATCTCGGATAAGTAAACTATCGTGAGACAAAGAGAAATTGGTATCGTATGTAAGTGGTTCATTCGATCGCAAAGTAATCATAGAAATATGTGGGAGCCATATGAATTTCCAGATTCCTCTATTGGTTATTGTTCGGAGAAGTGTCTCGATCATGTCCGCATAATTCACGAACCGTAGGGAGACACACTTAAGGATTCGGCGTTGTTTGAGTAGTTATGGTATTATGAGAAAGAGACTGAATGTTGTTCGGAGTCTCGGATGGGATCCGGGATATCACGAGGTGATCCGGAATGGTCCGGAGAATAATATTCATATAAGGAAAGTCCCGTTTCGGAGTTGGGAAATGTTTCCGGTGTTTCCATCGGGAATATTCTAGAAGGTTCCGGAATGTCCGGCACTCCGGAGGGGAAGGGTACATGAATGTGTTGTATCAAGTTGGTATGATTGCATCATGTACTAAGTGTCCTCGCTATTCCAAATAAAGGATTAAATTGAATCCAAGTTTGAAAAAGTCAAATAGCTAAATTGAAAAGTCAAATAGCTAAAATTGGAAAGTGGAAAAGAGGAGGAGGAATCCGGGGAGGAGTTCCCTCCTCCAACCAGCGGCAACCCTCAAGCCAAGTTGGGGAGGACTCTCCTCCCCTTGGCCGCCGCCCTCCACCTATATAAGGAGGGGCAGGGACCCCTCCTAGAGCACACAAGTCCCTCACCTCAAACCCTAGAAGCTGCAGCCCACCATAGCCGCCGCCGCCCCCTTAGGGTTTTGCCCTAGCCGCCGATTTGGGTGTCCCGAAACCCTAGCCGCCGGCTCTAGCACCCCCTCCTTGGTGTGTCTAAAACCTAGATCGCCGAGGAGCTCTCTCATACTCCACCATACTCGCTCCGGCTTAAGGCGAAGCCCTGCGAGATCTCCCCTCTACTTGGTACCACGCCGTTGTCTTTGGGAATCGCGAGTGCTACAACCTCTGCTTTTCTTTGGAACAAGGGAGAGGAAGGTCTTCATCAGTCAACGCAGATCGATCGCAGGAGCTGCAGGAACAGCCATGGAAGGATCGTCTACGCGATCTTGAGATCGGAAAGAGTACGACTACATCACCCACGAGAATCCGCTCTCGTTAAACGCTTTGGAATCTTAGAGGGTGAGTTATTCCATCGACTCGTTGCTACAATCTAGTAGATAGATCTTGGCTTGTTTGTTTGTATGCGATAGAAAATTTTGTTTTCCATGCTACGAAACCCTACAGTGGTATCAGAGCCAGGTCTATATGTAGATCTGTTGCACGAGTAGAACACAATGGTCATTGTGGGCGTTGATGCTTTTATTGTCGATTGCTCCTTGTGTACTTTGCATCTTGTGGTATGTTGGGATGAAGAGGCCCGGGCTAACCTTACATGACATCGTTCATGAGACTTGCTCCACGCTTGACATGCAACTTGTATTGCATAAGTGGCTTTGCGGGTGCCTGTTTCTCCTAGCATAGTTAAGATCCAATTTACAACGGGTGATTAACAATACTAGTATCAATGTTGTGGTTCATGTTCGTAAGTTAGAACGACACTTATTGAAAGCCCCAAACCACGTAAAACATGCAAAGAAAGTAGAGGCGTCTAACTTTGTTTTGCAGGGTGTCTTGATGTGATATGGCCATGATTGTGATTATATTTGATGCATGCAATGTTCCTTATTGTAAGTTGGCAACGGCGGGAGCCATATGGTTGTCTTTAATTTATGTTAAGACCGCGTGTCTATTCAAAGTAGTTGTAATAGTTGAAGCCGGTGGACGACAACCATGGAGGCGTCATTGACCTTGATGCAATGCCGGTGATGATGGAGATCATGTTCGTGCTAGAAGATGGAGATCGGAAGCACAAAGAAGAAAGGCCATATCATATCACATATTATGAATTGCATGTGATGTTAATCCTTTATGCATCTTGTATTGCTTAGTAGACGACGGTAGCATTATAAGATGATCCCTCATGCACATGAATTTCAAGTCATAAAGTGTTCACCTTAGTTAGCACCGTTGCTAAAGCTTGTTGTTTCGAAGCACCACGTGATGATCGGGTGTGTTAGATTCTGCAAGTGTATACAACGTGAGCAAGCCAGATTTGCTCATGCGGAAACTAAGGTTTGATCTTGACGAGCCTAGCATGTACAGACATGGTCTCGGAACACGGATCACCGAAAGGTAAAGCATGAATCATATAGTAGATATGATGAACATGACGATTGTTCGCCATTGAAACTATATCAACTCTCGTGATGATCGGTGTTGATGTAGTGGATTTGGTTCGTGTGATCACTAAGACAATGTGAGGGATATTGTTTTGAGTGGGAGTTCACCTAGATTAATATTAATATTAATTTGAACTCAATTTGTCATAAACTTAGTCTAAACTATTGCAAATATGTTGTAGATCAATGGCAGCCCCTACCATCAATTTTAATGCGTTCCTAGACAAAGAAAAGTTGAAAAACAATGGAAGCAACTTCGCGGATTGGTTCCGCAATTTGAGGATTGTCCTCACAGCTGGTAATTTGACCTATGTGCTGGATGCACCGCTGGGTGACCCACTGCAGCTGATGCTCCCGATGAAGTAAAGAATGTTTACCTCGCTCGGAAGAATCGTACTCCATAGTTCAATGTGCTATCTTGTATGGTTTGGAATCGGAGCTTGAGAAAGGTTTGAGAATTCAGACCCATATGATATTGTCGAGGATCTCAAATTGATTTTTGAGACTCATGCGGCAATTGAAAGTTATGAGGCTTCGAAAAGTTCTTTAAGCGCAAGATGGAAGAGGGCAGCTCGGTGAGCATGTGCTTAAGATGTCCGGCACGCAAACAAACTTCAAAGCTTGGGTATAGTGATTCCTAATGCTTTGGGGATTTACCGTGTCCTCCAATCACTACCACCAAGTTACAAGAACTTTGTGATGAACTACAACATGCGAACATGAACAAGCAGTTGCGAACTGTTTGCTATGTTAAAGTCTGCAGTGGAGATCAAGAAAGAGCACCAAGTGTTGTTGGTTAATAAGACCACCAAATTCAAGAAAGGCAAGTCTAAGCAGAAGGGACACTTCAAGAAGGGTGGTAAGAAAGTTACCGCGCAGGCGAAGAAGACCAAGGCTGGACCTAAGCCTGATACTGAGTGCTTTTACTGCAAGGGAGAAGGTCCTTTGAGCGGAATTGCCCAAAGTACTTGGCGGATTTGAAGAACAGCAACATCAAGAAGAAAGGTATATCGATATACATGTTATTGATGTGTATCTCACTAGTACTGTAGTAGTGCAGGTATTTAATCTTGGTTCGGTTGCTCATATTTGTAACTCAAAGCAGTCTTTGCAGAATAAACGGAAGCTAGCGAAGAACGAGGTGACGATGCGCGTGGGAAACGGATCAAAGGTTGATGTGATCACGGTCAGCACGCTACCCCTTCATCTACCATCGGGATTAGTTTTATACTTAAATAATTGTTATTTGGTGCATGCGTTGAGCATGAACATTATATCGGGATCTTGTTTATTGCGAGACGGTTACTTGTTTAAGTCCGAGAATAATGGTTGTTCGATTTATATGAGTAATATGTTTTATGCACATGCACCTTTGATAGATGGTCTATTCTTATTGAATATCGATAGTGGAAATACACATATCAACAACATTGAGGCTAAACGTTTGAAATCGAGCGATAACTCGACCTATATGTGGCACTGTCGTCTTGGTCACATTGGAGTGAAGCGTATGAAGAAACTCCATTCCGACGGACTTCTTGAATCATTTGATTTCGAATCACTTGAAAGATGCGAAGCATGTCTGATGGGTAAAATGACTAAGACTCCATTTTCTGGTATGATGGAGCGAGCTACGGGCTTATTGGAAATCATACATACCGATGTGTGTGGTCCAATGAGTGTAGCATCGCGCGGTGGTTATCGTTATGTTCTTACCTTCACGGATGACTTGAGTAGATATGGGTATATCTATTTCATGAAACATAGGTCCGAAACTTTCGAGAAGTTTAAGGAATTTCAAAGTGAGGTAGAGAATCAACGTAACAAGAAGATTAAATTTCTACGTTCTGATCGTGGAGGTGAATATCTAAGTTACGAGTTTGGCGAGCATTTGAAGAAATGCGGAATACTTTCGCAGTTGACACCGCCGGGAACACCACAGCGTAATGGTGTGTCCGGACGTCGTAATCAAACTCTCTTAGATATGGTTCGTTCTATGATGTCACTTACAGATTTACCGCTATCATTTTGGGGTTATGCATTAGAAACAGCCGCATTCACTTTAAATAGGGCACCATCTAAATCCGTTGAAACGACACCGTATGAATTATGGTTTGGGAAGAAACCTAAATTGTCGTTCCTTAAAGTTTGGGGTTGCGAAGCCTATGTAAAGAAGTTCTGGGGACAAGCTTGAACCCAAAGCGGAAAAATGCGTCTTCATAGGATACCCGAAGGAAACTATTGGGTATACCTTCTATCACAGATCCGAAGGCAAAATCTTCGTTGCTAAGTATGGATCCTTTCTAGAGAAGAATTTCTCTCGAAAGAAGTGACTGGAAGGAAAGTAGAACTCGACGAGGTTGTCAAACCTTCTCTCGAAATTGCGAGTAGCGCAACACCGGAAGAAGTTCCTGTGGTGCCTGCACCAATTAGAGAGGAAGCTAATGATAATTATCATGAACTTCGGTTGAAGTTGCTACAGAGCCTCGAAGGTCAACGAGAACTCGTACCACTCCAGATTGGTATGATCCCGTTATGAGTGTCATGTTGGTGGACAACACCGATGACCCCGAGACATATGAGGAAGCGATGATGAGCCCAGATTCCAATAAATGGCAAGAAGCCATGAAATCCGAGATTGGATCCATGTACGAAAACCAAGTATGGACTTTGGTGGACTTACGGATGGCGGAAGGTCATCGAGAACAAATGGATCTTCAAGAAGAAAACAGATCTCGATGGTAATGTTCACATCTATAAAGCTCGACTTGTCGCAAAAGGGTTTCGACAAATTCAAGGAGTTGACTACGATGAGACTTTCTCACCAGTAGCGAAGCTAAAGTCTGTGAGGATTATGTTAGCAATCGCTGCATATTATGATTATGAGATATGGCAGATGGAGGTCAAAACAGCATTCCTCAATGGAGATATTGATGAAGAGTTGTATATGATGCAACCCAAAGGTTTTGTCGATCCTAAAGATGCTAACAAGGTATGTAAACTTCAACGGTCCATCTATGGATTGAAGCAAGCATCCCAAAGTTGGAATCAACATTTTGATAAGGTGATCAAAAGTTTTGGTTTTATACAAACTTATGGAGAAGCTTGTATTTACAAGAAAGTGAGTGGGAGCTCTGTAGCATTCTTAATACTATATGTGGATGACATATTATTGATTGGGAATGATGTAGACCTTCTTAATAGTGTCAAGAAATATTTGAATAATAGTTTTTCAATGAAGGATCTTGGCGAAGCAGCTTACATATTAGGCATAAAGATTTATAGAGATAGATCGAAACGCCAAATATCATTGTCATAGAGTACATATTTGGATAAAGTTCTAAAGAGGTTTGGAATGGAAGATAGCAAGAAAGGGTTCTTGCCCATGTTTCTAATCGACCTTGAGTAAAACTCAAAGTCCGACATCGGCGTAAGATAGAGAAAGGATGAGTAAGACTCCTATGCCTCAGCCATAGGATCTCTAATGTATGCCATGCTATGTACTAGACCCGACATTGCATATGTTGTTAGTTTAACTAGCAGATATCAAAGTGATCCAGAGTGGATCATTGGACAATGTCAAAACATCCTTAAGTACTTGAGAAGAACTAAGGATATGGTTCTTTCTTATGGAGGAGATGAACAACTCGTTGTTAATGGTTACACCGATGCTAGTTGGAACACCGATCCGATGATTCTAAATCACAACTGGATCGTGATTATTTTGAATGGTGCAACAGTTAGCTGGAGGAGTGCAAAGCAAAGCGTTGTGGCGAGATCTTCAACTGAATCGGAATACATGGCTGCTTCAGAGGCTTCACAAGAAGCGATATGGATGAAAGAGTTCATTGCAGAGCTGGGTATGGTTCCTAGTGCGATGGACCCAATGTCTATCTACTGTGATAACATGGGCGCCATAGCCAATGCGCAAGAACCAAGGTCACACAAGAAGCTGAAGCATATCAAGCTACGTTTTCACGCTATTCGAGAACATATCCAGGATGGGGATATAAAGATTTGCAAAGTACACACAGATCTGAATGTGGCGGATCCGTTGACTAAACCTCTCCCAAAGGCAAAACATGACCAACACCAAACTGCCATGGGTGTTCGGTATATTACCATGTAATCTAGATTAGATGACTCTAGTGCAAGTGGGATACTGTTGGAGATATGCCCTAGAGGCAATAATAAATGTGGTTATTATTATATCTTTGTGTTTATGATAAATGTTTACATTCATGCTATAATAGTATTAACAAGGAAACATTAATACTTGTGTGATTTGTAAACTTAATTTGAAGTCCCTGGTAAAGCCTCTATATAATACCAGCTTGTTGGTTAATAGATGATTGTGGTTTCCCTATCATGAACATTGAGATGTTATTAACAACAAGATCATATCATTAGGAGAATGATATGGTGATATAGTGGACATAGCTATACTAGATAAGATCAAGTCATTTCAATAGTTCAATATGCTATACGATACATAGTAACCTAATTCCACCATGAGATCATGCATCACATTTACGGATGGATGCTTTGATGACAAACACACAAACACCAATCGGTGGCTATAAAATTGGCATTGAGTTTGGAAAATATTGGTTGAGACACATGGATCAAGAGTGGGATTTGTCCATCCATATGGCGGATAGATATATACTGGGCCCTCTGGAATGTCAAATTATCTTGCAAGCATGTGGCTCACAAGGGATCACATATCACGAACGGCAGAAAAGTACTTATCGCAGCGAGGTTGAACTAGGTATGCGAGAGATCGATCATAACCTCGGATAAGTAAACTATCGTGAGACAAAGGGAAATTGGTATCATATGTAAGTGGTTCATTCGACGCAAGTAATCGAGAAATATGTAGGAGCCATATGAATTTCAGATTCCTCTATTGGTTATTGTTAGGAGATGTCTCGATCATGTCGCATAATTCACGAACCGTATGGAGACACACTTAAGGATTCGGACGTTGTTTGAGTAGTTATGGTATTATGAGAAAGAGACCGAATGTTGTTCGTCTCGAGATGGGATCCGGATATCACGAGGTGATCCGAATGGTCCAGAATAAGATTCATATAAGGAAAGTCCTGCTTTGAGTTGGGTAATGATTCCGGTGTTTTCATCGGAAATGTTCTAGAAGGTTCCGGAATGTCCGGCACTCCGGAGGGGAAGGGTACATGAATGTGTTGTATCAAGTTGGTATGATTGCATCATGTACTAAGTGTCCTCGCTGTTCCAAATAAAGGATTAAATTGAATCCTAGTTTGAAAAAGTCAAATAGCTAAATTGAAAAGTCAAATAGCTAAAATTGGAAAGTGGAAAGAGGAGGAAGGGGGAATCCGAGTTGGGGAGGAGTTCCTCCAACCGCCAACAACCTCCAAGCCGAGGGGAGGACTCCTCTCCCTTGACGCCGGCCCCTCCACCTATATAAGGAGGCGGGGACCCTCCTAGAGCACACAAGTCCTCACCTCAAACCCTAGAAGCTGCAGCCCACCATAGCCGCCGCCCCCTTAGGGTTTTGCCCTAGCCGCCGATTTGGGTGTCCCCAAACCCTAGCCGCCGGCTCTAGCACCCCCTCCTTGGTGTGTCTAAAACCTAGATCGCCGAGGAGCTCTCTCATACTCCACCATACCCGCTCCGGCTTAAGGCGAAGCTCATGAGATCTCCCTCTACTTCCTGCACGTTGTCAGCCTGAATCGAGGAGAGTGCTACACCTCCATTTCTTGGAACAAGGAGAGGAAGGTCTTCCGTCAGTACCGAACGTGTGACCGATTGAGGAGCGCCGCTTTAATACGTGGGAAGGATCGTCTACGCGATCTTGAGATCGAAAGAGTACGACTACATCACCCACGATAATCCGCTCTCGTTAAACGCTTTGGAATCTTCGAGGGTGAGTTATTCCATCGACTCGTTGCTACAATCTAGTAGATAGATCTTGGCTTGTTTGTTTGTATGCGATAGAAAATTTTGTTTTCCATGCTACGAAACCCTACAGGAGGGAGTAGGACTTCCTCCCTAAGTAGGTTTCCTACTCTTCCTCCACCAAGCAAACTTGTCGTTTGACTTTTCAAATTGGCGTTTGACTTTTCAAACTAGGATTTGATTTATCCCTTTATTTTCCTCAGCGATGACACCTAGTACATGATGCAACCATTCCAACTTGTTATGACACATTCATGTACCCTTCCCCTCCGGAGTGTCGGACCTTCCGGACCCTTCTAGAACATTCCCGGTGAAAACACCGGAATCATTACCCAACTCCGAAATAGGACTTTTCTTATATGAATCTTATTCTCCAGACCATTCCGGATCTCCTCGTGATATCCCGGATCCCATTCGAGACTCCGAACAATATTCGGTCTCTTACTCATCATTCCATAACTACTCAACAACATCGAATCCTTAAGTGTGTCTCCCTACGGTTCGTGAATTATGCGGACATGATCGAGACACTTCTCCGATCAATAACCAATAGAGGAATCTGGAAATTCATATGGCTCCCACATATTTCTACGATTACTTTGCGATCGAATGAACCACTTATATACGATACCAATTTCCCTTTGTCTCACGATAGTTTACTTATCCGAGGTTTTGATCGCCGGTATCTCTGCATACCTAGTTCAACCTCGTTACCGATAAGTACTCTTTTCTCGTTCCCGTGGTATGTGATCCCTTGTGATCCAGTCACATGCTTGCAAGCTAATTGGATGAAATTCCACCGAGAGGGCCCAGAGTATATCTATCCGTCATATGGATGGACAAATCCCACTCTTTGATCCATGTGTCTCAACCCATACTTTTCGAACACTCAATACCATCTTTATAGCCACACAGTTACGGTGTGGTGTTTGATGTCATCAAAGCATCCTTCCGGTGATGGTGATAAGCATGATCTCATGGTCGAAGGAATTAGGTTACTATGTATCAGAAAGCTTATTGCAAATGAACTATATTAAATGACTTGATCTTTATGCTACGCTTAACTATAGGAATATGTCCATCACATCATTCTCCTAATGATATGACCCTTTTGTTAATAACATCTCTATGTTCATGATCAGGAAATCATGATCATATATTAACCAACAAGCTAGTTTAACAAGAGGCTTTACTAGGGACTCTTTTAAGTTTACAAATCACACAAGTATTAATGTTTCCTGTTAATACAATTATAGCATGGTATGTAAACATTTATCATAAGTATGAAGATATGATAATAACCACTTTATTATTGCCTCTTGGGCATATCTCCAACAAAGCAAATTTCAGAAAAAGCACAGTGAGCAACAGATCTAGTATAATATCACAAGCAACATGCATGATCGAGATAAAAATTGATGATATCAAAACCAGCTAACTTATGAAGACCACACAGTAGGCTTGTTCGACTACTATAAAATCGATGGTTCCCACATGTTGGATTACAGAGCTCCAAGGGAAGTTCCTTAACATCTGCTCCCTTATAATTAAAAAACATCTGCTTTCAATCTGAGCCAATCAAATGCACAAAGTTGTACCTGGATACATTGTCCCGCTCCAACAATAACAAAACCAAAATATTAGCAAGCTCATGGATCTTCCACCAACTGCAACTCATAACTGAAAAAATGAACTCACACCCATTTAGTCATTTGCATGCCTGTATGGTGATAAAAAAATAAAAAATAAAGGAAAATGAGCTACCATAGGAAAGAGGTCTGATTAATAGGGTAATTTATGGATGCAACCTAGTTCCCCTTGTCTCCCGAAACATAAATTAAACACTTAGACTCATCTAAAAGCAAATTAAACTATTAAAGGCACAACTTTGCCTCAACACATAATAAATAGCTGGACTATAAAATGATTAATTTAGTCAACATAGATTGTCAAATCATACATACATACATACGTACGTACGTACGTACATACATGCATACATACGTACATACGTACGTACATACGTACATACGTACATACGTACATACGTACATACATACATACATACATACATAAATGATTAATTTAGTCAACATAGATTGTCAAATCATACATACATACATACGTACGTACGTACATACATACATACATACATACATACATACATACATACATACATACATACATACATACATACATACATACATACTAATTATATGCATTTTATCGTTAAAAGAAGTATTTATACTTGATATATCCAAATTATATGTTGGTTCAACAATGTACATGAAAAGATATGGACTGAACGACTACTTTTACAATAAAAGGAAGATATAGTATGTAATCCAGTTTGATAATTACTGCATATCAAAATGATAATTAGAGGGTATGACCTTGCTGCACACGTCCTAGTTTAGTTTGATCCATATTATCTTACCATATAGTTAAAGCCACCCTAATTTAGCTTTCTACACTGTCGCATAGTTTCATCATAGATTACTTAATCACCAAGATAAACTTACTCTAAATCCTCAGAGGGCGTGCTTCAATGCATGGAACACATCACAAACAATATAATCAGACCAACTACAAAACTAACATACATTCAGTTAACCGAGGTACAATGACGGATTACTACTTTCCTGTGTGACTCTTTGTGCTCATGATTATCTGATAAGCCAGAGCATACATGGAAAACATTTGAGACATAATCGTCATACTGAGCCTTCCGAGGAAAAAGTTATCGAGCACCTGATAACACCGTCGCGAAACAGGGCAAGCGGAAAATGGGGTCACCGGACATCCTTTGTACCAAGAAGAGACGTATTTTCTCACCCATGTCTTGCACCAAACTATCAAGTATCAATATATGCCTTCCTAGCAGTTAACAGACAGATAAACAGATACGAAGAAACAATCAAGGCAAGAAGAACACATGATTTGTAAGTGAAAAGATTGAGGAATCATAAAAAGTACAGTATTTTTGCTGCAAGAAAAATGAAATAAATAGTCAATGATTTGTTCTTTGTTTACAAAATTTGTTAGCTCTTATGTAGTAAAAGCACTTTGAACCGACTATAAGAAGATTTTAGGTGTACAGGGGATGAATTTGAGTAAGGAATATTCTGTATGGACAAAAATACATGGTACTGAGATAACCTTCCTCCAAACCTGATGATTTTAAGTGTATAAATGAAATCAACAGTTGCCGATTGGGCCTTCTATTTTCTTCAATCCCGCAATTCATTATGTCTACTTATCCTCGTAGTACTGTTTCTTTAGACTACATTGCAGTGGAATAATGTTTTTTTCTGAAACAGATACATTGTACTATTAAGTTACGCCTCAAATTCTGGAAAGAAGAGGTATCATAACATAAATGATTTATCTTTGTCACCACACTAATCATTTCGAGTAGCCTAATTCTGCATCATCTCATAAAATAGCCACATGTTAATTTATTGTTATGACCAGTTGACTATTGCAAAACTCTGAGACATACCGAGGTAAAAAATAATATGATATCTCATAAAGGTTGCAAGGCTGCCATATCAGTGAGATGGACAAACCTTGAAAGCTCCTGCTATGTGGAGAAACGACAAAATTTCTATCATAAAATCTATTCAATCTGCTCGTTGTTGTACGTGAGGAAGTGTTTGGCGAGCATTCTGGATAGGCCTTGCAAACTGCCAATTTCAAGTAAATATGAAAATATGTCACAATCAATGCATTGTCAGACTATTGCTTTAGTCTGAAAAGTGATGCTTGTTAAGTTAAATACAAATGTGTCACCATCTACATGGTACTTACATTGTTATTCCTCCGAACCTGACGAATTTTTTCTAACTGTCTAGCCTCCTTTCCTGACTCGACGGTTTCTTCTCACGTGAGCAATACTATTAAAAAGGCATGTAATAAAAGGAACCCCTGTTAGGAATATATGAATTGGCTTAGTACATGGTATAAATAGATTTTAGCTTAGTACATCTTACGATTCTTGGACACAACACTTTGGCTATGAACAGGCACGCATAAAATTCAGAGAAGGGAAATAAAAAACACACAAATAAAAAAATCAGGACAACAGTAGCACACAATTTATTGTTGTGGCATCAACCACTAAACATAAGTGTCCCAGAGGTTTATTACCGTTAGTGGATCATGTCATATACATAATAGCACAATCCAGGTAAACCAATAACCCAAAATTACTTGCTTCTAAAAATGAATCAGCCAAATTCAGAAGTATATATAATAATAAAGATAATAGTTTACATTAGACTACTGGATAGTTTATATTACTGATAAGAAAGTTAATATGGCAGGGAGGGAGCCAAGGAGGTCCGTAGAGAAAGGAGATATGTGCGGGAAAGCCGTGGCCGGAGCTCGTCGTTGCGCCCAGAAACCCTAATACTCATGCGTGGTCTGGGCAAATTTCTTCTGAGGATTCTGAATATAGTTTTAAGAGAGAGGATACCATGCGAGTGAGGTGTGGGGCTGAATATGGGTGGTGTGACTGCGACATCACTCCACCTCGCTGGACCATAGGCCAGCCACATTATGGTACCCATTATTTGACAATCTGTTTCATTAGCATTAAAATAAGATGGACAATCAATTTCAGGACTCCCAAAGTTCCAACCATATTAAAATTGTAGGAGGAGGCTAATGGATTAAGTTGTTTGCTGGTTGTTTCAACATTACCCAAACTTACGTTCTTTCAAGAATAGGTGCATCCAAAGTAAACCGATTGATGAATGTTGTACATCTGCCTAAAAAATAAGTCACATATTTAGGTTCTCAAAGAAGAACCGATCCTGTGGCAAAATGAAGACTTCAGGGGCTGGCTCAGCAGAAGGGGTTAAGTTGTCGATCAATCTCACCATGTGGCACATCTAAAACATCTAAACACCAGGTTGCAAGGCCTGTAACTAAAGCATAAAATATCAATGAGGTATTTACAATTTAGCTTCTTTTGAGTTTTCTGTTTTGTGTACAGTATATTGTTTGTCATCGCAACCACGCTTGTGGTGTTGTACTTCACTCCTTCTAATACAAAAAAGACATGTATTGATGCACCTTCGAGAAAACAGAATGGATCCCACTATGGTATGTGAACTGCCGATTGACTGGAACTGCATGTACCAGATGTATAGTATGATCCCACAAACTAAACCATGAGAGGATGGGCTACTAAGCTTACCCAACCCACAACTATAGGAGTTATGCTTAATATGAACATAAGAGGTGTGTTTCGGGAGAATGTATATAAAAGTACAATCATAGAGAAAAACATGGTCAGATTTATGCAATCTAATTACAGTCTAGCAACAACATGAGTACATAATACAAATCTGACATAAGGGAAAATCTACTATCATCGTTAAACCTGAAAATTGCAAATACTACAGAATAATATACGGTTACGCCAATGACTATACGGTGTACGGATCACTGCAGCAATAAACTTTTGGTACTACTATGTTGCCAGGCTGTACAAATCACTGAAGGATGGAATACTTTATTTTTCCCAAACACAACTTTATAGTTGGTAATAATATTGTCAATATTTTACATCCTTTTACCGAGCTTATTATTTCTTAAACTGAAATGTCCATTGATTTGAAGTTCTTCTTGTCAAAACATGTCAAAGGAGTAATTGAAGTGTATGGAAGGTAACCTTTAGTCCATCGGATTGGTGGTTCATTTTAGGTCTTGAACCAAAGTAAAGAAATCTGCAATCTTCAGCAAGCACCAGTTCACTTTGCGCTACTTATACCTAGAAATGACATCGGCAAGTCAGCAACTACTTTTACAGGAGAGAACGCTCTCCTTTGTGTTCCAGTTCTGCACATTCAACTTGAGTTTAGTTTCTAAATTTACCTTAGCACCCTGAATAATTCATTCCCTAGAATTATTGAAAGCTAATGTGACCCGCATTGCCTTGTCCTGCAGATAGGAGTGATTATGACCCAAGAGCATCAGCTGCATAAAATGAAACCATCAGTGGAAGATCCAAGCTAAATATTTTGCAGTATAATGCATGTTTGCATATGTGATGCTGCAATAGACAATATAAAACAATAGTATAGCCAACAGACAGTTCCTGGCTAGATTTGCAAAATTCTCATGAAAGGTATGATCTGAAGCTACACTTCTTCTAGTAGAAAGAAAAAGAATGAGTGGTAGATTTTACTAATGGATTTATTTGACAGAACACTAATTAACATGGGAATCCATCAATTCTTGCAGGATGGGTGCAAAAAAACAGGATCAAATTAGGCGGTGGAAGAAAATTCAGAACATTGATCTGTTCTTTTTACCGCTGGATAAATCCATTGTTGCCCCGTCTTCATTCCCGACACCACGTACTGGAAATCTGCCTTGGTACGGCTCGCTCGTCAACTTGCCCTCGCAGCAGCAGTGGAGGTCGGTACCCAACCATGCAATTTGTGCTGATTAAGCTCATCTTCCAGGACCATCAGAGACCGACATGACCTTCGTTCCGGCGCCGATGCTGGTCACCCTAAGGGACGGTGGCAATGGCGGCCGACGGGAACCCTAGGTTGCAGCTGCAGGGGGCTATCAAGTCTCAGGAGGAAGATGCGAGAGCAAAGGGGTCGAGAGGGTGGGCGCTGGCCGCTGGCCGCTGGGCGCTTGAGCGGTGGGCCGCCGGTCTAGTGGAGTGGCTTGATGGTTATTACTTAATCGGTTTTTTCTGAGTACTGTTTAACGTGGCTGAGCTGGTGCTCAGCACACGGGCTTTCTCTCAAACGTAAGCTATAGAGTAATGTATTCAATTCAACTAAGATTAGGCAAATATAATACAGTAGGTGAAAGTTTGTAAATAAATACTCTTCTCACGCTTCATAGATATTACAATAATTTTAAATGTGTTGTCGTTAATTGGATAAATATTTAGCCACTATGGCTCCTCTCTTACCTTCAGTGTAATTGAATGAGTTCTGTCCTCGCTTGGTATTGGTGAGATCACCTAAGTAGTGCTTCTTCATTGGCTATTTTATTCAACCTCTGAAATTCATGTCCTTTGGAACAGTAGCAGCAGTTGTCCGACATGTCCTTCTGCGACTGTTACCAGCAACGTCCCCTGGTGGCTCAGGAACGTCGGCTGTGCCGGCAACTGTGCTGGCGGCGACAATGACGACACCCTCGCCGCCTGAACCATGGTCTGTTGCACGAACATCGTCTGCGGAGAGGTGGCGGCGGCGCCCGCCTGTAAGACCACAGGCCGCCCCACTAGCATTGCATACGTTTGCTCCGATTATGGACGATGAACTGATCTCGTGAGCATTGATGGAGATAGTGTTGAGGCTTGTGTGGGTGACTGCATCAAGAGGCGGGGGTCATAATTGACGCCAAGTAATCTCAAAATAAAAGAGTTGAAGAGCTGGTCGATCATGGGATCATACGATCTTGAACTGCTGCACCAGTCAATAAAATGTGTTTCGCTTTGCGAATCTCAGAGTAAATGCAGTTACCGACATCTAGAGGCAAATCCCTGCTTAATTCTTTTTGGGAGGAACACCGTTTTTTCTTTTCTTATAAGATGCTAACACATACAAGAATTCAAATATTAACAGATTCATCCGAGCGTTTGCCTGAATCTCGGTGAAAGAAATCTAATTCAACATTGGACATTCAGAAAACTAGGTACGAACAAACACGCAAAATGGGACGTAAGAAGAATTTTGACGCAGAATTCTCCCCACCAGATACACCATGGAACAACAGTCAAAATAAAACAGAGAAAATACTGATTATTAATCGGAACCAAAGTAGACATATCTTCATGCAAACTGGCCAATTGACTACGAGAATTAGATCACGGACAGTATTGGGCAAAATAAGCGATTGATTCCTACAGAAGTCCACTTCACAGCTGACTCCGAGCATCCTACGTGGAGGGTAAATTTCAGTTTGGATCGCAGCAAACAAGCCACTTCTGCATCTCAGCCACCAGAACGTAACCCTGCAGGGAGCAGTCTTGGCGTCAGTCTAACAAATTTTCATTCAAGGAAAAAGCCATTCAAGTTATATCTGACGACTTTGTATGACTCATACAGTAAACATTAGCTTCGCCATTGGGGAGATCTCCAAAGTTGATTAATCTCAGAATTATTAGACAAATCAAACCGAAGAAACAGAGAATAATAGTAGGTTATTTGTAGTGTAGTGGTGCACCTTCAACTTCTATCATTAGAAGTGGCTATATCTGGTCCTAATAGAGGCTAAAAGATCAGTTGGGCATACAAGGGGTTCTAGCTGGTCACTAATGCATGAATCTAATAAAATTTATTTTGCAGTAGGTAGACACCTCAAGAAAGGGATCATGCATGCACCATCTTTTTAACAGATAGACTTCCTTCAATCCAAAGTAGATGTCATTTGTTCAATCTGCACAACATCAATGACAATATCTTGACCACTACTTCTAACGACAATATTGTAGTAAGATGTACAATTCATGATGCAAGCATATCATTAATCTAGACATCTAGATGTACAAATAATCAAACAGAATTCACAAATTACATAGAACAAACAAGAGAATTTGACTAGCCATGTTGGTTTCCCACACGAGTCCACATATGTTCAATGAAATCGGCTTGAAGTTGGTCATGAGTGGTCTGATCACGCAACGTATGATACACATGCATAAACTGTTCCCAAGACGTTGTCGTACCTTCAAATTCCCAACCTTGGTCAAAGAGGTTGTCATCACGCTTGTCCTTAACGAACATGTTTTGCGTGATCACACAAACAGTCATAACCTCCCACATCCTCTTCATGCTCCAGGTTCTAGCAAGGTCGTACCGAACAATAGACCATTGTGATTGAAGCACACCAAATGAATACTCCACATACTTCCTAGCAGTCTCTTGCTCTTTAGCTAACCTCTTACATTTCTCATATTTAGGGTTGCAGACTGTTTTGATAAAGGTAGACGATAAAGGATAGATGCCATCAGCTAGATAATAACCCTTGTCGTAAGGATTGCCATTTATCACATAGTTAACCTGAGGAGCATTGCCTTCTTAAAGAGTAGCAAATACATGAGAGCGCTGGAGAACATTGATATTATTGTTAGATCCTACCATGCTGAAGGAGTGCCAAATCCATAGATCATGTTATGCAATTGTCTCTAGTATGACCGTGCACTCCTTTGCATGCCCTTTGAACTGGCATTACCAACCAAAAGGTCAGTTCTTCCACTCCAATGCATGCATTCTATGCTTCCCAGCATCTCAAGAAACCCACTCTTTCGTTGATGGACAAAAGGTGAGCATTGTCTTTGGTGTTTGTCTCTTTCAGAAAAACTTTGTCGAACACCGTAATGACTGTGCAACAAAACATGTACATCGCCTGAAGGCATGTGGACTCACTCATGCACAAGTGCTCATCAACGATATCACCTGGTACTCCATATGAAAGCTGCCGAACGACTGCGGAACATTTTTGGTAAGAGGAGAAGCCAACCTTATCAGTAGCATTGAGCTTGGCCAAGAAATAGTCATCATATTCCCTCATGCCATCGAGAATCTGCAGTAACAACTTTCTGGATATCTGATAGTGGCGACGGAATACCTTCTCATTGTACACCGGATCGGTTTGGTGGAAGTAGTCCCTCATAAGGCGCCTGTGGCCACCTATTCGATCGCGATTGGTGTTGGCCTCGTGCTTCTCCGACGAGCCGCCCCTACCCAGCGGCAACAGGTAGTGCTTGTGCACCATGCGTGGCAAACAAAAGTCCAGTCTCACCGTCGAATTCCTCATTTGACTATGATTTGATTATATTCTTGTAGAAAAACTCGATTTGCCCTACTACCCATGTGTACAAGAAGATTACTGATGTCAGTTCATGAAAGCATCGTCAATGTCCATGCCTACGCCTGTGCAAAGCAAGAAAATGGAAATTGGGCGGCCAACATACCTTAAACGCGGTCAGGCAGGTTGTGGGCACACCGGCGACGCTCCGGGCGCGTGGCTGGCGACGAGTAAGTGTCACGGCCGGTGTTGGGATGGCCAGCAGGATCCGGTGGGGAGTGATGACGACAATGGCGACCCAAAGCACAGACGGCGGTGTTGCCAGGGGTGGCGGCGGAGATGGCACACGAGTTGCTTGTGTGTGTGCCTCGGTGAAAAGAATATAATTCCACATTGGACATTTAGAAAACCGGGTACGAACAAACACGCAAAATGGGACATAAGAAGAATTTTGACGCAGAATTCTAACCACCAGATACACCATGGAACAACAGTCAAAATAAAACAGAGAAAATACGAGCACACGCAGAATGCAAAGAAGATCAACTGAAAGGTATACTGATTATTAATCGAAACAAAAGTTGACACATCTTCATGCAAACTGGCCAATTGACTACACGATTTAGATCACGGACAGTATTGGGCAAAATAAGCGATTGATTCCTACAGAAGTCCACTTCACAGCTGACTCCGAGCATCCTACGTGGAGGGTAAATTTCAGTTTGGATCGCCGCAAACGAGCCACTTATGCATCTCAGCCACCAGAACGTAACTCTAGAAACCTGCAGGGGGCAATCATGGTGTCAGTCTTAACAAATTTTCATTCAAGGAAAAAGCCATTCAAGTTATATCTGACGAATTTGTATGACTCATACAGTAAATATTAGCTTCGCCATTGGGGAGATCTCCAAAGTTGATTAATCTCAGAATTATTAGACAAATCAAACCGAAGAAACAGAGAATAATAGTAGGTTATTTGTAGTGTAGTGGTGCACCTTCAACTTCTATCATTAGAAGTGGCTATATCTGGTCCTAATAGAGGCTAAAAGATCAGTTGGGCATACAAGGGGTTCTAGCTGGTCACTAATGCATGAATCTAATAAAATTTATTTTGCAGTAGGTAGACACCTCAAGAAAGGGATCATGCATGCACCATCTTTTTAACAGATAGACTTCCTTCAATCCAAAGTAGATGTCATTTGTTCAATCTGCACAACATCAATGACAATATCTTGACCACTACTTCTAACGACAATATTGTAGTAAGATGTACAATTCATGATGCAAGCATATCATTAATCTAGACATCTGGATCATGTTTTCAATATGAAGTGCTAAACATCTATGAGATCATCCACAAAAGCATAGCCACTTATAGTTTGGGGCAGGCAATAGGTGGGCAACAGCTAAGCAAAGGGTTGCAGAGAAAATCTTAGAGCCCTCTCTTGCAATTTAGTACATGAGGAATGGCAGTAAAAAGGAAAGAAACACATGTTTTTTGAAAGAACAGTTCAGATACCTCAACGCACATTGATAAGATAAGCTGGCCTGCTCAACGTTACATCATACTAGCATATGTTGATCAGCTCCATCATGTCCAGCACCGATGCTTGTTTCTGGCTTTCTGCAATCATAAGAAGTCAAACAACCAACAACATCACACATGAATGCTAAATAGATACGAGGCATCAACGAGCCATTTCGATAATTTGGACTATTATACAATCCTGATGCACCATTTGGAATAGAAAACCCAAATCAAACCACCTATAAAATTTAAAGAATATTCCCAAGCACATGCCAGCTGAAACTATTAGCTGATCAGAATAGTTAATATGCTCATACCAACAAGTCCTAGCAACCAAAGTGATCCTGACTATAAAAATTTAGATTATCTTTGAACACATTTAGCCAGAGAGATGAAATGAACTCAATTTATTAGTTTACCCTGGTACAAATGGACTTGCCACTCGCAGCAGGACTCTCCTACAGCTACAAGTGGTAAAATGAACGATTATCCATAAATTTCAAACAAATTTGCCATTATTGACTTAAGATTACAATCACAATATAACAATATCAAATGAACAAACGTAACTAGATTTAAGCGTCCAAATATAGCTGTTTGAGCTACCTATTTGCCATTTCAGTTGGTTCGAGCTACTTTTTCATGCAGTTGTATTCAACATAGAGAAAAAGATGGCACCACAGCTATGCACTAACACTACCAATAAACAATTATTGAATATGTCAACATGCACCCAACAGTGAAATTTAGTTCATTTCTTAAACCAATCTTAGCGTTCATCGTTTTATCGAATAGATATTCAGAACTGATAGAGACGGTTTGCTAGCTCTGACTTGAAACCTCATAGTCAACGATAATAAAATATGTGACAGCATAAAAACAAGCATAACTACATTTGTTGAGAAACCAGATATAATACAACAATGAACTGGTGACAAGCAAACCAGCTACCAGTATGGAGATGTGATCCATATCATAATCAAGAAATAAAATGCTTAACACACAAGCATCAGAACTAAAACACTACAGAGCAAATATCCGCATATGTTAAAGAGTTCATCAAGCAGTAAAAGAAACAAGTGACACAACACTACTTTAAACCGGTAGCTTAACATCATGGTATGAGCAGGCCCGCCTCTAAGGGGGGGCGACCCTGGCATTGGCCAGGGGCCCACGGATAGGGGGGGGGGTCCAAATTTTTTTACTAGGTACGTATATTACCTGTATATACATGAGTACATAACGAGCTTAGGAGCAGACAGGCCGAGAAACGAAGGGTCGTGAGCGGAGTCCCGACTCCCTAGTCCGACGCGCGACTCGCGAGAAACCCCAGGACGCGAGAAACTAGGGGTCGCGACGACTACGGAGTCCAACGCGGTCACGCCGACGCGATCACGCCGCGAGCAGTACGATCAGACGCGAGCGATTCAGCGGCATGCCCTGTTCAGCGGAGCCTGCTCCAATTCCTACGATCCAGGGAACCTGCTACGATCAGTACCAATCAGTACGTAGGGCCCGATCCTTTTGACTCCAATTCCCATTGATCTCTAATTCTCTAGTTCTCCCTTCTCTTCTCTAATTCTTTTTGGAATCGGTTGGCAGGGACGATCTCTACCAGGGCGGGGCCCTGCGTGGCTGCTGTTCGGCTGCTGTTGTTTGCAATTGTTCGGCTCTTGTTGTTGCGTGCCTGCCGCTGTTCTAGCATCTTGATCCGCTAGTACTGTTATATTAAATCTCGATTGTTCTATTTCTATTTTAATTTTTACATGATTATGATGTAATCGATTTCTTCGCAATTTTAGGTGATATATATGGCGCCAAGACAGATGTCTGGAGCTGCAAAAAGGAATAAACGAAAACGAGAGATTGAACTTATTCAATCACAAAAAGGTGCTTTAAAAAAGTATTTTCCGGCAGCAAGTAATGTTAATGTCAATGATGATAATCAAAATCAAGAATTTGAACCTAGACAAGATGATGATCATATTTCAAATGTTGATGATCCGATCAACGAACAGTCCTCGGATGTGGGTAAGTAACAAAATAGCTTCGATTTATGTATAAGCAAGTAACTAACTAACTGTAGTTTCTTGAATTTAAATGTAGATCTTGATCTTTCTGACGACAACACGGAGGATAAAAATTTGCAGCCATCACCTGATATTCGGAATGATGATGAACAAGATTATTCTCTTTTATCGTTATTTGATCCTAGAACATGGGATAATATTGACAATAGCAAACGGGATATTTTAATTAAAAAGGGGCCTGTGAGAGAATTGGGTCTGGATTTTTCTACGGATGCTGATGGTAGACATTTTTCATATTCTCACTACACCAGAAATTTAGCTAACCGTGAGGTTCTTTACAGGAAGTGGTTGGTTTACTCTAAAGAGGTTGATAAAGTTTATTGTTTTTGTTGCAAGTTATTCAAATCAACTCAGAACAGGTCTTTGCTAGCATCTGATGGACTGAAGGACTGGAGGCGTATCAGTGTAAGACTCAGAGAACATGAGAATAGTTTTGAGCACTTTACCAACATGAATACATGGAATAAACTACGATTGAGGCTGAGTACAAATCAAACAATTGATGATGAGATGCAGCAGAAGGTTGCAAAGGAAAAAGAGCATTGGAGACAGGTATTGCTAAGAATAGTTTCTGCAGTGAAGTTTCTTGCAAAACGTAATTTGGCATTTCGAGGAACAAATGAGAAGTTGTATCAAGATAGCAATGGTAATTTTTTGGGCACAGTTGAAATGGTTGCTGAATTTGATCCTGTGATGCAAGAGCATATTAGGCGCATTCAAAATAATGAGATACATCATCATTATCTTGTCCATGGTATTCAGAATGAGTTGATCTCACTTCTTGGTAATGCAGTGAAAAAGGTTATCTTGAAAACCATCAAGGATGCTAAGTATTTCTCTGTTATATTGGATTGTACCCCAGATGTAAGCCATGAAGAACAAATGACGCTAATTGTGCGTTGTGTCAATATGTCAAGTAATATTCCAAGAGTGGAGGAGTTTTTTCTAGAGTTCTTAAAGGTTGATGACACATCAGGATTGGGGCTTTTTAATGTGTTGATGAATACATTGGACTCCCTTGACCTGGACGTTGCTGATGTGAGAGGGCAAGGTTACGACAATGGTTCCAACATGAAGGGGAAACATCAAGGTGTCCAGAATCGTTTGCTTCTAGTTAATCCCAAAGCATTATATATGCCATGTGCATGTCATAGTTTGAATCTCACTCTTTGTGATATGGCAAAATCTTGTGAACAAGCTATTTCATTTTTTGGTATTATACAGCGTATATATGTACTGTTTGCACGCTCTACGAAAATGTGGAAAATTTTGCTTGATAATGTTCCAAATCTGACCCTCAAACCTTTGTCTGATACTCGTTGGGAGAGTCGAATAAAAAGTGTGCAACCTATAAGGAACCAAACTTCCCAAGTAAGATCAGCTTTGAAGCAACTAGAGAAGGCTTCCAGTGATGATCCAGCTACAGTAAGTGATGCTCAATCTTTGTTCAAGGCACTTGGGAAATTTGAGACTATAGTTGGTATGATTATTTGGCATGATGTACTATTTTCTATAAATATGGTGAGCAAAAAGTTACAAGAAAAAATTGTGTGCATCGATGCTACTCTCCAACACATTGAAGGGGTCATTACATTTTTCAGAAGTTTAGAGATGAAGGTTTCCATTCAAGTATTGAGAGTGCCAAAGCCATTGCATTGGATATGGACATAGAGCCAAAATTCCGTACAAAACGTCAAAGTAAAAGGAAGAAGCATTTTGATGAAATTAATGATGAAGAACTGCAACTGTCAGCTATTGAGTCCTTCAGAGTTACATACTTTCTTGTCATTGTTGACACCGCAATTACTTCATTATCTAGTCGATTTGAGCAGCTAAAGGAATTTGAAAAGGTGTTTGGTTTCTTATTCAACTCAAATAATCTGAAGTCTTTGGATGATAGTAAGCTACGCAAATCTTATACTACTTTTGAAGAAGCTTTTACTCATGAGGAGTCGCGTGATGTTGATCTTGATGATTTTTTCTCTGAGTTAAAAGTGCTGCAAGTAACCTTGCCAGATGCTTTGATGTCAGCGTCTGAGATTCTTCAGTTTGTTACCGCTGTAGATTGCTATCCAAATGTATCAGTTGCCTATCAGATTCTTTTGACTATACCTGTGACTGTAGCCTCTGCTGAAAGAAGTTTCTCTAAACTGAAAATACTAAAGAATCAAGACAGGTTAAACGGCTTGGCTACATGTTGTATTGAGAAGGATATCTTGGATAAAATTGATCTTGAGATTGTACTCAATGATTTTGCATCTAGAAATGCCCGAAGAAGCTTTTTTGTGAGGCATTGAAGCAATATTATCATTGGAATTATTTCTTATTTGAGGTAATCAAACTAGTACCAAATACTACTTATTATATTTTGAGACTAAAATGTATGGATGGATGTTAACTTTTGTTTTGAAAGTTCTAGTAGATACATATATGATGTTTTTTTTAATATGTCTATATATACATTAGCCTTAGAGGCCCATGCTGTCGACTTTGCCTAGGGCCCTGAAAAACGTAGAGCCGACCCTGGGTATGAGAACGGCATTCCATGCATTAACCAACTGTCGAAAATCAATGTGGTTTTGTTGTAACTACAGTTTCAAGACATGTTGTTACCTGCGGCATAGACACTTTCTAACGAATAACACATAAGGCTGTCGATGTTGATTTCGGGAAGTTTATTGAAGATGCCACCAACTGTGTGCAAGAAAACCACATTATTTTCCTCAGCATACATTATTATCGCTCTCTTTGAATCCAGAGCGAGCAGCCGGCCGAGATCAATAGTTTTTCTCAGCACCCATGAAGAAACACCATCACAATCAGTGTTCCTCTTCCATAACTGGGCGGTGTATCCTGACAAAGAGAGTAAACCCAGCCCACCACCCTCTGCTCGCATAGCCATCCAGAATTTGTCCTCAGCAAACATATCCTTAGACATTTGTATCACAGCTAGGCTCTGCCTATCCAAATCAAACTGAAGAACTACACTCGGATCCCTAGTTCCCCAGAGACAGAGCAGCCAGTAAAGGGAATCGCCGACCAGCACGGCGGGCATTTCAACAGAATCGCAACCGGTGTTTCGATGAGATTACTCCATAGGCCCGTCTCTGAAGAGTAAAAGCAGATGACAAATTGTAGATTTTGTTCTTGTGCGTAGCCTAACAACACCACCTGGAAATGGTCTCCAGCAGCACGAAGCACCGTCCGGCCGATCGAGAGATCATCCATGTCAAACCCCGGTGGAGCAGCAACGCGGCGCTGGTCGCCAGTGATGGGGTCCCACAACAGGACCTGGTCCCGCGATGCGTCCCAGGCGAGTACGAGGCCATGGTGGCATCCGAGGAGCCAGCAGCCGTCGAGTTGCAAAGAGAAGCGGCCGCGCGGGACGCGATTTGGGGGATCCATGGTAGGTTCGAAGCGGAGGTCGTCAGCAGCTTGGTGGATGTAGCCGAGGACCGGAGGGTTGCGGCGGTGGCGTAAGCGGAAGCTGCGGACGAAGCCGGGGCTGGAGACGAGGCCGAGCCACCGCTTGCAGACAGCGGAGGCGCGAGGGAGGGAAGAAGGCTGCGGGGGCAGGCGGATGAGGATCTCGGAGAGGAGGTCGTCGTTTTCGAGCGGCGCCGTCGCCGGCGTCATCTCGTCGTCCTGGGCGCTCATGGGGCAGGTGGTGGAGTCTAGGGCAGAGCAGCCTCGATGGGGAAAAGTCACGCCGCGAGTTTTTTTTTTTTTTTTTTTTTTTTTTTTGAGAATAACGTCGCGAGTTTAGTGCTGAGTCATTTGGAGTCCCAAACAACTGAAGGGCCAGGGTTGCTGGGCCTCGCGAACAAATTGACGCCAAAACGTTTGCTGTCTACCCTCCATTCGTGGGCCGCCAAAAAGTTTGGATCCATTCGGAAGAGAAAAAAACAAGCCCGAAAAGAATTTGAAAAGGAGCGGCAAAATCCTCTTCACAGAAGTCTGAGAGAGAACTAGTGTTTTTTTAAAAAAAAAACATACTACATGCTCACAAACACGTATATGCATCCACCCTTATAAACGCACGCGCGCATAACCTACCTTCGAGACACTAAGCCGGTGGATCGGGTCTTGAGATTGATAAAGTTACCACGGGCGCCTCGCTATCAACGAAAACGTCGCCCCACTGAAAAAATATTCCGCCTTTTATGCAACACAAAATGTCAAACCTGAGGTTTGAACTCTAATGGAGTCGGGGTACAACCATCCTCCTAGCCACCCAACCATAGGTTGATTTGCAGAGAGAACTAGTGTTGGCTAGACATATTTCGAAACTCCTCTTGCGAGAAGAATTTTTTGCCAAACAAAGATCTCATGAAGACTGGTTAAAGGAGGGGGAGATGAATACTGGTTTCTTTCCCATGCCCGTGCTACGTGCTTCATCATCATCAGGGAACATTGTGACAAGATCTCACATTTAGAAGAAGAAGCATGAGTGATTTGTGTGAAGGAGGAAGTTCAAAGGATTGTCCAAACATTCTCTGTGGATTTATTTGAAGACCATAAATGTATTGATGCACAAGCAGTAACAAGCCATGTTCATCAGCCAGTAATAGCAGTAGCACGTGCATGAACTGACAGTAGCGACAATTTTTTCCTTAACAATTAGTGAAAATCAAACTACAAAAAATGGGAACATCAAAGAAATAAAGGCATATTGCATTGAGCTTCGCAGCCACCTAATCAACCAACACAACCGACTAGCTATGCCTGAGAAATGCAGACGCCCATGTGCTTCAAGTCGAAACCATAATCCAAATGTGTGTGAGCATCGCATTGGACAAGATAAATATGGCTCCTAGGGGATGAGCATACTACCAGACGAGCTGCATACAGTTTTCTTTCTACATCAGCACATGCAGCTAATCTTTTTGTTTCAAAAGTGTCAAACCTATGCAAGGATATTGATGCTGAAGATTCGGAGACTTTTGAGTGTTCGCATGATACGGTTGTCCTTGAGGTTAAGCGTACTCGTAAGAACAAGAAACAGTATGACACTACTTGTGTTAGGAGGGGAACTAGGGTAAGAGTCAAAAAAAAACTTTTTAAAATGCAAGGTTTGAGAGGTCTACTCTGGAATAGCGATGGTTTTAGAGATCCAGCTAAACATATTTTCACGAGAGAAACAATCTCGGAGCATAAATTAGATTTTATTGCCTTGTTAGAAACCGGGAGATCTAATTTCACTATTCCGTTCCTACAACAACTGACACCTGGAGTGGATTTTGCATGGTTCTTCTTACCGCCTCATGGTCGTTCAGGTGGAATTCTGATGGGTATAAATACTTCAACTTTACAGGTTAATAAAGTCGTCACAGGGGATTATTGTGTTAAAATGTATTTGAAGTGTCGAAGTGATGGCTTTGAATGGATTTTTGTCCCTGTGTATGGGGCAGCGCAAGATAGTCATAAGCATGAATTCCTGGCAGAACTGGTTCGGCTATGTGAAAATGAGACACTCCCTTTGTTAGTGGGTGGAGATTTTAACATCTTACGGAGAAGAGAGGACAAAAATAATGATAAGTTTAAAGCGCATTGGCCCTTTGTTTTCAATGCTATCATTGAAATCTAAACTTACGAGAGATTGTTCTCTCAGGAAGACAGTACACTTGGGCTAATCGCAGAGAGACACCTACTTATGAGAAACTAGACCGTATTTTATCCAGTGTTGAATGGGAACAAAAATTCTCGCTTGTTTCTGTGCGCGCTCTCACTCGATCTGGTTCTGACCATACACCTCTCCTGATTGACTCAGGAAATAGAGCTCACCTTGGTAATAACCCGCGTTTTTCATTTGAACTATCGTGGTTAAGACAAGATGGTTTCTTTGAGATGGTGGGTGCCGAATGGGGGGCGGTATCGCATGGAGATACTCCAACTGCGCGCTGGCAAAATAAAATAAGGCATTTAAGACGCTTTCTCCGCGGATGGGCGAAAAACCAAAGTGGTAAATACATGAAAGAAAGAGATAGACTCGTTGCGATTATCGATAGGCTTGATATTAAGGCTGAGACAACTGACTTGTCGGCAGCTGAGAGACACTTACTCCAATTCGCTAATGATCAGGTCTCAAAGCCGAGGCGTGATGAGGAGACTAAGTGGGCTCAACGGGCAAAAGTTAAACATATCCAGGAAGGGGGAAATAATACTAAGTATTTTCACCTAATAGCTAATGGAAAACATCGGAAGAAAAAGATTTTTCAGCTTGAAAAAGATGAGGGCACTATTGTGGGAGATGAAAACTTGAAAATCTATGTTTCTGAATATTATAAGAAACTATTTGCTGACACGAACCCAAATAGTTTTTCATTAATGGAGGAGAGGAGCGGGGACATTCCTCATGTATCTACTTTGGAGAATACAATTCTTACGTCGGTGTTCTCGGAAAAGGAAGTGCTTGACGCAATCTCTTCCATGGAACACAATAAGGCTCCGGGCCCTGATGGATTCCCTGCGGAATTTTATCAGACTTCTTGGGAAGTGATAAAAAACGACTTGATGGCTTTATTTGCACAGTTGCAAACAGCCGAGTTACCTCTTTATAAACTAAATTTTGGGGTTATCACTCTCCTGCCTAAGAAAGAAAATGCGGTTCAGATCCAGCAATATAGACCGATCTGCCTTTTAAATGTTAGCTTCAATTTTTTTACTAAAATGGCCACGAATCGAATCTCTATGATAGCTCACAAGGTGATTCAACCGACTCAAACAACATTTATGCCTGGAAGGCATATTCTGGAGGGCGTAGTTATTTTACATGAAACCATCCATGAGCTTCATTCGAAAAAGCTAGATGGAGTGCTTTTCAAAATAGATTTTGATAAAGCATACGATAAGGTAAAACGGCCCTTTTTTACTTCAATCTCTTCGTTTGAAGGGTTTTGACCCTTTATGGTGCAAGTGGATTGAAAATTTCATTCAAGGGGGAAGTGTTGGAATTAGAGTGAATGATGACATCGGTCATTTTTTTCAAACAAGAAAGGGGGTACGACAGGGTGATCCTTTATCGCCCATGCTATTTAATATTGTGGCAGATATGCTGGCCATCCTCATAGCTAGAGCTAAAGAAGATGAACAGGTTGGTGGTTTAATCCCACATCTAGTTGAGGGAGGGATTTCCATCCTTCAATACGCAGATGACACAATTCTTTTCTTGGAACATGATCTTATGAAGGCTGTAAACATGAAGCTGATACTTTGCATTTTTGAGCAACTTTCGGGGCTTAAAATCAATTTCCACAAAAGTGAGGTTTATTGTTTTGGGAAGGCAAAAGAATATGAACATGAGTATAGTGATATATTCGGGTGCGACTCAGGTTCTTTGCCTTTCAAGTATCTTGGGATACCTATTCACTATAGAAGGCTTAGGAATTCTGAGTGGAATCATGTTGAGAATCGTTTTGAAGGAAAGTTAGGATGTTGGCAGGGTAAACTTTTGTCATATGGAGATAGATTAGTGCTAATTAACTCTGTATTAACAAGTATGCCCATGTTCATGTTATCTTTTCTGGAAATACCTAAAGGTGTTAGAAAACGATTAGACTTCTATCGTTCAAGTTTTTTTTGGCAAAGTGATGAACATAAGAAAAAATATAGATTAACTAAGTGGAATATAATTTGTCGCCCAAGGATGTGGTGGATTGGGCATTGAGGTGTTAGAAGTTAAAATAAATGTCTTTTGAGCAAATGGTTATATAAATTACTTTCGAGCATGGGGTATGGCAGGAAATTCTTCATAATAAATATCTTAAAACAAAACTCTAGCATGGTAGAAGCTAAACCGAGATTCCCATTTTGGAAAGGACTAATGAAGGTAAAGGATGGATTCTTTACGGAGGGTTCTTCAAAGTTGGGAGTGGGGTAATAACTCGATTTTGGGAAGATGTTTGGTTAGGGAGACGCCCTTTCCCAACAAAGTATCCTTTGCTCTACAATATTGTGCATAGGAAAAATGTATCTGTTCATGATGTCTTATCTCACAATCCTCTTAACATAGGCTTTAGGAGGAATTTGAGGGACAAAATGGGATGCATGGTTGCATCTATGTCAGAGATTGATGTAGGTTATTTTGACTAGTGAGCGGATGTGTTTAGGTGGAAGCTATCCACGGATGGGGTTTTGATCAAATCTTTGTATGAGGATATGATGAATGATCATCGAGCCTCCTACAAAATATTTATGGAAGCTTAAACTACCCCTAAAGATTAAGATCTTTATGTGGTTCTTACATAAAAAGGTTTTGTTAACTAAAGATAATTTAGTTAAAAGGAATTGGAAAGGATGCAAAAAATGTTGTTTTTGTGATGGGGAAGAAACAATTGAACACCTTTTTATTGAATTCCCCTGTGCTAGAATTATATGGCGAATTGTTTATTTTACATACAATCTTTCACCTCCGACCAATATTACTAATATGTTTGGGAATTGGTTAAATGGGATGGATAGGGCTAACAAAGCTCGAATACGTATAGGGGTATCGGCTTTATGTTGGTCTATTTGGAAGAGTCGCAATGCTATTATTTTTAACAGGGTGCGAGTTCCTTCTTTTTTGCAGGTTATAATATCAGCGTCCCAATGGATCCAGCTTTGGGATTTTTTGCTCCGGGAGCAGCACCGAGATTTGATGGTTTCTGGATGCAGCCGTCTGGTGATGGTTGCTCAGGATATCTTCTACCAGGCTACGTGGCATCCTTCTAGTAGACTGAGACATGTTTAGCCTTTGTATGCTCTGCATCCTCGGACTTTTCAGATGGTTGGTGTTTGTATCAACCCTCTTTGATCTTTGATCTGTATTTGGCATTTTAAGACTTTAAGACTTTGAGTAATAAAAGGGCTGTGTGCATCCTAGGATGCAGAGGCCGGGGTACATCCCCATTTTGAAAAAAAAACAAAAAAAAACAGCACATGCAGCTTCACAGGGTCTTATCTAAGAAAACAAAATTCAGCATGCGATTTGTTTAAGGTTAACCAATAGGTGCCCGTGACAACAATACCAAAGGCCCATCTTGTTTAGAAAATGAATTAAAACACCCTAGCAAAATTGGCTACACGAAACTCATCCTGTAGTTATGAGCTCAAAATAGTGAAATATTTTTCTCAACTCCGTTACAATTGTCCATGCTTCGACCCCTAAACACAAAGTGTCTGCAATCTAACTATTAGGGGGGAACTCCCCGTTTCAGTAAAACCGGGGTTGATCTTGTCACAACATGTTACCAAACATGGTTTGGAATTTTCCTATGACCTAACCAAGCACAAACTAAGAGAAAAGTTCACCGGGCTACCTCCGTCACAGGAACATCTAGGGGGGTAAACGATCCGGGGCCCATGGATCAGGGTTTCGTATGAAGAAGCGCTTCGAGGCATCGGGACACCTCAAGGACTTGCATGTGGTCCTAGCACATGCATGAAAGTGTGGTGTTATGTTGAAACATAGAAAACCTAGTCTTCGGGTGCATGCATGTGTCCCCTTTCACATGCATGCGCTGTAACCTAAAAGCGAAGGTTTCTGGACTTATATAAGGGGGAACTCCCTATTCCGGTGAAACTGGGTAGGATACTGCCGCACCTTCTGAACCAACATGGTTTTACATCATCCTATGACCTAAACAAACACAAAACAAGAGATAGCTATGCTAGGCTACCCCTATCAGAAGAACGTCTAGGGGGGTAGACGATCTGAGACCCACAGATAGGGGCAGACCACCGGTTCTCCAGGAGGTATAACACTTGGAAAATCTGTGACATCATCTTATCTATACTTAATTTGCAAATATTGAATTACTGGAGATGTTTCGTACAGTTCCATCATAGCATATAACTGCATCTTGCAAGATGGCCATTAGAATCTTCAACAAAGTTCCTGGTTCTGTCAACCCTCTTGAGGAGCGGATGATAGTTTCTCTTGTAGATATAGCATGTACTAGCGCTTCATAAGGATTGAGACCATGGAAATATTAACTTTGCACTATACCATAAGCTTCTAGAGGATGCTGAACTTCATATCCATTAGGTGGGTGCCTATTCACAAAATTTGAGAAACAATCCTCAACCAATCAGCAAGAGTAAAGTTTACCCTCACGGTAGAGTTGCTGACCAACAAAACCAAGCAAGCTGTTGGAGTACTTTTGAAACAAAAAGGTCACTCTTTGGGTCAATCAAAAGACCAAGATGAGAGGATTTCACGACAAAGTTTGAAATTTGTTGTTTGACATCCTTTAGATTGTTCTCAATTTTGACTGTGTGATCATCATTTATTTATACTTTAAATGCCTGAACGGAATGCTTGTGAGTACTATTAGGTGGCCTATTCAGAAAAATGATATCGCCATCAGAATACCTCAAGAACTTGCATGTGAACCAATATGATTTTACATCATCCTATGGCCTAAACAAACACAAAACAAGAGATAGCTACGCCGGGCTACCCCTATCAGAAAAACGTCTAGGGGGTAGACGATCCGATGCCTAGAGATTAGGGTTCCGTAGCAAACCGCGCTCCGGGGCATCGGAATACCTCAAGAACTTGCATGTGGCCCTAACACATGCATGAAAGTGTGGTGTTATGTTGAAACATACAAAACCTAGTCTTCGGGTGCATGCATGTATCCCCCTTCGCATGCATGCGCTATAACCTAAAAGCAAAGGTTCTGGACTTATATAAGGGGGAAACTCCCTATTCCGGTAAAACTGGGTAGGATACTGCCGCACCTTGTGAACCAACATGGTTTTACATCATCCTATGACCTAAACAAACACAAAACAAGAGATAGCTACGACGGGCTACCCCAATCAAAAGAACGTCTAGGGGGGTAGACGATCCGAGGCCCAGAGATTAGGGTTCCGTAGCAAACCGCGCTCCGGGGCATCAGAATACCTCAAGAACTTACATGTGGCCCTAGCACATGCATGAAAATGTGCTGTTATGTTCAAACATATAAAACCTAGTCTCCGGGTGCATGTGTACCCCTCGCATGCATGCACTCTAACCTAAAAGCTAAGGTTCTATACTTATATAAGGGGGAAACTCCCTGTGTTCCGGTGAAACCTAATCGTATAAGGGGGATATAGTGAGACCATAACAACCTATTCATATGTGTGTGTTCATGATCCTATGAAATAACATCACCTAATATATATGTAATAAAAGTCTTGCTAACTAAATAAAAGAAAAGGAGAAAACAGTTCTTTGTCGTGTATACATGCAAATACACACGACAAAGGCTGATATTTGCCGTGTACCTAACGGCGAGGGCACACGACAACAATTTCGCTGTCCGCCCCTGCCGGCGGCTGCCCCTGCCGGGCTGCGTGGCCCATGTCTTTGGTGTGTGTCCTCATGGCTTTTGTCATGTGGTTTTTCTTTGCCATGTGCCGTGGTTTGTCCATTGCCGTGTTCGATTCTTTGCCGTGTGGTTTTACTGTAATCTGTCGTGTAGCTTTTCTTTATCGTGTGCTTCTGAATGCCTACACGGCAGAGATCAGCTTTGCCGTGTTCCGAGCCTGTTGGCACACGGCAAAGGACGGAAACGACGGCACAGCAACAATTTTTTCCGTAATGGTTCCATTAGTATATATATAGGTCGACAGAAGATCGAAAAACCACGAGGCAAATACGGTGGACTATTGAATCTCCCTGAATTAGTCTAGCATGTATGTAGCCTCAACTTAGGATGGATGGATGCGAAGACCAGCGCCGGTGAAGGACGTGATGGGTTGGCGGCCTTGCCAGCGCCGGTGAAGGACGTGATGGGCTGGCGGGAGGCGAGCCCCGGCCCCCGGCTGATCGTCGGCAGCAGCACCAGACAACGCAACGCCGTAGCCATATCTTTTTGACGAGATCGATCTCCTGTTTCGACACTAGCGAGATGATCTTGTAGGTACGTTGGATGATTGATCGCGCCTCGCAGAATTTGCCTGCCGGCCCTAAGAGCATCTCTAGCAGTGTCCATAGAAGGATCCAAAACTGAACTTTTTCGGCGAAATACGGGCTACGCTTGGTTTTTGACGCAGATCAGAGCCCGTATACCTTACCCGACCCGTAAAAGGTTTTCGGTGGCCCGATAAATACACGCTGCGACTAGCATATCTAGCGGTCGGAGAGGACGACCCAAGTGAAACCATATCCCTGTCTGTTGTGCGCCCTCTCCCTCTCCGTCGCCGCCGGCAACTCTCCGGCCGTCAAATCCAGCTCACCACCGCTACCATTCCCTACGCCACCGCCACCAAACGCTCCGCCTCGCTGCCATGCGTCTCGATGACTCGTCTAGAAAGCGCCGCATCGGCTCGCGCGGCCAGCTCCTCAAAACCGAGGAGGAGATTGCCCGCAGCCGCTCCATCGATGCCAAGAAGTGCGTCGCGATTCAGTGGATGAATTTTCCGCACATGCCGGCGTCGCTCCTTGCCTACGCCCCCACGTGGTACGAGGGACGAACCGCCTCGTAGGCGGGCTCGTCGCGGCCACGCCCCCATATCCGTCGAGATCGAGCTCGTTCGGGTATCGCGATTACGTGACGCCCGGAGAGAGTGACATCTCCGACGAGAGCGACGGCGCCTCGGTGGTCCCACGTGATTTCGCGGACTCCGGCGAGGCGGAGCAGCGCGTGCTGGTGCGCCTTTGCCGCCGCTCGCAGCGCGCGCACCTGTGCGAGACCGCCGCGGAGGAGAGGGAGCTCGCCGAGGCGCTTCGGCTCATCGAGCGCCAGGAGGTGGAGGAGCGCGCGGTGGAGCGTCTCCGGCGCCAGGAGGCGGAGAAGGCCAAGGAGGCGGCGAAGCCTCCGGTGATCCACCTCGACTAGAGCAGCGGCACCGTCTCCGCCACCGTCCGGCGATGCACAAGGCTCGGGGAGCCGCATTTTGTATATATAGTGTGCGCCGTTATGATTTTGTTAGATTATTTAGTACGTAATGTTGAAATCAAACTGAAATCGGACTGGAATCCGCGGTTGTTCTTCCTCTGAATTTTGCCGCGAAGGCTCTTCTTCTTGTGAATTGCAAATTTAAAATTTTCAGATTAATTTTACAAAGACTGCTCGGCGCCTCAAAAAAAAAAAAAGAGATGCTCTAACAAATCGTAGACTATATAGTTTGGTGCGAACCAAGTCAGAGTCGGCCTCCTCCGCTCTAATACGGCGGATAACGTACGTCGTTTTTTCTAAATGGGGGGAATACCGGACGACAAGCGCGTGTACGTCTTGCTGGTACTCTAGCTAGTTTCCCAGTCGGCCGATGATTCGTGTTGAGTTCGAAGCTAGCCGTGGTGGAGCGGAGTCCGACTCTGACTCGATGTCCGATCGAGGCAAACCTATTATAAGCAAGGACACAGCATCGTCGTAGCTAGCTGTGCTAATCTGCCAGGCAGAAGATCGAACTTCTTCGAAAGAGAGCGACACACATGGCCGCCGCTGCTGCTGGGGGAGCGTCGACGATCGCGCGGCGACTCGCCACCGGCCGACAAGCCGGCACAGCCATGGCGGCGCAGAAGGTCCGGTGCATCGATCGTGTGTTTTGGCTTGAAGATCTCTTTGTTTCCCAATTGCGATTGTATATGTGCAATGTTTTTTCTGATTTGCATGTACTTACTATCTAATTTGGGAACAGTGTTTCTTTTTAAATAAAAGGCCACAAAGATCTAACTTTAAATTAATAAAACCAGAAATTCACAGACACCAATTCATTACACAGTAAGGCATACAGCTTAGCCAGCAAGTAGAGAATGACCAAAGTACCGTAGCGAAAAAGCAAGAGACTCGGCCGCGCCAGCCCAGCAAGACGGAGACCAAGGCGAGATCATCAGTCCAACACTCTAGGTGGCCGATTTACCGTGTGCAGGCGCCTTAAATTAGCTTGCCCACCATCCAGTCCAGGTTTATCCAATCTTCCGATCTTGCCTGTATTCTCCACAACTGTAGGAAAGATATGGTTTTAAATAAAATGTCAGCCGGGTGAGAGATCAGCTTCGATTCCATGGTGAGCTTATTGCGCACACCCCAAAGCGCCCACGCCATAGTAAAAAAAAAAGTCTAAATCGCTCTACGAGTCCCACCTGAGAAATCGTCTACGATGGCGAAAAATTGTGCAAAGTTGGCCGGGCTCCAGGTGCAAACAAAAATCTCCCTAATGGAGCTTCAAGCCAAGCTAGCCAAAGGACATTGGAAGGCTCTAGGTGCAAACAAACATCTCCCTAATGGAGCTTCAAGCCAAGCTAGCCAAAGGACATTGGAAAAAAAATATGGGACGCACAGAAGCTATTGGAGGGGCCAACTTGCTGGAAGGGAGGCGGTTATGAATAAGCTGCCACGAGAAGACCCTGATCTTTAGAGGCAGCTTAGAAGCCCATACGTCCTTGGCGTACGCCACCGTCACCCCACGTGACAATAGTGCGAACAGTGTCATGGGGTGGCGGAGAGATGCGGTCGATCGTACCTGACAGAGGCTGCCGCGCGTCAAGAACGCACACAGTACTGCTATATCACTCGCCCTGAGCCCCATGACGAAGGGGTCCAACCCATGATTTTGTTTCGCTATTTTTTTTTAAATAATATATTTTTTTATTAAATTGCACAAATAATACATAAAACGGACAAATTGTAAATCTATTGGTCGGTCGGCTGTTCGACAGACGACAGACTCGTTTCGTCCGTTGAACGGACGAAGGCTGCGTGTCGTCCGTTGAATGGACGAAGGCAGTGTTGAACGGACGAAACGAGTTTGTCGTTTGTCGAACGGCCGACGGACCAACAAATTTGCAATTTGTCCGTTTTGTGTATTATTTGTGCAATTCAATAAAAAATGTATTATTTAAAAAAATTAGCTTTTTTTCTGTACCTATGTTAGTGTATTATTTTTTTGCCCCAGCAATATAGAATTATTTTATTGTAGAAAATATAGATGGTCCAAGATGTAGCCTACAATAACATATTTTTACTCATATTTTTCTAAAAATACTCCAACATTTCTCTGGACTCTCCAAATGTGCAGCAACACCGGTCCTCATGTGCCTTTACAATGTTGTGAGTATTCATTATTGAAATTAACCGCAATCATGTAACTATACAATTTCATAAGCAGCTCTCCTCTCTCTGACGGTCCTACTTGTACCCATAGTGCATGTTTGAGAGACTATTTCATCTTCTTACTAATTCACTACATTACTATGTCAACTCTTCAACCTTTTTTTGCACATGTATAAACACAAGAAGAAATTGGTAAACATAAATATCATAGTATATAGTTTGCTCGCTCAATAGAAATGTTAGTTTAGGATATCTTTACCGGGATTTTAAAGATCATAAATCTATAATATATACAGGTCATTTAATTTTCTATTGCATTATAATAATACTATTACATAATAATATTTTTAAGTGTTTCGTGTATAAACAAGTCATGGACCTCGACAAACATTATTGAGAGACCCATGACCACTAATCATGCTTAAACTTTAAGTAATCTTTAATATTTTAATATAAATATTAAAGATATATTTATGCTATTTTCTGGAGGGGGGGAGGCAATTGCCCCCGTTAACCCTAGGAAAGCTCTCTTTAAACAAGGGCCCCATGTTGTTGTGTTGTCCTAGGGTCCTCAAAATCCTACCATATCTAAATTGCTCGATCGATCGTTTCAGATAACCCGCAAGACATGTAACTAACTATTCTTCCCTTACCACTCCGGTGCAGGCTCTTGACACGGGAAGCTGTACGGACCGAGCTAGCACTACCTCTCGTGCTCTGGTCTCACTCAACGCCGCAAGCTTGGCGATTGCGTACTATGGCCCTCGCTTCCCGTGTAAGGGAAACTTTTAACTAACATGCTACAGTAGTAGCTGTAGGTTGCCGAAATAGTTCGAGCTATATATATATTGGACCTAGGATGAGCTCGTGTATATACGTGGCACAATTGTTGCGACGACAAGCCCTCACGCACCTCCCATTCCATCAAATTTACCTGTGCAACCCTTTTCCATTCGTGCATAACATCGAGCTAGACTTCTACCTTCCTCTTGGTCACCTTGATATTTTAGCTTATGTCGCGTGTCATCTCTTATGAATGCATGGTCTTTTATCGATACTCGAGATACCAAACATATTTTCTTAGTGATAGTTACAGCGGAATCTATACAAAATTCGTGACGTTAGCATGAAACGGAGAGAGTGTAGTAGTTTGACACAAACGACTTCAACGTTGGAAGTATTTGTATTTACCATGAAACTATCGACATAGGCATGGAAGAAGGTTGTGGTCATGTGAAGAATGAAACATGAGAATCACTTGCCAAGACCACCAGATCGAGGGGTGACGGCAACCAGACCAAACATATTTGTATTTACCATGATACCCCGATCTGCAGACCGATCCGAAGCACCAAGACCTCCGACATGGAGTCAACAAGATCGTCACGAAACGCCGAGTACTTCTTCCCGGAACGCAAGATCTACCCCTTACCGAGAACGACCCCGGAATCCGAGAACGCTTCCGCCGAACCCCGAACCCCAGATCCGTCGAACCCTGAGACCGACCCCGAACCCCGGAACCCCAAGATCGTCGAGAACCCTAAAGTGTGACCCCTTTCCGAAAACCCTATTTTATAACATAATAACTTGATGCATGTTTAATTGTCATCCATCTCGCATGCATGTCAGTGGTTTGGGGGCCTTATGCCGATTCACCTAATAATTACATATGGGGCCCATATGCGGGCAAATCTAGCCTTATATTGGCCTCATTTCAACTTGTAGCGAACCGGTCTCTCGCCTTTGATATAACAACATTTAAAATTGCGGGGTAGCTAAACGACATGCACCACCTAATTAATTGTCGGGACCCGGTTCCGCTTAATATGACCTAATTACATCGCCCTTGTCATGCCATACATCATGCATGCATCATGCCGATCTTCTGCCGTTTTATTAAATATTGCATCCGGTGTTTATTCTAGTGTTTTGCTTCTTCGCGGATAAGGCCGTTGAGTCGATGTGAGCTTCGCCCCGATCTTCGGGAAAACCTTCGACAATGTTTTCAGGCGAGCATCTCCCTCTTTCTACCTATCTTACTTTTATAGTCTTTACTCCCTCCTGTTGATCTATTGCTACCTGTGTTGCGATGCTTTAGTTTCCGTACCTGTGATATTCCCTTGCAGCCCTATATTGCCTTGGACACACCCTATTACCTGTTGTTTGGTAGATAGTTGGACTTGCGTGTCGTAGTTGCTTGCTCAAGTACTGATGTGTGTCGCCATATGCCACAGTTGCTGATGTATTGCCGCATGATGTTGTTGGAGATGATTCTAGCTTTACTTATCGTCACTTTAATTTCTGTTTAACAACTAAAATTGAATAAGCAGAGGCATCGGTGGGTGATAGATAATATTTGGTTTCCGAACGCCCACTTGTGTCCCGTGAGACCCCGAGTACTTGATACCTGTTCCTTGATTTATCGCGCTATCCACATATGGGAGTATGGGCCCCCCAGCGAGCTTGATTCCGTCTTATTTCTTGGGGCCACAAACTAGTTTGAGGTTTTATTACTATCCTGTACTTATGCCATGCTTTCTTTATTTACGATTGTGCGAGGCACTTCGCATCGCTTTGGAAGCGGAATGTTTACGCTGGTATCGACAAGCCCAGCCACACTTCGGGTTCCCGATCGTTTACTGACCATTGACGAGACCTTGTGGCGTCTCGAGCTTGCTTACTCCTATTGCGGGTTCTACTCAAGGGTGGCCCTGAAATATTTCTGAATCTTGCGATTGCTCTGTCGTGAGACCTCGTTGGGTTTTGATTTGGTTTTTCCGAGGTTGATCGTGTGTGTGTTGCTATTGGTGCACCCCGGCCGGGTTAAAACTTTCTGAAAGCCGTGTCCGCGGTTATGGACGACTTGGAGCACAGTATCTCGATCATAGACAAGCATAACTAAAGTTTACTGCTCTTAATTTGACTTATAATGACTAGTAATCAGCTTCACTATAACGGTATGGCTAATTAATACGGCCCACCATTGCTTGTTTGGTTGTCGCTTGCGACAAAAGTACCTGACTAGTAAGTATTGCAACTACAACGAATTGGCTGAATAAAAGTACCAACAACTGCTGGGTTTTGGGTTATCTCATGCTATCTGTACCTGAGTAGTAATTGTTGCAACTATCACGGAATGATTAACTAAAAGTGCCCACTGTTTACTTTACCAGGACGATTATCTAAACTTGACTAGTAAAGTACCACAACTACCACTAATTAAATAGAACTGCCAACTGTGTGAGTTCCTCGGTTGACTTCCTCGTTTGGTCTCGAGGGGGAAACGCCAGGATGGGTTTGTTTGGTGTTAGCTTCAGGTTGGATCCGAATAGGTCTTTCTTACCCCCTTCTGATAACCGCCAGTTGTATCGAGTCTCTATAGGTTGTTTAGTGCTTGCTGCCGCTGCCGCTCAGTCCACCATACCTTTGTAGGCGAGGACCGCCGAATTCTAGCCTCGCCGTGTACTGGCCTCAGTACTGACGCTCCTTCTTTGTTTTCTGCTTTGCCCTTTGTCGGCACCCCTTTGTTAAGGTGTTTGAGATCGGCGCATAGGGTTACCCTTCCGGCTTGGGCAGGGTTATGGGCGCCATTGGTTATTCTTGGGCTCTTAGCCCCATTTGCATCTTGTCCGTAGCTGACGCTATCGATTTCGGTGATTTGGATCTTTGTATATTATATTCGTATTCTTGACTCGGAGTCATTATATATATCTCGTTACGTGGGTCCCATCGAGGACTGTTGTGTAATGTTATTACTTCGTTTTCCACCCGCACGAAAGTGCCTGGTGGGCACCTTTGAATCGTTTCTATGCGGGTTTGGTGAATTTTGCCTGAACTTGCATAGGTCCGATTCGGAGGGTGTTACAGAGTGGTATCAGAGCTCAGCAGTTACGATACCCCACAAGTCCAGCCTGTAGGATAACCTAGCTAACGGCCGAAGTAGAGTGTCAAAACTATTTTGGAAAATCGGTTGGATAGTTCTGATTAGGTCTGATTTTACTCCTTACCCCTCTGCTGATCTCCTCTTACCTCGACGTGTTTTGAATCTGCCCTCTTATCTTTTCTGCGAGTCCAGGATTTCTCGTGGTTGGGTTCCGTCGTACCTTTAGGGTTTCGCTTCCTCCTTTGTCAACGGTGTTCTATCATCCGGTCTTCGCCTGAGTGATCTTTGTCTGTGGAACCATTCTTTATTCCTTGTTTGAGCCTTCCGGTGTTTTCCGACGCGACGACATCCTCTACGCCAGATCCGATGCAGAGTCTGCATCACTCCTTGTTCCGAACCTCGCTTGTCGAGATCTTCAGTCTGAATCCGAGGGTTGGTTGCATAATCTATCTGTTCGTGTACAGGGTAATGCTTTGAGTGCGGGATGGAGTCGCGACCATACCACTACTCTTATCATTCGCTTATGTACATTGAATGGTGGATCGATGCAATTTTACTCCTTCCATGGAAGTTAGAGGTGACCTTACCTTTAACTTCGTCCGTTGTTTATCCGGAGTGTTCTCTTGACGAACAGGGACAACGACCTCTTGTTAGTGGTGTCGCGAAGATCTACGACGGCGAGAAGACGCGGGCGCCGACCTTTCCTTCGGTACCATGAGGCGGATCTCGAGGCGAGATCCATTGTTAGTGGTGTCGGTGTGGCATCCATAAAACCACTACTAGAAAATCGCGTTGAATTTGTGCATTGCATCGTCATCGCATGTTGTTTGTCAAAAACTATGTTTGCAAAACCGTCTTTGTTTTCTAAACGCCCACCTTATTCAAACGCCAAAACCCGGGCTGAGTAATTTGTTTTGTTGCATTGGGTTGCAAACGGCCCAATGAAATTAAATAAAAATTATAATTATTTTGGTGGGGCAGTCGAGCGGTCCGAACCGACCATGGAAAACTAATCGCCCAACCTGTCCCGCTCCTAAATCCTAAAGCTACCTGGTTCCTACCCAACCTACCCTCCACCTCACTCCCACCAATCCGGACCGCCACCTCACCTCCCCAAACCCCCACCACTCCCCCGCTTGCCACTGGACCAACCCTCCCCTCTCTCCTCTCACCCTCTCCCCACCCCCGCTGCAAGACACGCTCACCCCGCGCCTCGCCTCGCTTCCTCCTTCTCCTTTGCTTCCTCACTTCCCATGAGCCTCCTCCGCCTACCTCCTCCCTCGGCGGTTCTCCCCTCGCCGGCGGTCCCTTGCGCCACCACACCTGCGCCTCCCCTCTGCTCACTGCTCGCCCGCCTCCGCGTCGCCAGCCGCCGCCAGCATCAAGCCGCCGCACCACCCCGCTCCGCCTCGCCAGCCTCTGCTCCCCGAGCCTCCCGCCGCTCTCTGCGTGCTCCGCCGCTGGCCAGCTCGCCGCCTTCGCCCGCCCCTGTCGCCGCCTCTGCGCCGCCGCCGCCCGCCTTCGCTGCGACCCTCCGCCTCGCCAGCCAGCCTGCCGCTCGCCGACCTCTGCCTCGCATGAAGTTCTCCGGCCAGGCGCCGCCAAGCTCCGCTGCCCGTCTGCGCCGCTGCTGGTCCACCTCGCCCGGATCGCGCTGCCCGCCGCCGTTCCTCTCGGCGTCGCCCGAGCCGCACCGCCCCGACCTCAGACACCGCCGTCGCCATCCGCCTCCTCGCCTCCGGCGACCGCCCGCTCACCTCGAGAACCTCCACCGCCGACGGTCCCGCCGTCCGTCCCCATCCCGCTGCGGTGGGCCACCTCGTGCTCTAGTGGAACGCGACAAGACCTTGACTGAACGAGCGCGACAAGTACCACCTCGAGCGAACGAGAACATGTTGGTGCCAAGATGGCGTTGGCGGTCCGGCTTCTAAGCATCTTCCGTGGAAAACCCCATCGCGATGTCGCCAAGATCTTCCCGAAGCCGTTCCGTCAAGATCCGAAGACCGATCCCGCGGGCGAACCCCTCGGGTTGTCAAGATCTTCGCCCGCAACCTGAGACCGATCCACCGAGACCCTCGGACGCCAAGCTCTCTTGCGGATCCGAAGACCTGTACCAGATCCACTCAAGTTCGCCATCGACGACTAGTCCGACCCGGAAGGATCAATGCGCCCGACATTGACCCAAGATCCGCTTCAAAACATCGAACCGTGTCGCCTTCCTCTTGGATGCGAACCCCAAGATCTTCCCGACCCGAGGACGCCTACACGAACGACAAGATCTCCACACGGACGCGAACCCAAGATCCGATACCCGATCTGCAGACCGATCCAAGCACCAAGACCTCCGACATGGAGTCAACAAGATCGTCACGAAACGCCAGTACTTCTTCCTAACGCAAGATCTACCTACGAACGACCGGAATCCGAGAACGCTTCCGCCGAACCCCGAACCCCAGATCCGTCGAACCCTGAGACCGACCCCGAACCCCGGAACCCCAAGATCGTCGAGAACCCTAAAGTGTGACCCCTTTCCGAAAACCCTATTTTATAACATAATAACTTGATGCATGTTTAATTGTCATCCATCTCGCATGCATGTCAGTGGTTTGGGGGCCTTATGCCGATTCACCTAATAATTACATATGGGGCCCATATGCGGGCAAATCTAGCCTTATATTGGCCTCATTTCAACTTGTGTAGCGAACCGGTATCTCATCTCGCCTTGATATAACAACATTTAAAATTGCGGGGTAGCTAAACGACATGCACCACCTAATTAATTGTCGGGACCCGGTTCCGCTTAATATGACCTAATTGCATCGCCCTTGTCATGCCATACATCATGCATGCATCATGCCGATCTTCTGCCGTTTTATTAAATATTGCATCCGGTGTTTATTCTAGTGTTTTGCTTCTTCGCGGATAAGGCCGTTGAGTCGATGTGAGCTTCGCCCCGATCTTCGGGAAAACCTTCGACAATGTTTTCAAAGAGCATCTCCTCTTTCTACCTATCTTACTTTTATAGTCTTTACCCTCTGTTGATCTATTGCTACCGTGTTGCGATGCTTTAGTTTCCGTACTGTGATATTCCCTTGCAGCCCTATATTGCCTTGGACACACCCTATTACCTGTTGTTTGGTAGATAGTTGGACTTGTGTCGTAGTTGCTTGCTCAAATCTTGATGTGTGTCGCCATATGCCACGATTCTTGATGTATTGCCGCATGATGTTGTTGGAGATGATTCTAGCTTTACTTATCGTCACTTTAATTTCTGTTTAACAACTAAAATTGAATAAGCGAGGCATCGGTGGGTGATAGATAATATTTGGTTTCGAGCCCACTTGTGTCCCGTGAGACCCAGTACTTGATACTGTTCCTTGATTTATCGCGCTATCCACATATGGGGAGTATGGGCCCCTAGCGAGCTTGATTCGTCTTATTTCTTGGGGCCACAAACTAGTTTGAGGTTTTATTACTATCTGTACTTATGCCATGCTTTACTGCTTTATTTACGATTGTGCAGTCGCACTGCATCGCTTAGGAAGCGGAATGTTTACGCGGTATCGACAAGCCCAGCCACACTTTCGGGTTCCCGGTCGTTTCTGACCATTGACGCAGACCTTGGCCGTCTCGAGCTTGCTTACTCCGTTGCGGGTTCTACTCAAGGGTGGCCCTAAATATTTCTGAATCTTGCGATTGCTCTCGTGAGACCTCGTTGGTTTTGATTTGGTTTTCCGAGGTTGATCGTGTGTGTGTTATTGGTGCACCGCCGGGTTAAAACTTTACCGAAGCCGTGTCCGCGGTTATGGACGACTTGGAGCACAGTATCTCGATCATAGACAAGCATAACTAAAGTTTCCTGCTCTTAATTTGACTTATAATGACTAGTAATCAGCTTCACTATAACGGTATGGCTAATTAATACGGCCCACCATTGCTTGTTTGGTTGTCGCTTGCGACAAAAGTACCTGACTAGTAAGTATTGCAACTACAACGAATTGGCTGAATAAAAGTACCAACAACTGCTGGGTTTTGGGTTATCTCATGCTATCTGTACCTGAGTAGTAATTGTTGCAACTATCACGGAATGATTAACTAAAAGTGCCCACTGTTTACTTTACCAGGACGATTATCTAAACTTGACTAGTAAAGTACCACAACTACCACTAATTAAATAGAACTGCCAACTGTGTGAGTTCCTCGGTTGACTTCCTCGTTTGGTCTCGAGGGGGAAACGCCAGGATGGGTTTGTTTGGTGTTAGCTTCAGGTTGGATCCGAATAGGTCTTTCTTACCCCTTGATAACCGCCATTGTATCGAGTCTCTATAGGTTGTTTAGTGCTTGCTGCGCCGCTCGATCCACCATACCTTTGTAGGGACCGCCGAATTCTAGCCTCGCCGTGTCTTGGCCTCGATCGACGCTCCTTCTTTGTTTTCTGCTTGCCCTTTGTCGGCACCCTTTTGTTAAGGGTTTTGAGATCGACGCCGTTAGCGTGGTTACCCTTCCGCTTGGCACACAGGGTTATGGACGCCATTGGTTATTCTTGAGGCTCTTAGCCCCATTTGCATCTTGTCCGTATGGACGCTATATCGATTTCGGTGATTTGGATCTTTGTATATTATATCTGTATTCTTGACTCGGAGTCATTATATATATCTGCTCATGGGTCCCATCGAGGACTGTTGTAATGTTATTACTTCGTTTTCCACCCGCACGAAGTGCTGGGCACCTTTGAATCGTTTCTATGCGGGTTTGGTGAATTTTGCTGAACTTGCATAGGTCCGATTCGGAGGTGTTCTGAGTGGTATCGAGCTCAGTGATTCACGATACCCCACAAGTCCAAACAGAGGATAACCTAGCTAACGGCAAGTAGAGTGTCAAAACTATTTTGGAAAATCGGTTGGATAGTTACGATTAGGTCTGATTTTACTCCATACCCCTCTTGATCTCCTCTTACCTCGTGTTTTGAATCGCCTCTTATCTTTTCTGCGAGTCCAGATTTCGTGGTTGGGTTCGTCGTGCCTTTAGGGTTTCGCTTCCTCCTTTGTCAGCGGTGTTCTATCATCCGGTCTTCGCGAAAGTGATCTTTGTCGTGGCACCATTCTTTATTCCTTGTTTGAGCCTTCCGGTGTTTTCCGACGCGACGACATCCTCTACGCCAGATCCGATGCAGAGTCTGCATCACTCCTTGTTCCGAACCTCGCTTGTCGAGATCTTCAGTCTGAATCCGAGGGTTGGTTGCATAATCTATCTGTTCGTGTACAGGGTAATGCTTTGAGTGCGGGATGGAGTCGCGACCATACCACTACTCTTATCATTCGCTTATGTACATTGAATGGTGGATCGATGCAATTTTACTCCTTCCATGGAAGTTAGAGGTGGCCTTACCTTTAACTTCGTCCGTTGTTTATCCGGAGTGTTCTCTTGACGAACAGGGACAACGACCTCTTGTTAGTGGTGTCGCGAAGATCTACACGAAGCGAGAAGACGCGGAGCGCCGACCTTTCCTTCCGGTACCATGAGGCGGATCTCGAGGGCGAGATCCATTGTTAGTGGTGTCGAATTGTGGCATCCCGCAAAACCACTACTAGAAAATCGCGTTGAATTTGTGCATTGCATCGTCATCGTCGCATGTTGTTTGTCAAAAACTATGTTTGCAAAACCCGTCTTTGTTTTCTAAACGCCCATCTTATTCAAACGCCAAAAACCCCGGGGCTCCGGAGTAATTTGTTTTGTTGCATTCGGGTTGCAAACGGCCCAATGAAATTAAATAAAAATTATAATTATTTTGGTGGGGCAGTCGAACGGTCCGAACCGACCGAACGACCGCCCCAGAAAACTAATCGGCCCAACCTGTCCCGCTCCTAAATCCTAAAGCTACCCAGGTTCCTACCCAACCTACCCTCCACCTCACTCCCACCAATCCAGACCCGCCACCTCACCCTCCCCAAAACCCCCACCACTCCCTGCTTGCCACGTGGACCAACCCTTCCCCTCTCTCTCCTCTCTCTCTCACCCCCCACCCCCACACACGCCTTGACAGCAGCCCACCAACCGCCCCGCCTGGACCCTCTCTCCCTGGGCCCACCTCCCTCTCTCCTCCCCGTCCACCCTCCCTGTTCCTCTTCTCCATGCAGCTGGCATCACCCCGCATCCTCGCCTCGCTTCCTCCCTTCCCCGCTGCTCCGAGAAACCTCCGCCAGCCTACCCTCCTCCCTCAAGGGCGGTCCGCCTCCGCCACCACCTCTCAAGGCCCTCCCTACCTCTGCTCACCCTCGCCTCCGCCTCTGCCACGAGCCTCCCGCTCAGCCGCTTGCTCGCCGCCAGCCTCCGCTCGCTGCTGCTGCCTGCGCCGCTTTTCTCCGCCGCCGCGCTTCTGTTGGCCTTCCGCCTGCCGCCTTGACGCCGCGCCACTGCCCCTGCGCCTCGGCCGACCCTGTCTCCCGCTGAAGTTCCTCCGCCCAGCGCCGCTAAGCTCGCGCCTGCCAGTCTCGCTGGCTGCTTGGTCCACCTCGTCGCCCGGATTGCGGCCTCCCGCCGCTGCCCGGCCGCCTCAAGCTCGAGCTGCTACCTGCCCCGACCCCAGGACACCGCCGTCGCCATCCGCCTCCGTCCTCGCCGGCGACGACCGCCCCGCTCACCTCCCCCGAGAACCTCCACCGCCAGCGACGGTCCCGCGCCGCCGTCCGTCCCCATCCCCGCTGCCAGGTGGGCCACCTCGGTGCTCTAGTGGAAACGCGACAAGACCTTCAGTACCCCCTCGAACGCGACAAGTACCACCTCGAGGAACGAACCCCGAGAACATGTTGGTGCCAAGATGAGCGTTGGCCAGTCCGGCTTCTAAGCATCTTCCGTGGAAAAACCCCATCGCGATGTCGCCAAGATCTTCCCCGAAGCCGTTTCCGTCAAGATCCGAAGACCGATCCCGGGCGAACCCCTCGGGTTGTCAAGATCTTCGCCCGCAACCACGAGACCGATCCCACCGAGACCCTCGGCACGCCAAGCTCTACTGCACGGATCCGAAGACCCTGTACCAGATCCACTCAAGTTCGCCATCGACGACTAGTCCGACCCGGAAGGATCCAATGCGCCCCGACATTGACCCAAGATCTGCTTCCCGAAACATCGAACCCCGGTGCTGTCGCCTTCCTCTTCGGATGCCGAACCCCAAGATCTTCCCCGACCCCGAGGACGCCTACACGGAACGACAAGATCTCCACACGGACGCGAACCCAAGATCCCGATACCCCGATCTGCAGACCGATCCGAAGCACCAAGACCTCCGACATGGAGTCAACAAGATCGTCACGAAACGCCGAGTACTTCTTCCCGGAACGCAAGATCTACCCCTTACCGAGAACGACCCCGGAATCCGAGAACGCTTCCGCCGAACCCCGAACCCCAGATCCGTCGAACCCTGAGACCGACCCCGAACCCCGGAACCCCAAGATCGTCGAGAACCCTAAAGTGTGACCCCTTTCCGAAAACCCTATTTTATAACATAATAACTTGATGCATGTTTAATTGTCATCCATCTCGCATGCATGTCAGTGGTTTGGGGGCCTTATGCCGATTCACCTAATAATTACATATGGGGCCCATATGCGGGCAAATCTAGCCTTATATTGGCCTCATTTCAACTTGTGTAGCGAACCGGTATCTCATCTCGCCTTGATATAACAACATTTAAAATTGCGGGGTAGCTAAACGACATGCACCACCTAATTAATTGTCGGGACCCGGTTCCGCTTAATATGACCTAATTGCATCGCCCTTGTCATGCCATACATCATGCATGCATCATGCCGATCTTCTGCCGTTTTATTAAATATTGCATCCGGTGTTTATTCTAGTGTTTTGCTTCTTCGCGGATAAGGCCGTTGAGTCGATGTGAGCTTCGCCCCGATCTTCGGGAAAACCTTCGACAATGTTTTCAGGCGAGCATCTCCCTCTTTCTACCTATCTTACTTTTATAGTCTTTACTCCCTCCTGTTGATCTATTGCTACCTGTGGTTATGCTTTTAGTTTCCGACCTGTGATATTCCTTGCAGCCCTATATTGCCTTGGACACACCCTATTACCTGTTGTTTGGTAGATAGTTGGACTTGCGTGTCGTAGTTGCTTGCTCAAATCTTGATGTGTCGCCATATGCCACGCTTGCGATGTATTGCCGCATGATGTTGTTGGAGATGATTCTAGCTTTACTTATCGTCACTTTAATTTCTGTTTAACAACTAAAATTGAATAAGCGAGGCATCGGTGGGTGATAGATAATATTTGGTTTCCGAACGCCCACTTGTGTCCGTGAGACCCGAGTACTTGATACTGCCTTGATTTATCGCGCTATCCACATATGGGGAGTATGGGCCCCCCTTAGCCAGAGCTTGATTCAGTCTTATTTCTTGGGGCCACAAACTAGTTTGAGGTTTTATTACGATCCTGTACTTATGCCATGTTTTACTGCTTTATTTACGATGCAGGTGCATAATCGCATCGCTGGAAGCGGAATGTTTACTGCATCGACAAGCCCAGCCACACTTTGGGTTCCCGATCGTTTCTGACCATTGACGCAGACTTGTGGCCGTCGAGCTTGCTTACTCTGCGGGTTCTACTCAAGGGTGGCCCTCAAATATTTCTGAATCTTGCGATTGCTCTGTCGTGAGACCTCGTTGGGTTTTGATTTGGTTTTTCCGAGGTTGATCGTGTGTGTGTTGCTATTGGTGCACCCCGGCCGGGTTAAAACTTTCTGAAAGCCGTGTCCGCGGTTATGGACGACTTGGAGCACAGTATCTCGATCATAGACAAGCATAACTAAAGTTTACTGCTCTTAATTTGACTTATAATGACTAGTAATCAGCTTCACTATAACGGTATGGCTAATTAATACGGCCCACCATTGCTTGTTTGGTTGTCGCGACACAAAAGTACTGACTAGTAAGTATTGCAACTTCAACGAATTGGCTGAATAAAAGTACCAACAAGCTGGTTTTGGGTTATCTCATGCTATCTGATGCGAGTAGTAATTGTTGCAACTATCACGGAATGATTAACTAAAAGTGCCCACTGTTTACTTTACCAGGACGATTATCTAAACTTGACTAGTAAAGTACCACAACTACCACTAATTAAATAGAACTGCCAACTGTGTGAGTTCCTCGGTTGACTTCCTCGTTTGGTCTCGAGGGGGAAACGCCAGGATGGGTTTGTTTGGTGTTAGCTTCAGGTTGGATCCGAATAGGTCTTTCTTACCCCCTTCTGATAACCGCCAGTTGTATCGAGTCTCTATAGGTTGTTTAGTGCTTCTTTGCCGTCACGCCGCCATCCACCATACCTTTGTAGGCGAGGACCGCCGAATTCTAGCCTCGCCGTGTACTGGCCTCAGTACTGACGCTCCTTCTTTGTTTTCTGCTTTGCCTTTGTCGGCACCCCTTTTGTTAAGCAGGTTTTGAGATCGACGTCGTTAGCAGGGTTACCCTTCCGGCTTGGCTCGGCAGTTATGGACGCCATTGGTTATTCTTCGTGGCTCTTAGCCCCATTTGCATCTTGTCCGTAGCTGGACGCTATATCGATTTCGGTGATTTGGATCTTTGTATATTATATACGTATTCTTGACTCTGGAGTCATTATATATATCTGCTCGTGGGTCCCATCGAGGACTGTTGTGTAATGTTATTACTTCGTTTTCCACCCGCACGAAAGTGCCTGGTGGGCACCTTTGAATCGTTTCTATGCGGGTTTGGTGAATTTTGCCTGAACTTGCATAGGTCCGATTCGGAGGGTGTTACAGTACCACACTGGAATTGCTGCGATGGAAGGAAGAGTATGGTCTAACTGACTCCTCATTTGAAAAGATGCTGAAAATAATGAAGCCGAAGTTTCCAAAACATAACGAACTTCCCGAGAGTACGTACGAAGCAAAGAAGACTCTCTGTCCTCTAGGATTAGATGTGCAGAAGATACATGCATGCATTAATGACTGCATCTCTACCGCGTTAAGGAGTATGAGAATTTAGATAAATACCCGGTATGCAATGCATTGCGGTATAAGATCAGACGAGATGACCATGGTGATGTTGAGGGAGAGCCCCTTTGGAAGAGGGTTCCTGCTAAGGTTATGTGGTATGCTCCTATAATACCAATGTTGAAATGCATGTTCAGAAACAAAGAGCATGCCAGGTTGTTGCGATGGTACAAATAAGACCGTAAGAAAGACGGGAAGTTGAGACACCCTGCTGATGGGTCACAGTGGCGAAAAATCGAGAGAGACTTCCCAGACTTTCCAGACTTTTGGGGAGCAGAGCTGCAGTCACAACACCTGGCCCGTGACTCTATGTATCTACAATCTTCCTTCTTGGTTGTGCATGAAGTGTAAGTTCATTATGATGCCAGTGCTCATCCAAGGCCCGAAGCAACCGGGCAACGACATTGATGAGTACCTTAGGCCATTAGTTGAAGAACTCTTATAGCTGTGGGGCAAACCAGGTGTACATGCGTGGGATGAGAACAAACAGGAGTCATTTGACCTACGAGGGTTGCTTTTCGTAACCATCAATGATTGGCCTGCTCTTAGTAACCTTTCAAGACAGACAAACAAGGGATATAAGACATGCATGCACTGCTTAGATAAGACTGAAGGTACATATTTGCATAAATGCAAGAAGGTTGTGTACCTGGCGAATCGACGATTTATTCCGACCAATCATCTCGTAAGAAAGAAAGGCAAGCATTTTAAAGGTGAGGAAGATCAACGGAAGAAGCCTGAACTCCCTGCTGGTGATGATGTATTTGGTATGGTCAAGAACACATAAGTAATCTTTAGAAAGGGTCCCGACGGTCAATCAGTTCCGAACGACGTCTCTACAAGACACGCACCCATGTGGAAGAAGAAATCTATATTTTGGGAGCTGCCATATTGGAAAGTCCTACGTGTCCACTCTTCAATAGACGTGATGCACTTGACGAAAAATCTTTGCGTGAACCTGCTAGGATTCCTAGGCGTATATGGGAAGATAAAAGATACACCAGAAGCACGGGAGGACCAACAAATTATAAAAGACCCAAAGAATTTGCATACACAGAACAAGACGGATATATGGCATCACTTAAGTCGTGCAAGCTATGCTCTTACCAAAGCAGAGAAGGAAATCTTTTTTGAAGTCCTTTACAATATCAAGGTGTCGTCTGGCTTCTCATCTAATATAAAGGGGATAATAAATATGGAAGATAAAAAGTTCCAAACCTGAAGTCTCATGACTGTCACGTGATTATGACACAGTTGCTTCCGATTGCATTGAGGGGGCTTCTACCAGAAAATATTCGAGTACGCATTGTGAAGTTGTGTGCATTCCTCAATGCAATATCTCAGAAGGTAATCAATCCAAATATTCTGCCAAGGTTATAGAAGGATGTGGTACAATGTCTTGTTAGTTTTGAGTTGGTGTTCCCACCATCCTTCTACAATATTATGACGCATCTCCTGGTTCACCTAGTGGAAGACATTGCCATTCTCGGTCCTGTATTTCTGCACAATATGTTCCCCTTTGAGAGGTTCATGGGAGTCTTAAAGAAATACCTTCATAACCGTGCTAGACCAGAAGGAAGCATCTCCAAGGGATATGGAACAGAGGAGGTCATTGAGTTTTGTGTTGATTTTATTCCTGAACTTAAGCCGATTGGTGTTTCTGACTCGCGACATGAGGGAAGACTAAGTGGAAAAGGCACGCTGGGAAAGAAAGCAATGATATGTAGGGACGGGGATTCTTTCACTAAAGCACACTACAAAGTTCTACATAATTCCACCTTGGCAGCTCCGTATATCAAGGAACACAAGAATATTGTACGCTCCAAAAACCCGAGGAATCCTGACTCATGGATTATAGATGAACACATGAAGTCTTTCGGTGGTTGGATGCGGACACATCTCTTGAGTGACACCACTGTTGGAGATCAGCTATACTTGTTGGCCGCGTCACCATTTTCTACTATATTGAATTTCCAAGGGTACGAAATAAATGGGAATACATTCTACACGATCACCCAAGATAAAAAGAGCACCAACCAAAACAGTGGTGTCCGCTTTGATGCAACGGACGAGAATGGGCAAAAGGACACATATTATGGTTACATAGAGGAGATATGGGAACTAGACTATGGAGTCTCTTTTAAGGTCCCTTTGTTTCGCTACAAATGGGTCAACCTGAATGGGGAAGGGGTAAAGATAGACCAGTTGTATGGAATGACAACAGTGGATCTCAACAATCTTGGTTATAGAGATGAACCATTCGTCCTAGCCAATGATGTGTCTCAGGTTTTTTTTTGTGAAGGACATGTCCTTCATACCGAAAAAATAAAAAATATGCAAACGAATACATCATATGATAAGCCAAAGCGTCACATAGTTCTTTCAGGGAAAAGAAACATCGTGGGAATCGAGGACAAGACAGACATATCAGAATATTATAATAAGTTTGATGAAATTCCGCCGTTCACAGTGAAAACTGACCCAAGCATTCCGTTAAGTAAAGAAGATGCTCCATGGTTACGTCTGAAGCGATCATAAGGAAGGACATATGCCAAGAAGTTCATGCTCATATTGTGTACCTCTAGTTCATTTCTGGACGATCAGCTGCATATTGTTAACCTAAATGTCATGAGACATGATAGCTCATTTTGTGAAGGATATCTTATAATGTTTGCAATTTTCCAAGTTTAATAAATGTATTGAGTGTTAGTCCCGATTTGTGGCTTGAACGGGACTATATATAGGGGGGCCTTTAGTCCCGGTTTTGTAGTCTCAGTTTTTAATATTAATAAATGTCTTGAGTGTTATTCCTGTTTTGTGGCTGGACCGGGACTAAAGGGGGCCTTTAGTCCCGATTCGTAGAACGACTTTCCCGAACTATGAAGAAGTTGTCCCGATTCATACTTACCATTAAGATCTGATCTCCAAACACGCGTGATCACATATTAGGGAGTGCCTCTATGACCAGTTTGTTGGAGATGCCGGAGGACTGGGCTCCGACGGCATTTCCCTCAAACTGGCCGTAGTGGTGTCCCTGCTCTCGCACACCATCTTGCAGCCTGTAACTTCTCTAACTAGATCAATACACCTGGGAGCTAACTAATTTCACATATTAGGGAGTGCCTTTATGACTAGTTTCTTGGAGATGCCGGAGGACTGGGATCCGGCGGCATCTCCTTGAAACTGGTCGTAGTGGTGTCCCTGCTCTAGTACACCATCTTGCAGCTTGTAACTTCTCTAACTAGATCAATACACCTGGGAGCTAACTAATTCACATATTAGGGAGTGCCTCTATAACCAGTTTCTTGGAGATGCCAGAGGACTGGGATCCGGCGGCATCTTCCTGAAACTGGTTGTAGTGGTGTCCCTACTCTCGAAAACCATATTGGAGATGTATCAATCTGGCTGGAGGACTGGACTCACAAGGATGCCTATTTATACTACAAGCAGCTCGGCATAGTGTCGACACTTACGACATAATGTCGACACTCACCCCTATTATTAGTGTTGACTCGTGTCTTGTCCCGGTTGGTGTCTCCAACCGGGACTACAGGTTCATCTTTAGTCCCGGTTGGTGACACCATCCGGGACAAGGTACAAGCCGCAGGACATAATGTCGACACTCATCCGTATCATTAGTGCTGCCTGGCCCAGCCTGCCGAAATCCCTCCAACCGGGACTAAAGATAAACCTATCATGTTCGAGGTTTCATGGCTTTCGGTCCAAATGATCAAGCCACTTTCCATTTTCCGAGCATAAAAAACGGGTCGTTTTGTGAAGTAACCACCAAAATGTTGTTTCAGAATGCTACCGTCCCATTTTCTAAAATACTAGACCACCTTACATGGACTATCTCCCAACCGGGACATCTCAAACATTTTCGTACATCCCGGGTAAAAAGGACAAACGTCTGCCGAATCGGAAGGAAGTGGGTCCGGTTTGTACTACAGGTACATGATCTAACGCCCGTGATTTTTTGAAATATCATTTTTAGACTCGCAATATGTGGTTGCTTCAGAGATCCAATGCAAGTTCTAACGATGCTTGTCCCCTATCTTCATGCACGCCGGTTCGACCATAGTTAGAAATTCAAAAAAATTCAAAACGGGCATAAGAAATTCAAAAAAAGTCCGAACAATGTAAATCCTTCGTGTGGTGTCATATTATGTGATATAGTTGCAAGGAAAAATACCAGACTTGGTATATTGATCATGTCTCGAAAAAACCTCCACAAAATGACCTATCATGTTCGAGGTTTCATGGCTTTCGGTCCAAATGACCGATGTTATGTGTTGAATTCCGGCATAGTTTGTGATGCTGTGCCCATATTATGCATGCATGTGGAAATTAGTATGGAGAACAATGTTTCATGAGGAAGTTATCCTTTTCGTCGCACGGAAAAGCCATTTTCCATTTTCCGAGCACAAAAAACGGGTCGTTTTGTGAAGTAACCACCAAAATGTTGTTTCAGAATGCTACCGTCCAATTTTTCTAAAATACTAGACCACCTTATATGGACTATCTTCCAATCGGGACATCTCAAACCTTTTCGTCCATCCCGGGTAAAAAGGACAAATGTCTGCCGAATCGGCACGAAGTGGGTCCGGTTTGTACTAGAGGTACATGATCTAACGCCCGTGATTTGTTGAAAAAATCATTTTTAGACTCGCAATATGTGGTTTCTTCAGAGATCCAATGCAAGTTATAACGATGCTCGCCCCCTATCTTCATGCACGCTGGTTCGACCATAGTTAGAAATTCAAAAAATTCAAAACGGGCATAAGAAATTCAAAAAAAGTCTACACAATGTAAATCCTTTGCGTGGTGTCATATTATGTGACATAGTTGCAAGGAAAAATACCAGACTTGGTATATTAATCATGTCTCGAAAAAACCTTAACAAAATGACCTATCATGTTCGAGGTTTCGTGGCTTTCGGTCCAAATGACCGATGTTACGTGCTGAATCACGGCATAGTTTGTGATGCTGTGCCCATATTATGAATGCATGTGGACATTAGTATGGAGAACAATGTTGCAGGAGGAAGTTATTCTTTTCGTCGCACGGAAAAGCCATTTTCCATTTTCCGAGCGTAAAAACGGGTCGTTTTGTGAAGTAACCACCAAAATGCTGTTTCAGAATGCTACCGTCCCATTTTTATAAAATACTAGACCACCTTACATGGACTATCTCCCAACCGGGACATCTCAAACCTTTTCCTCCATCCCGGATAAAAAGGACAAATGTCTGCTGAATCGGTAGGAAGTGGGTTCGGTTTGTACTATAGCTACATGATCTAACGCTCGTAATTTTTTTAAAAAATCATTTTTAGACTCACAATATGTGGTTTATTCATAGATCCAATGCAAGTTCCAACGATGCTCGTCCCCTATCTTCATGCACGCCGGTTCGACCATAGTTAGAAATTCAAAAAATTCAAAACGGGCATAAGAAATTCAAAACAAGTCCGAACAATGTAAATCCTTCGCGTGGTGTCATATTATGTGACATATTTTCAAGTAAAAATACTATACCTGGTATATTGATCATTTCTCGAAAAAACCTTCACAAAATGACCTATCTTGTTCAAGGTTTCATGGCTTTCGGTCCAAATGACCGATGTTATGTGCCGAATCACGGCATAGTTTGTGATGCTGTGCCCATATTATGCATGCATGTGGAAATTGGTATGGAGAACAATGTTGCAGGAGGAAGTTTTCCTTTTCGTCGCACGAAAAAACCATTTTTCATTTCCCGAGCGCAAAAAACGGGTCTTTTTGTGAAGTAACCACCAAAATGCTGTTTCAGAATGCTACGTTCCATTTTTCTAAAATACGACCACCTTACATGGACTATCTCCGAACCGGGACATCTCAAACCTTTTCGTCCATCCAGGGTAAAAAGGATAAATGTCTACCGAATCGGTAGGAAGTGGGTCCGGTTTGTACTACAGGTACATGATCTAACGCTCGTGATTTTTTGATAAAATCATTTTTAGACTCGCAATATGTGGTTTCTTCAGAGATCCAATGCAAGTTCTAACGATACTCTTCCCATATCTTCATGCACGCCGGTTCGACCATTGTTAGAAATTCAAAAAAAATTCAAAACGTGCATAAGAAATTCAAAAAAAGTCCGAACAATATAAATCCTTCGTGTGGTGTCATATTATGTGACATAGTTGTAAGGAAAAATACCAGACTTGATATATTGATCATGTCTCAAAAAACCTTCACAAAATGACCTATCATGTTCGAGGTTTCATGGCTTTCGGTCCAAATGACCGATGTTATGTGCTGAATTACGGCATAGTTTATGATGTTGTGCCCATATTATGCATGAATGTGGACATTAGTATGGAGAACAATGTTGCATGAGGAAGTTATCCTTTTCGTCGCACAGAAAATCCATTTTCTATTTTCCGAGCACAAAAAACGGGTCGTTTTGTGAAGTAACCACCAAAATGTTGTTTCACAATGCTACCGTCCCATTTTTCTAAAATACTAGACCACCTTACATGGACTATCTCCCAATCGGGACATCTCAAACCTTTTCGTCCATCCCGAGTAAAAATGACAAATGTCTGCTGAATCGGCACGAAGTGGGTCCGGTTTGTACTAGAGGTACATGATCTAACGCCCGTGATTTAAAATAAATCATTTTTAGACTCGCAATATGTGGTTTCTTCAGAGATCCAATGCAAGTTCTAACGATGCTCGTCCCCTATCTTCATGCACGTTGGTTCGACCATAGTTAGAAATTCAAAAAATTCAAAACGGGCATAAGATATTCAAAAAAAGTCTAAACAATGTAAATCCTTTGCGTGGTGTCATATTATGTGACATAGTTGCAAGGAAAAATACCAGACTTGGTATATTTATCATGTCTCGAAAAAACCTTCACAAAATGACCTATCATGTTCGAGGTTTCGTGGCTTTCGGTCCAAATGACCGATGTTATGTGCTGAATCACGGCATAGTTTGTGATGCTATGCTCATATTATGCATGCAAGTGGACATTAGTATGGAGAACAATGTTGCAGGAGGAAGTTATTTTTTTGGTCGCACGGAAAAGCCATTTTCCATTTTCCGAGCGCAAAAAACGGCTCGTTTTGTGAAGTAACCACCAAAATGCTGTTTCAGAATGCTACCGTCCTATTTTTATAAAATACTAGACCACCTTATAGGGACTATCTCCCAACCGGGACATCTCAAACCTTTTCCTCCATCCCGAATAAAAAGGACAAATGTCTGCTGAATCGGTAGGAAGTGGATTCGGTTTGTACTATAGGTACATGATCTAACGCTCGTAATTTTTTGAAAAAAATCATTTTTAGACTCACAATATGTGGTTTCTTCAGAGATCCAATGCAAGTTCCAACGATGCTCGTCCCCTATCTTCAAGCACGCCGGTTCGACCATAGTTAGAAATTCAAAAAATTCAAAACGGGCATAAGAAATTCAAAAAAAGTCCGAACAATGTAAATCCTTCGCGTGGTGTCATATTATGTGACATATTTGCAAGGAAAAATACTATACCTGGTATATTGATCATGTTTCGAAAAAACCTTCACAAAATGACCTATCATGTTCGAGGTTTCATGGCTTTCGGTCCAAATGACCGATGTTATGTGCCGAATCACGGCATAGTTTGTGATACTGTGCCCATATTATGCATGCATGTGGAAATTGGTATGGAGAACAATTGTGGCATCCCGCAAAACCACTACTAGAAAATCGCGTTGAATTTGTGCATTGCATCGTCATCATCATGCATTGTTCGCATAAAACTATTTTCGCAAGCCCGTTTTGTTTTCTAAAACGCCCCATCTTTATTCAAACGCAAAGCCCGGTTCTCCGGATTAATTATTTTGGCCGCTATCGGTTTGCATACGGCCCGTTTAAAACAAACAAAATATTTAATTGTTTTTAGTGGGGGCAGTCGAACGGGCCGAATCGACCCGAACGACCACCCCCATTTTTCAAATCGGCCCACCTGAACACCCCAACAAATCCTACAGATACCCACCTTCCTACCCACCCTTGCCTCCACATCACTCCCACCTATCACAGTCTGCCACGTCACCCTGCCTCTCCCCTCTACCAATCCCACCATGCCACATCACCCCCTCCTCTCTCTCCTCTCTCTCCCCAACACACCACACGCACACACGCACGCCAGCCGCCACCTGCCCACACCCCAACACCACACAGGAACCGGTCCAACCCCTTCCCCCTGACGCGACCCCACCTCCCCTGGGCCCCACCCCTGGCGCACCTGTCCCCGCAGCCTCTTCCTCCTCCCCCAACCCGACGCGTCCCCCGCGAGCTCCCGCTCCTCTGCTCTCCCCGCGTCTCTCCCGAGCCGCCGCTTCCTTCCAGGCGCCCCGAGCCGAGCTCATGACGCCCGCCAGATCCGTCGCGCCTCTCCTCCCAATGCGCCTCCGGCCGTCCACGCCAACCCGCCGCCCGGCATCCAGCCCTTGCGTCTCGGCAGCCTCGCCTGCACCCGGCGCGACCGCCGCGCCGGCTTCGCCGCCACCGTCACAGCGTGACCCGCAGAGGTCCTCCTCCGCGCCGGCTCTGCAGTCCCGCCGCTTGCCCGCCTGCTGCCCGCCTCCTTCCCCGCGGTGCCCTCCGACCAGCCGCCCGTCCGCGGGCCTCCCGCCACCAGTCCGCCTACCGAGCCGCCTCCTCTCCTCCGGCTAGGCAGCCGCCTGCCGCTCGCCGCTGCTGCGACCCGACCCTGACCCTCGCCCCGCCGGTCTCCCTCTGCCTCGGCCGCGTCGTCTGCTTTCGGCGTGGCGTCCGCCTCGCTCGACCTCAGCGCCGTCTCGGCCGGCCGTCTTGCTGAAGTCTCCCGTCGGTAGCGGCCGTGTCGTCTTGGCGTCGCTTGTTCAGCCAGCTCGAGGCATGCGCTGTTGGTCTCCCAGTCAGGTTGGGGCATGCTCGGACCCTCTGAAGTCGCCAAGTTCCTCGGCGTCGTGAGTCCAACAACCAAGCACGGAGAAGGTTGACAAAGCGTCAAGTTCCCCTTGTCGTCAAGATCGGCTCGATGATGTTGGAGTAGAGGAATGTGGTGGAAAGCGAAGGCCTTGACGCGGTTTCAAGCTCGCCACCGGCGAACAAGATGGTACCCAAGGTCGTCGACGCAAAACCCCAAGATCTCCTTCATGGAAAAAGCAAGCCGCGGAGACCTCCGTCATGGATCATCGCCACTTCTACGGACCCACGGGAGGACATGTTCTTCGCCCAAGGGCGACACGGCTCTCTTCACGGATTTTGGTCCCCGACACCGATACGACAAGGTCATCGTCATAGAACCCGAAGGCCACATGTGCGACAAGTACTCGCCCGAGATGGCCAAGATCTTCACCCCGGACACCGAGACCCCGGTGCGACAAGTGCTTCATCCCGAACGCCATGACCGTCGACATGACCCGAAGACCACGGCTGCGCCGAGACCTACCCCCGATATCGAAACGATCCGTCGAGAACGCGTTTCCGTCGAACCACGACCTCGAGACCGAACCCCCGGAACACCAAGATCGTCGAACCCTAAATGTGTGACCCTTTCCTCGAGCCCTATTTTATAAATGCTAAATATAAAACCTGTTGCATATTAAATTGTCATTCTCGCATGCATATCATCATGTGGTTTGGGGGCCTTATGCCGATTCACTTCATAATTAAATATGGGGCCCATATGCGGGCAAATTTAGTCTCATATCGGCCTCATTTAAACTTGTGTAGCGAACCGGTATCTTATCTTGCCTTGTTATAACAACATTTAATGGCGGGGTAGATAAATAACTCGAACCATCTAATAATTGTTGGGACCCTGGATCCGCTTAATTTGACCTAATTGCATCGCACCTTTGCCATGCCATGCATCATACATGCATCATGCCGATCTTCTGCCGTGTATTAAATATTGCAGCCGGTGTTTCTTCTAGTGTTTTGCTTCTTCGCGGATAAGGCCGTTGAGTTGATGTGAGCTTCGCCCCGATCTTCGGTTGAACCTTGCAATGTTTTCTGAGCATCTCCTCTTTCTACCTATTTTACTTTTATAGTATTTACTTCCCTCTGTTGATCTATTGCTATCCGTGTTGCGTTGCTCTAGTTTCGTGCCGTGATATCCCTTGCAGCCATATATAGCCTTGGACACATCCTATTACATTGTTTGGTAGATAGTTGGACCGTGTGTCGTGATCGCTTGCTCAAGAGTTTTGCTTGTCGTCAAGTACCACCCTTGGAGGATTGCCGCATGTTGACGTTGGAGATGATCATGGCTTTAATTATTGTTTCACTTTAATTTCTGTTTAACAACTAAAATTGAATTAAGCAGAGGCATCGGTGGGTGATAGGTAAGATTTGGTTTCCGACCGCCCACTTGTGTCCCGTAGGACCCGAGTTCATGACACCTGTTCCGAGATCGAGCGCGCTAACCACATGTGGGGAGATATGGGCCCCCCATTGATTATTACCTGATTTCAAAGTATTGTACTGGGGGCCACAACTAGTTTGAGGTGTTTTACTATCTGTACTTATGCCATGCTTACCGCTTTATTTAAATTGTGCGACAGATGTACGTAATCTTAGGATCGGGACACGTTTTCGGTGTCGGCGATCCCCGTTTGGATTTCTTTGTCGCCATCCGTCACCCAACCCCAAGTCCGTTCGAGACCGGCCGACTTATATGGTGTCGACTTGGTGGGGTGGCCCGTACTTTCTTTGGGTGGAATGTGACTTAGGCCCTCCGACATCTGATGGGTGTATGTTAACCGATCGCAAAAGGGTCAAGTGCTGTGGATACTTTGGTGCACCACGGAGGTTAAATCTTTTCGAGAAGCCATGTCATGGTTATGGACGACTTGGAGCACAGTGCTTGATCATAGACAACTATAACTAAAGTTTACTGTTATGAATTGACTTGTATCCGATTTGCCTAGTAATCAGTTTCACTACAACGGAATGGCTAAGTAAAAGTACCAACAACTGCTGGGTTTTGTGGTTATCTCATGATCATTGTACCTGACTAGTAAGTGACGCCACTATAACGGAATGGTTAACTAAAAGTGCCCACTGCTTATTTTTTATCAGGATGATTATCTAAACCTGACTAGTAAAGTGCTGCAACTATAACGGAATACGTAAAACTGCCAACTGTGTGAGTTCCTCGGTTGACTTCCTCGTTTGGTCTCGAGGGGGAAACACCAGGATGGGTTTGTTTGGTGATAGCTTCAGGTTGGATCCGGTTAGGTCATTCTTATCCCTCTCTGATATCCGCCAGTTGTATCGAGTCTCTATAGGTTGTATAGTGCATGCTGCCGCCGCTTGATCCACCATACCTATGTGGCGAGGACCGCCGAATTCTAGCCTCGCCGTGTCTTGGCCTCGATCGACGCTCCTCTTTTTCCTTTGCCCTTTGTCGGCACCTTTTGTTTAAGCAGGTTTTGAGATCGACGCCGTTAGCGGGGTTACCCTTCCGGCTTGCGGCAGTTATGGGCAATGGTTATTCTTCAGGGCTCTTAGCCCCATTTGCATCTTGTCCGTAGACGGACGCTATATCGTTTTCAAGGTGCTTTGGATCTTTGTATATTATATCTGTATTCTTGACTCATGGAGTCGTGTTGTATATATATCTGTTCTGTGGGTCCCATCGAGGACTGTTGTGTAATGTTATTACTTCGTTTTCCACCCGCACGAAAGTGCCTGGTGGGCACCTTCGAATCGTTTCTATGCGGGTTTGGCGGGTTTCGCTAAAACTTGCATAGGGCCGATTCTGAGGGTGTTACAACAATGTTGTAGGAGGAAGTTTTCCTTTTCGTCGCACGGAAAAACCATTTTTCATTTTTCGAGCGCAAAAAACGGGTCTTTTTTTTGAAGTAACCACCAGAATGCTACCGTTCCATTTTTCTAAAATACTAGACCACCTTACATGGACTATCTTCGAACCGGGACATCTCAAACATTTTCGTCCATCCAGGGTAAAAAGGATAAATGTCTACCGAATCGGTAGGAAGTGCGTCCGGTTTGTACTACAGGTACATGATCTAACGCCCGTGATTTTTTGAAAAAATCATTTTTAGACTCGCAATATGTGGTTTCTTCAGAGATCCAATGCAAGTTATAACGATGCTCGTCCCCTATCTTCATGCACGCCGGTTCGACCATTGTTAGAAAATCAAAAAAAATTCAAAACGGGCATAAGAAATTCAAAAAAAGTCCGAACAATGTAAATCCTTCGTGTGGTGTCATATTATGTGACATAGTTGCAAGAAAAAATACCAGACTTGGTATATTGATCATGTCTCAAAAAACCTTCACAAAATGACCTATCATGTTCGAGGTTTCATGGCTTTCGGTCCAAATGACCGATGTTATTTGCTGAATTACGGCATAGTTTGTGATGTTGTGCCCATATTATGCATGAATGTGGACATTAGTATGGAGAACGATGTTGCATGAGGAAGTTATCCTTTTCGTCGCTCGGAAAAGCCATTTTCCATTTTCCGAGAACAGAAAACGGGTCATTTTGTGAAGTAACCACCAAAATGTTGTTTCAGAATGCTATCGTCCCATTTTTCTAAAATACTAGACCACCTTACATGGACTATATCCCAACCGGGACATCTCAAACCTTTTCGTCCATCCCGGGTAAAAAGGACAAATATCTACCGAATCGGTAGGAAAAGGGTCCGGTTTGTACTACAGGTACATGATCTAACGCCCGTGATTTTTTGAAAAAAATCATTTTTAGACTCGCAATATGTGGTTTATTCAGAGATCCAATGCAAGTTATAACGATGCTCGTCTCCTATCTTCATGCACGCTGGTTCGACCATAGTTAGAAATTCAAAATATTCAAAACGGGCATAAGAAATTCAAAAAAAGTCCTAACAATGTAAACCCAAATATAAGTTAATTCAAATCCAAATTAAAAACAGAAAGTGGTTTTGAATTAGTTATTCAAATCCAAACATTTTTATGTTTAAAGTTTTTCAAAATTCCAAATTAATATTCAAAACATATAAGTTAATTCATTTTTAATTTTAAATGGTTACATTAATTATTTTTAAAACAGAAAATGGTTTTGAATTAGTTATTCAAATCCAAACACCTTTTATGTTTAAAGTTTTTCTAAATTGCAAATTAATATTCAAAAAATATAAGTTAATTCATTTTTAATTTTAAATGGTTATATTAATTATTTTTAAAAACTAAAAATGGTTTTGAATTAGTTATTCAAATCCAAACACTTTTTATGTTTAATGTTTTCTAAATTCCAAATTAATATTCAAAAAATATAAGTTAATTCATTTTTAATTTTAAATGGTTACATTAATTATTTTTAAAAACAAAAAATGGTTTTGAATTAGTTATTCAAATCCAAACACTTTTTATGTTTAAAGTTTTTCTAAATTCCAATTTAATATTCAAAAAATATAAGTTAATTCATTTTTAATTTTAAATGGTTACATTAATTTTTTTTAGAAACATGAAATGGTTTTGAATTAGTTATTTAAATCCAAACACTTTTTATGTTTAAATTTTTTCTAAATTCCAAATTAATATTCAAAAAATATAAGTTAATTCATTTTTAATTTTAAACGGTTACATTAATTAGTTTTAAAAACAGAAAATGGTTTGAATTGGTTATTCAAATCCAAACACTTTTTATGTTTAAAGTTTTCTAAATTCCAAATTAATATTCAAAAAATATAAGTTAATTCATTTTTAATTTTAAATGGTTACATTAATTATTTTTAGAAACAGAAAATGTTTTGAATTAGTTATTCAAATCCAGCACTTTTTATGTTTAAAGTTTTTCTAAATTCCAAATTAATATTCAAAAAATATAAGTTAATTCATTTTTAATTTTAAATGGTTACATTAATTTTTTTTGAAAACAAAAAATGGTTTTGAATTAGTTATTCAAATCCAAACACTTTTTATGTTTAAAGTATTTCTAAATTCCAAATTAATATTCAAAAAATATAAGTTAATTCATTTTCAATTTTAAATGGTTGCGTTAATTATTTTTAAAAACAGAAAATGGTTTTGAATTAGTTATTCAAATCCAAACACTTTTTATGTTTAAAGTTTTTCTAAATTCCAAATTAATATTCAAAAATATAAGTTAATTCATTTTTAATTTTAAATGGTTCATAGTTTAAATGGTTACATTAATTATTTTGAAAAATAGAAAATGGTTTTGAATTAGTTATTCAAATTCAAACACTTTTTATGTTTAAAGTTTTTCTAAATTCCAAAGTAATTATCATTTAAAAAACATTACAAATTTAAACCCTAAAATAAAAATTAAGTCGGGAAGAGAGAGAAATTTTTTGAAAAAAAATTAAAAACAGGGTCATACGTCCCGGTTGAGCCACCAACTGGGACTAAAGACCCATGCGCGCGCCTCTTGGGCTGATGAAAAAAAAAGTGGAGTATACGTCCCGGTTGGTGGCTCCAACCGGGACGTATGACCCTTTAGTCCCGGTTGGAACCACCAACCGGGACGTATACTCCCCCCTTTATAACTTGCGCGCCTCTTCTTTTTCTTCCCCATCTCTTTTCTCTGCTTCTTCTCTACTTTCATCGACGCCTTACCCCGATCCTCGCGATCTCGACAGGCTGCCGTCGTCGTCGTTGCTGCCGCCGCCTCTGCGCCGCCGGCCTTAAGGCCCTTCGTCTCCGTCTCAGCCTGCCTCCGCCCTGCCGTCCGCTATCCTCGCCACACGTGCTCCGGCCACCACGCGCGCTCTGGCCGCCACTGCCGCCCGTGTCCAGCGTCGGCCCGCCGCCTCTCTTTCCCCGACCGCCGCCCGCGTCCACCGCCGGTACCACCCGAGAGAGGGCTCCTTTTAGTACTATGTATATATGCATGCATGTAGATGTATATTTTTTTGACATGTGTAGATGTATATATTTAGATTTTAGGTGTGTGTATGCATATATGTTTTTAGGTGTATGTATATATTATTTTAGGTGTATATTATTCTAGGTGTATGTATATATTATTTAGATTTTAGGTGTATAGTTGTTAGATGATTTAGGTGTATATTTAGATGACGATGTAGATCCCGATGCGCGCGCACGCACTAGTGATGATTTTTAGTTGATGATTATTTTAGTTGATATGATCCCGACGCGCGCGCACATGGAGATGTCGCCGGCCGCCCCGCCGCCAGGCTTCCCGCCGTCACCTCTGTCCGCCGCCGTGCATCGTCGTGCGTTCTCTCCCTCTTTCTCCCCCTCGCGTGCGTTCTCTCCCTCCCTAGCCAAACCCTAGATGGCCCCAGTAGCCGGCCGTCGCCGCCGTTCCCGGCCTTCCCTCGACCATCAGGTGGTGCCAGCAACTCTGCCTCGGTCCCCTGTTTCGTCCCACTAAAGGAATCAAGCCCCGACCCCGACAAAGCTCGCCGCCATCAAATAGCTCGCCTCTGGCCTCGCCTGGATTCCACGACCCCACGCCGAGCACCGTGGTGAGCTTCTGGTGCTCAGGGCGCACCCTCCGTTTACCTCCTAGATCTTAGTAGGCGTCGCGCTGCTCGCTCCGTCGGAGTCGCGGTCGCTCGTCGCAGGCCTCGCTCCGGTGACCCTAAAGGGGCGGCGCCGCCACTATGTGGTTCCCCTCGTCACGCTCTTTCCAGCGCACCCCTCCGCGCATGTTGGAAGAACATCGATACCCCTCATATACATGTGAGTTTGACGATGCACCTTTGCCAGGGCATTCCGAACCCTCTTAAATCGACATGCATTATGGTTACTGCGTAGTATCTAATCTGACATGTTATACATATTGTTTGCGCATTGCATTATGCCATGTCTTGAATTGTCGCCTTTATGTCCGGTATTGGTTCTTCACGATAGGATCCGAGCCCGAGGGCAAGCGTAGCCTCTCATTCTGAAACTATTACAAAGTATCTACTTTATCGCTATGATGCATATGATTCCAATGTGGTCTTTTTTCAGTAGCTAGAGTTACCTATCTACTACATAGTTTCCTTTTTTTAGCTAGGTTTAGGGTTTAGGGTTTCTCTTTATTTTTATTATTGTGTATGTATATATTAGGGTTTCTCCGAATTAGGGTTTATATCTCTAAACACCCTACCTAACATTCTCCCTTAGCCTCTTTGACTTATCCCTTTTCGACCTATGCAGAAAATATGGACCCACACGACAGAGACGAAGAAAAGGAAGATTTGATCCAAGGTGTGATCCGCGGGGAAGAAAATTTAGATGTATCGACATTTCTGAACAACTCTGGTGAGGGTGATCCTCTTTTGCCGGAAGAGACGACTTGTTTGAGGTTGAAGGTGATGCCTTCCGCGAGAGAGAAGGCGATGCCTTGTATGACCGAGAAGACGACCGCTCAGGAGAGGTGCATGTAATATGATTAATTCATTAATTAATCATCTGCTATCTATATAGAAATAGTAACAATGATCTTTCTTCTTTTAGCCCTCCGGATCAAACAAATCTACTGAAAAGAGCGTACGAGGCCCAACCAAAAAGTTGGAAGACCATGAGAGGTTTAGGATCGAAGATATCGGTGAAGACGGAAAACCGACGGCTCCTGTTGTTGTCGCAAAAAAATTTGTGGCACAATGCGGAGTAATCGTTAGGGACTTCGTCCCGATCACCATTCGAAATTGGAATAGGCCTGCTGATACGGAAGAAGAGGGAACGTCTTTATTTCTCCCTACCGTGGCCAAAGATTTACTATGGAAGAGGCTCATGGTTAATTTCAAACTACCGAATATAGAGCTGGATACAAATGCGGAGGATCCAGTTGAGGACGCCTTAGAACATGCGCAAGCCATGGAGACGAAGGTCAGGGAGTGGGCTATGAAGAAGATGGCCCAGTGTTTCACCAACTAGAAGAAAATATTGCACCTTGACTATGTTGTGAAAGAGAAGACTCCGGATTTTGAGAAGATTTAGTTTCAGAAGATAAAACCATTCTGGGCTAAGTTAGTGAATTACAAGACATCAGAAAAAGCTAAGAAAATGTCTGCAACGAATAAGCTGAATGCTGCTAACAAGAAGTATCACCATACTATGGGGCAAGGTGGCTACATGGCAGGCATTCCTAAGTGGACGAAACTTGAGGATGAACTGCGTGCTAAAAAGATCATCCCAGAGACAGACGATTGTATCGAACGTGTAAAGAATTGGTTTTACGGGCATGGGGGCACGTTGGACTCGGAAGGGAAGTGTATATATAACATACGACATAAAGAAGACCCCTTGCCAATCGAGAAGATGAGAAAAGCAGTAAAGGCTATTAAAGATGGGGACTTCATTCCCGATAGAGAGAATGATGAGCTCACACTCTCCCTTGGAAATAAGGAACATGATGGACGAACATGAGGCACAATAGACTCCAAACCATGGAGCACTGGGTTTCCCGAAGAGAGGAAGAAATATCCTGATAGAAGCCGTAAGAGGAGAAAGGACATGGCGGAAGTTGAAGCAGGTATTCAGAAAGAGCGAATGCGTATAATTGAAGAACGAATAAAGCAACAACAAGATCAAATTAACGCACTTAGCCAGCAAGGTACTACCGGCCCATCTCAGCAGCACATGGTGGTAGAACCTACATTCGATGCTGCCGACGATGGTGCACCGACGATGGCTTCTGTTGGCTACCCAGTGGATTATATCACACAGATGACACACTTGAGCTACATGTCAAAGTTGTGAACATATCAATGAAGGTGGCGGTCGGCCTTCTTGGTAGAACCTGCATTCGACTCTTCATCAACTCGAGCCAAAGTTGTCATCAGACTATGAGCGTTCTATTCTCAAGTCATATGCGACACAACAAGCCTCGAAGAGCAGTACTGATGCAAGCGGGAAATCTGTTGCCCAGCTCGGAGAACAAGCAAAACAGTCTTGCGCCCCTCTCAAGGTGATTTACCATACCAATGCGGGGTTGAGCAAATATGCGGCCGAAGAGCAGTATGATCCAGATGTAGTTGCACAGTACGGAGAAGCTACCGCTGCTCAAGGTATGAGTATTGCCCACTACTTATCCCAGTTACAGTACTTCCCCGTGGGTGAAGTAGCATACAAATACCAGTACGACAAACCTCTCGTCAAACCTAAGAAGGTAAATAATCTTCCAATAAAAATGCGAAGATTGCATAACTGGTACATGCATGCCACAAAGGCCGGGGCTAACTGGATAATGCTGAGGGTTACAAAAAAACATTATGGGAAAGAAATAGATGACATGATATCTATTTAATTTGATGAACTATTTCAAATATTCAATCAAGACACCTTGGACAAATCGATCATCAGTGCCTATTGTCTGTAAGTACTAATTCTGTAATTAATTTAGTCTCTAGCTATCTCACCTTGTTTATTGCATGTATATAATCATACTATAATATGCAGAATGAAGATTATCGAATGCAACAGTGGACAAATCTATGACATTGGGTTTATTGACCCATATTGGGTTCTTCAAGCTAATCTCAAAACAAACCCCCAGGGTACAGAGGATAATATCGTACACGCGTTAAGGTTTCAAGAAACCAGAAGGGAAATACTATTTCCTTACAACTTCGAGTGAGTGTTATTATCTTGTATACACTTTCTACGTTTACTCGACGTTAAGTATATAATTGATTAGTTATGCATGCGCAGTTCCACTATATTCTGTTAATCATTCAACCTGACAAAGAGCGTGTACTAGTCATGCACTCGAAACATAAACCCGTTGAGACGTGGAAGGACATGCAGATGCTTCTCCAGCGGTAATTCTAATCATTATGACACTATATCGGCAACGTTCGTGAATTTTATGATATCAAGTAATTAATAACTTCTTTTATTCGTTTTTTTCGCCGGACAGCGCTTGGAAACGGTTCACCAAGAAGACTAGGGGTGTTTGAAAAGAGGAGCTTACATTTAAACCACTAGATGTAAACACCACTAGCTATATCTGCGCATCTCTTTGATTCTAGTTTTGATACCGTTATTATCATGTTTGATTATTATTTTCATTAAACTATGTTCTCGTAAAGTGTCTGACGCAGGGACCAGGAAATAATTTACATGGATACTATGTTTGCGAGTTCATCCGTTAGACGTGCTATGGGAAGGGGAGAAATTTAGAGCAACTTAACGTATGTAAATAATTTCTATAGTTTTTAATTATCATCAAATTGTGTTTAGTTTTATTCATATAGGTTGACTCCTTTTTAAAATAAGATCGAACGTCTACGGGACGGTCATCTGCCAAAGGATCGCGTACGAGCAATTCAGGAGAAATTGGCGGGATTCTTCGATGCAGAAGTCCTAAACCCAAAAGAATAATACTATTCGGGTGTGTATATCCAATAGGGATTGTACAAAGAGCTTATTTTGTATGTAGTGCATGAACTCCGTGTATCGAATGTAATATGTTCGACACTTGGATCTATATTGTCATGATGATCTTGTGTAATATAATGGTTCCTTCATTGATGAGTGCAAAACACTAAATAAAAAATAAAACAACATAAATAAATTCTCTGCCGCGGTACAAAAGTGGCCAAAATGCTGTCGCGGCAAAAAAAGGTTGCCAAAATGAATTCTCATCATGCAGAGGGTCGCACTCAGCAATGACCACGCCTTTTTGTCCCGGTTGGTGGGAAGGGACTAAGGTTGGGCTTTAGTCGATTTTTCCTGTCCGGTTGAACCGGACTAAAGTTCTTACCAACCGGGACACATAGGACGGTTTCTACTAGTGATGCTTCATGAGGGGCTGATACTCCGTGTTGGTGTTTAGCCTGGTTGGTACGGACTTGATCCTGATTACTTCGTGCAACAGAAGTCAAGTCTCCCTCATCTTGGATCAAGCTGGCGCTCCAGCTTGACGTTTTCTGTGTTGTCTTTTGCTGTGTTTTGTGGTGTGTGCTTTGGGCGCGTGTGCTTTATAATTCCTAGCCGTATCCACGTAACCTCCTGGAATCCTATAAATAAGTAACAATATGTTTCTTGTTCGGCACCTTGTACCACCAGCAATGAATTACCATAAGCAACTAATATATTCAGTCCAAATAACAATGCCTCGTATGTCATCTAGTTGTTAGTGCAATGATATTCTAGCCGGAAAGATGACTCATATGTAACACCATGCAGGTATGCAAACGATACCGATACCATGGCAACTACTGCAAACTAAAACATTATTGAAGCATTTGAAATAGTGCGTAAACAGATTAAAATGTTTCATAAATTTCAGAAAAGTTTAATAAATTTTATTTTTCTTTACAATTTTTTCAGTCTTTCTGGATAGCACGTGGAGCACTCCGCTACATATACAGGCGCCCTTGTTCGCCGTGGCCGTGTGGTGGCGGTAATCCTATACCTACGGAAAAAACTTACGGGCTCTACTTGGCCTGCTGTGGTTGGACGTGATTTGTGTCCGGTTATTTTTCAACACGGGGCACCACTTCTAGTCAGCTCATCCCGTAAGCCTGATCCGTAAGAAAACCTCCCGTAAGTGTAGCATTACTCCGTGTGGTGGTGGCGACATAGCCGTTTTGTTTATCCCTCATATATATATATATATATATATATATATATATATATATATATATATACTAGCTAAATACCCGTGCGTTGCTACGGGTGAAGCTTGATTTTTCGAGTACCTAGCGTAACCCCGATGCCGCCCGTATCTTCCACGATCACTACTGACAAGCGCCAGTTCCTTGGCTGCTACCGTTGGTGTCCATAGGCGATCGTGGCCACAATCCACTACCAACTTCACATCTAGAGTTAGCTAGGGATGGGGCGCACCTTCGCACACACCGTCATCATCCACAAAGTCTTCATCCACCAACCTGCCTCATTGACGAGCAAAGACAATAGATTGGGATGCCACCACTCCCAAAAGATCGCACATGGCGCCAATCTACACGGCTTGTCCTTCCCAGATCTCGCTCAGAGGAGGTTGCATTCTCCAAGAACTTCGCGACCATGCCACCATCCAAGCCCATAGTGGTGGTCACCATAGATCTAGTTGAATTCTCGTGTATTGCCACGTCACATTGAGTTTTTTTGTCATTGCACATTTCATACATGTAATTGTAAAATACACGTTAATATTCGTGTCATAAATAACACAAATTTCACATATTATCACAACATTATATTTTTTTAGTTCGCACAAGAGAAAATCATAAGAAACAATATAAAACATGAATCGAACTAAATATTTTTTACAAATTTGATGCCAACATGACCATGTGGTTCTTTTTTTTAGGGGTATATATTGTTGCAATAAAGTCGCTGGAGTATAAAAAGTCTCAAGAAATAAAGAATTACACTTCTCACGTGAGCATCAAAGGATGCTGGCTTGACCAAAGGATGGCCACCATGCCCACGACATGTGTTATTGCCACAATTAACATTTCCACATCCACCAACGTGGAAGGATCATACGGTCGGCTTTTCAGCAATTGTTAGATGCAATGCATGATGCACTCAACTTAGTGTCGTAAATCTCGTTATGGCCATATTTGGCATCTTAATTACATGATGTCTACCGTGGTAAGTATGCTGTTGGGGACATGTTCTCCCATTATGAGAATACCTTACCCGATGCATCAAGCAGTATATCCGATCAGAAAATAGCAGTATGCTAGAAGGAGCAATTGTGTCAGCGAGCAGATAAACAGCTTGTTGTTCTACTGAGAGCAAGCAAAAGCCGAATTGGACTCCATGATAGGTTCAGGATTGACATGTTTTCAAGATTTATATGGTAAAAAATTGGGTGAGCATTTTTCTCGCGATCTTTTTCCCCTCCTTTAGGAATATCTGAATGAGCAGCATCGACGGATTTGAAACTTCCGTCCTAAGCTTGGCATATTAGCTGCTCTAGCTCAGGCCGGTCCCACAGCTACGGCGAAGCTGTGCGTATATACCTGTGGCAGCATCCGCGGAGGTCCCCGCCATCGATGAAGATTCGGAACGGCGCGCTCGAGAGCAATAGCGCCAGAGTGCGCATGTTGAACACCGGCCGTCTCCTTGAGCTGCTCTGAATTGAGCTGGGCAGGGAGGGGCTCGCCGGTTAGCAACAGGTAAGGAACTACGGAGGATCCAGATCGGCCGTGTGTGCAGGGCGTACCGGGTATCCAGGTCGGTAGTGTAGGTGGTGTGCCCCGTGGAGCCGTCTGGCCGTGGGTATCTTCCCAGCAGCGCAGCTTCCGACCGGAAATAGAGGAAATTGGGAATTCGCTCCCGAGACGACTCCGCTATGGACCGGTTCCGCGAGTTCAAGCCCTCCTGACCGCTGTCTGCGTCAATTTTCGGCCTAAACTGCCGGATTCCGGCCGAGAATGGCTCGCTGGAAGTGGATCTTGGGCTGGATTCTGGCCAAGAAGGAACAACTCGATGGATTCCCGCGGAGGCGGACTGGAGCGACGGAGGCGTGAAGGGCCGCGAGGTCGAGCTTAGGGCTTAGGTTGGAGGGGACCAGAGGGAGGCCGGAGGCGGTACTGGAGGGAGGATGGGCGCTCTTAAAGGCGAGGTGGGCGGAGGGCGCGGCGGAGGAAGAAAGGCCGCGCGCCGCGAGGCGGTCCGCTCGGGATGGAGACGATCCTCTCGTCCGGGTCTAGGTTTTTTCTTTCGTTGATTGACTTACCAGATCCACTCGGCGGTGGCAGCCCTTGCAATATTGTCAAACAGTCAGGGGCAAAACCGTCCATAGAAAAGGTGAACGGAAAAACTGGGACGACTAACCTACCTGGGAAGAAATAGATAGATAGATATGTAAATAACAAATCAACAATTGTAGTAGGCAAGCTAATCAACAATCATACATTATTGTTCGTCATAACATGGTGTTAAAAGATTAGTAATATTAAAGAAGTTTTCAAGCTACTTAATATTAACTACCCCAGCGACAGGTTAACATAGCAGCCAGAGGCAACATAAAGCAGTTTTTTTTTGTGAGAACATAAAGCAGTTTCCAAACTACTCAATTTTAACTACACCAGCCACACATGGCTTAGATTAACATAGTAGGAAATTTAAATAAGTTCCCAATCTACTTAACTACACCATCATCCACTTGACTTGAACTAAATACTACTCCCTACAAACATAAAACATCTTATATTTTGAAACGGAGAGAGTATTTTGAAACATCTTATAAGGACAGAAATTAAAGTGCCCGGGCTAATATTAGATTTCACGAAAAGATACATGTACACTGGCTAGCACCAAATTTACGTTCCCAAATTCAACATGTGTGAGTGCAAAAAGAAAGAAGAAATTCCATACATAACGTTTTTTTTAGACAATTCCGTACACACGTGCGTACATATCTTTTTGAGTTGGGCCGATGACCGGGAGAATATTAGGGCATGTACAATGCTAGAGAAGGCATGCCTTCTCTTAGCTCTCCACATCATTTAGAGAAGACACAATATATAACTTGTACAATGCATTATCTCTTATTGCTATCTCTAGCAATTAATAGAATTAACTATTTTTAGTAAAAAATTGGTTGACTAAGAGAAGACATATGGTACAATGGAGAAAAATAGTCTTCTCTTATTGCTAAGAGATCATCCCTTAGCTAAGGGAAGACAACCCTCTCTCTCTTGTTTCTCTCTCCTCCAACTAAGCAAAAATCCAACGTGGCGAGCATAAGGGAAGGCTGACGTCACCGCATTGTACGTGCCCTTAGGCCAAAAAAGCCAATCAATGACCTCCGCTCGCTCGCCAATTCCTACTCCAACACGTACAAATACAACACACAAGGGCCGGCCGGCCGGCTACATATATGGCACCGTGTCTTAATCTGGAACGCTCCTCAATCAATAATGAAGCGGATTTACTGGTCCACAAAACGGTATCAGGTATGCACGTTTCTGAACTTCAGTTTTCTATCTATACTAAGAAATATGCCCGTGCGTTGCAACGGGGTATAAATTTTTTAATGGACACTAATCGTCTTGACCATATAGTTTTAGGATTCTCGTGTACATCAAGCATCCTTGTTGAGTTTTGAGCAAAGATATAGCACTATTTTAGCAAAGGAACACTCATTTTTTTGGCTGCATCACAAAAAATATCATCCTATATGTCATACCTATCGTGCAACCCCACTATTCCATCCTACCTATCATCCACCCCGAGTATTCCCTCATCCTCTATTCGTCCCTCTTTCCCTATGCGGGTTCCACGTCATCCTGATTCACTTCAAGATCCTCCATGAATATCCATGAGCTTGTTTTAATTCTGAAAATTCTTTTTTTGATAGACAAACGCAATGGAAAGAGTTTGAACCCTTTAACAATACCAAAAAAGGGGAAGGTGGAAAGGGCATGACATAGGGAAATATGTGTGAGAACAAAACCAACATTAAGTCAATGAATTGATATCTCATGCTCCTTGCAATAATTTAGTGTAGACGTCCAATGGTTAAACATATATATCTGGAGATCTAGTTAAATGCCCGCGAGTCTCCACAGAATACAATTACATATATAGAAAGTGTTTGTTGTTTTGTTTATTTTCATAGATACAAAAACAAATAAGATGTACGAAGATGTAGTGACACTTCTACTGAAGTGAAATCATGTCGAAATCTATCTCTTAACACGATTAAAAGAGAAACTTATAACAGAAAGGCATATGCCCATTGGCTGGCATGAACATATGCCATTACATAGAAAGAATAAACTCCTACTATCTTTGATATACACGAGTTCAGTGATATCGGTAATGCTCACTTCACAAATTACCTGATTGGATTAGAAATTTCCAGGAATCATGTTAACTCGTAACAATGTTTTTGAAATCTTACCTTTTATCTTCATCTTCTCTTCTCTTCTTTCTACTTCCCTAGTTGCTCCCTTCTGTGGAGTCCTCAAGCAGCAGTAGCATCCACATCATGCATCCCTCCCTCCTTCCCCTTCTCAGAACACTGGAGCTAGGGGCATTGAAGGGAGGCGCGCAAATGGAAGTCAAGTGCGGATAATGCAGAGCTTTCTAAAGGTATCAATGAAGCGTCGACCGGAAGTGAGTGAAACCTGATACACATTTTCATGTCCAACAGAGATTCATATCCCAATAGATCCATGAAAATTAGCAATGGCAGGAAGCAAGATGAGAGACTTAACTTTATTGGTATGAGAATAACGCAAATGAAGAGTTTATAGTGCATAATCACAAAACTAAATATGGTATTCACTAAATATACAAACGTGCACTCTCTATGGGGGTACTATTTTCAACCACAAATATAGTACTCAGCTACTAACTTGCCTTCTAAACCATGAGAAAAGCAAGTAAATATATGACATTCCGACTTAGATAGAAAGACAATTCAATTCCTTATTTGATTTTAAACCAACTTTTATAAGATCTGCTTCAAAGTTGCACCTATACGCAGAACGGAAATGAATTGTATTCTTTTTATTGACATAACTTTGTTTCCCATTGACAGAACTAACCCCCTAAGCCTGGAATATCCACTATCGCTTTTTCCCTTCCAACTCCCTTCCTGATTGTTGGGACTGAACCACACTCCGTAGAAGCAACGTTCTGATGTTGGAGAGCCATTCACCATCTGTTGCCCGTATAGGCATTCCTACAAACAACATCCATGCGCTATTCAGTGTCATGTCATATAATTTTAGAATTTTGAGGACCAAAAATGGCAAACCAAGTTGTTATTTTGAGAATAAATGATATTTTTTTCCAAGTCGTTTAAGGATCAGCATGTTGCGAATTCACCTCAATAATTAATTCACTGTACACCACTCTTTGGACATTTCTACATAGTGGACAAACAAATTAATTTTGACAATGAAAGTTAACTGGTTCAGATGGTTACCATTGAATCCCGATGAAGATGAAAATGGATCAGCAGTGAAGTACAGAAGCAAGAGTAGTGATCAAATAATGAGAAGCGGTACTACAGCCTGCATCACAACGGATTCATCAAGAACACATTGTAATAAAATAAGTTCTACCATTAGGGTCAGAATTCTAGTATTTATGGAACTCTTTCAACATCACAGTTTTAAACTTGGACAGAGAGCTACCACATCCATAAAGCAAACACATATTTATTCCTGAATCAAAAGAAAAACCATGTCATCGAAGGAATCGACATTGTATTGGAGGCCAGTAACCTGTCAGAGTTTAGGTGATCATCTTGCTGGGATTTAGAATCGATAACTTCACAATGACCTAAGTTTATAAATGCGCCTCAAACTACAAAGTAACCAGCGTTATAAAAAATGGTGTGATTTATAGTATACAGATTTTAAAATAAGAACAACATCCCTTCCATGCTTTACTCACGAAGTTACAAAAACTACTATAAATAAAAGCATACCTATATCATTCAAAATTGATGGAACACAATGACACGCATTCCTACAAACAGTGTTTACACGTGAGTGAACCGTTAGGCCAGATTATCTTCTCTCTATTTTTCCTAATTTACTCACCAATGGAAGCAAAATAATAACAATAGAAGCTAATTAGATTGATGTTCAACAAAAAAAAATTCATATGCCCCGCCAATATAGTAGTACCTAAGAGAGTTGGATGGCAGTATTCTGCTTCTTCATCATCATTCACAACAAAAGAGTTTGAAGTTGTCTACAGGTAAAAAAGATCATTGTAAGCTAAGAGGCGATGATTGACTAAGAAACTGATGGATTCGAATGAAGCATTAGACATATTCATCTCATTTACCAAAACTTTTCAACCTCTGAAACATGAAAAGCAATCCAAGATGTCAAAGATGCCTGAAAGTGAAATCTACCAAACATTGAATTGCTGCTGGAAGTAGCTCAAACCTTCTTCGTGCTTGATTCAGATTTTTCCGGCTTTGGGTTTGGCTGTGCAGTTTTTTGATAAAAGGGGAGATCCCCTATTTCCATTGATAGAAACCAGTATATACATAGTTCTATCCGCAAAACAATAGGAAACACAAAAACAACCGCAGCCGAAAAACAGAAAAGAAACTGAAAACGGGATTGATATTCTGCAATTGAGAAGTTGACAAAGTAGCAATGATAATCTGCGGAAAATTAGGTCTGTACACGGCTATCAAAAACGATTAAATAAATCGGATTCTAGTCTACCTTTACATGCACAGGTTCTGGTTTTGGTGCCTCGCATGCACTCAATAACGCAGCTTCACTCTGAACCGCCAAATTTATGTTCTGAAAAGTAGTCCACATCACTCGAAACACTCTCAGGCGAACTCGTACCAACACCCCACGTCTGCAGCATCTCACAGGAAAGTATTAATTATACAACCCAAAACTCTGCTTATAGCCAAAAGACTACTCCCTCCGACCCATATTAGTTGACTCAATTTTATCTAGATTCATATGTATGTAGTTAAGTATCTAGGCTAGATCCATCCATATCTAGACAAAGTTGAGTCAACTAATATGGGTTGGAGGCAGTACCAAATGTCGGTCACCTGGATGGCTACCTGGAAGAGGATTTGTTGAAGCAGTCATAGCAACCAATCGAAGCATACTGAGTCTGGGCCTGCAACCAATCGAAGCAAAAGAGTTCAATCAAGTAAGCTTCGCAACCAAAACTCCCCAGCCCAAGGAGCTTCTGTAGGTAGATCAAAGCATGATCCGTACACACAAGTTAAATGAGCTTTTGGTTTCCTACCATGTGGTACGAGGAGTGCTCATGGCAGAGCGTCCTTCCATAGCTTCGGCAATGATGCTACGAGAGGGAGTGGATCCGTACGCATCGGTAGAAGGTGGAGAAGGTGCAGCGCTGACGTCGCAGTTCCTGGAACAGCGGTAGCATCTCCATGCCCTCCTCCAGCGGCACTGACGATAAACCTGAGACATGATTGATCAATCCGAAGATATTTCGGCGGCACGGCGATTCTTCTCGCCGATCTGAGACGAGGGAGATTGAGGTGAATCAGTGAGGTGGTGAATTTGGGACTCTGCCGCCACCACCAACGACAAAATTAGTGCTCAATTGCAGATGCACGAGCACGGAACGGAAAAAGGGGTAGATCCGTAGATGGGCGGTTTCAGACCATTGGCCGTTTATCTACGTACCGTCGATGAGGCGGATTTTGATGCTGGTGGAGCAATTGGAATCGGTGTAGTCCTAGATTCCGGCACGCGACGAGGGTCATGGGCATCGGTCGCGGGTTGTGGCCACCCTTGTCGTCCGTGCAGGCTGAATCGTGAGGCCTCCAGCCCTCGACTATACCGGAGCTGGTGGCGGCCGTGTCGCCGCGGACATTTCCAGGGATGTAGCATGAGCTGTTGGTCGGCCGTCCGCCAAGCCGTGCATCCCGGCTGTGCGCTGGGAGTTTGACATGGCAGCCACAGCGGAGAGGCATGGTGGAGGCGGCGAGGTGGATGAGGGAGCCAGAGCCATGGGCGGCGTGCCGGGGGCAGCAGGGCGGTGTGTGGGCTGGGTGTGTTGATTGTGGGGACATTAAAGGGCGCGTTAATTTCGTGAGGCACGGCTTGGCGGTGACGAAGCAATGGGCAGGGGTGTCGAACGAAGCATCAAGCGAAACCCATGCAATGTTGACGAAAGGAGGGAGGGAGTGGCAGAAAACGGAACACCCATTTTCTTTTTAGATGGTATATATATATATATATATAATCAATTGTACCCATTGGATCTGTAAGAATGGAGGAACTCGCGCGCAAGATTAACCTCTCTGCTTATTGTCCTCCCGATCGACGAAGGCCAATAAGGTGAGCACGCAGCGGCCGCGCCATGACATTGAAGAACGCGACGTGCGGCTTGAGATCGACAGCGAGCTCCCCCTCCGCCTCCGTCCACTCGAACTCCCTCACGAGATTGGCCATGAAGTAGAGCAAGTGGAGGATCGCAACGCCCATACCGGGGCACATGCGGCGGCCGGCGCCGAACGGCATCATCCTGATCTCCCCTGCGCTCCCTGCCGCCGCCAGGAGGCTCAAGCTCTCTCCACCACCGCCTGCGAGGAACCGTTCGGGCTTGAACTCATCGGGTTCAGCCCAGGCTGTCTTGTCTCGCGCCAGACTCGCCGGCGGGAACATCACCACTGTGCCCGCCGGAATAGGTCGGCCGTCAAGGATGAGGTGGTCACTGCTTTCCGTCACCTGACATGCATGATTGTTAGCAGCACAGCATGAGGGGGTCGATTATTAATTAGTTCCTCCAGCAGAGCTGCAGGCACCTGATGACGACACTGCACTGACAGGCGACAGCATCAGTTTGCTTGTGTACGTACCTGCCTGAACACCGACGGCACGGGGGGATGTAGCCGGAGCGCCTCCAGGACGACAGCGTTGAGGTACTCCAGCTTCCCGAGAACCTCCTCGGCGACTTCCTCGGCTTCCGCGCCCACAGCAGCGTCGATCTCTCTGCGGACGGCATCCTGCATGTCCGGACGCTTCACGAGGTACGCCAGGATCCACTGCAGCTCGGCGGCCACCGTCTCCGTGCCGGCACCAAGGAACTCGGTGCACATGCCTACCAGTTCCCCGTCCTTGAGGACCCTCCTGCTGCCTTGCACTTGGCTGTGCCTGTGCTCGCCCGGGACCCGGAGGCCGATCAGCGTGTCCACATACGCCGGCGCCTCGCCGGAGCGGTTGCGCCGGCTGCGACGGCGACGGGCGTCGATCAGGGGAAGGTACATCTCCTCCTGCTTCTGCCGCAGCGCGAGTAGCTTCTTCCACCGTTCACGGTACATTATCCTGGAGATGCTGCGTGCGTGCTTGGAGAAGATGGGCAGCTCCGGGATGAGCTGGATGAGGTCGTCCTGGGCGGCGGCCATGGCGCGGATGCCTCCCTCGTCCACGCCGTCGCCGAAGCACATGCTCACGATCAGGCCGAACATGGCCGAGCGAATACTCTCCGCAGCGAGGACCACGCCGCTGGGGCTGGACTTGCGCTGCTGGCCGAGGTCGGAGACGAGACCCAGCAGCGCGCGGCGGCGTGCGGACCGGAAGCGGTGGAGGCGCAGAGGGTTGAGGACGTCGGAGGTGATGTTGCGGCGCATAGCGCGCCAGAGCGGACCGTAGGGTGCCGAGTTCAGGTTGTGGAAGCGCTGGCCTGTGACGACGGCGCTCGCCACGGTGGAGGTCGGACGGTCGGAGAAGGAGCCCCCAGCGCTGCCCCGGACGAGGAGATGGTGTGCGGTCACGCGGTCCGTGACAACCACGACAGGTTGCGATAGCCTCCGAACTAGAGCCGACTTGACGGCGTCCAGCGCCTTGCAGCTGGTGGTGGGAGCACGTGGCGGCGAGCGCCACAGGATGACGATGACGACGGGTAGCATCAAGGGCAGCAAGACGGAGAGTAGTTCATGCATATGCATGGTTCCTCTAGTGTCTGTGTGTGCACGCGCTAAGGGAGCACCTCACGAACAAGGATTTTATGAAGGCGCATGTACTCCCTCAGTTTAAAAATATAAGATGTTTTAGGTTTTGTGAATAAGAGATGAACCTATATACTAAAAGATGTTTAGATACATCTCCTTCACAAACCTAAAATATCTTATATTTCTAAACGGAGGGAGTATATATATAGCCGAGTTGCTGACATCGACGACATGATGTCAGTGTGACGTCAGCCGCATCCCACATGCTATCCAGAAAACTAAAAAAATTATATGAAACTTCTCTGAAAGTATGAATTGAAACATTTGGTATTGTTCACGATCTGTTTCAAATGTTTCAGTCGGTTGGTTCAATTAGTGATGCCAACATGACATCAGCATGACGCGTCCATGTGTGGACTGGAAACTGGCTAAATGGACGCACCAATCTCAAAGCAGAAATGCGCAGTGGATGAGACTCCTGCATGTATAGGCACCTTCTAAAAGTTCTTTCCAGCACCTCACGCCTCACGGGTATTTTGTAAACTCTTAATTATGCAGAATCAACTGTAATGTCATTTATTTATCTAAAAAATATATACATGTGTGGCCAAGGGAAACTTTCTTATTGAGAACCCAAAAAATCTCTCAGTGTCATTGTATATGTTGGAGGGAACCGTTACAAGACGTAGGGAATGGAAGCGAGACAGCAATGGTATGCGGCAGCTCCAAACTAATCTAGGGTTCTGTCCCCTCGCCTTTTTGGTGTTTTCATTGGGATTCCGGGTGGCACCCACCGGGTATGGAGGCGAGTTTGCGACCTCCATACCCGCCTCCATACCCGCCCCGTGACAGGTACCCGTGACCTGATGGGTATCCATCAAGGTGAATGAGAGCATAAAAATTTGATAGCAAATCGTATATTATGTACAAAATTTTGACAGAACCTTGTTGCATTTAACAAGTCCATCACAATTCATAATAACAAGTACAAACATTGTAATAACATGTACATGTCCAGCAAGTTCATCATAATTAAAAGGTCACACAAGCACATGACATGTGGGCTCTACCTGTCTGTGGCGGGACTACAGGTTAACGGGTATGGGTTTCATACCTCCATACCCACCTCCACCGGACCCGTTGGGTCACAGATTTTACCATTAAGAGACCCGTGGGTTCTTTTTTCAACTAGACCCTCCTCCATTTGATGCGGGTACCCAGCGGTTTAACGGGTGACGGGTACCCATTGCCATCCAAAATTGGGATGGTGAGGCGGTCGGGTCCTTTCCGTCTATCCTTGCTCTGGTCGTGCATCTAGTGTCGACGAAGAACGCGTGGAGTCCTGTTCCATTGGATCTCTTGAAATCCAATCATTTTTCATATGCATTGGTATGCTTTTAGGTCAGTATCTTCCGATCAACCGTTGTCATATTCGGCGTTGGTTGCTACTCTCGTGCGTTGTTTTTTTAGTCTTGGCATAATGACTTTCTGTTTCTATACTACAATAAGCTCTACTACGATAAGCTTTGTCCGTCTTCAATGATGGAAGGGCGAGGACGACGACGCGTCTTTAGCTCGTGCTAGCGTCTGCAGTTGTTCTTAGGTGGTCCAGTTACCTATTTATAATTTTTATAACCTTTAAGATTCTCCATACTGTTGTTAATGATTACTAATAGATCGGTAAAATTTCGGAGAATCAAAAGATGATGGCTTGGAAAAGCAAGGTGGGAATTAAATATAAGCGAAAACTGAACATGAACGTGATGGAGTTGGCTTTTCTAGAAAAGAAAATAAATTTTCCACATCATTTGGCTATAGTCAACATGTGCGCCTATTCATCCCTCTCAGCGACACGGGGCGCTCCATGGCCTGAACAGCTCCTAGGTGCATTTGGTACGACGGTTAGAGCATGTGCAATATAAGATGCTAAGCATCTAAAAAAAAGATGCTGAGAGATACTTATACTAGAAATAAATCGTTTTTTATTAAACACATGAAGTTATTTATAGTAGGCAGATGACTAACTTGCTGCCTCTTCTATAAAAGTAAGCACCATGCTGAAGAAAAACGTTGGTTTTTTTCCTAAGCACCCATTTAATCACCTTGCATTGTACATCCACTACATGAAAATTGATTTTTTCTGAGTGTCGACCTGTTTGCCTAGTGTAAATATCCCGGAAGGCAAACAGCTGGTTTTCAGAGAGTTATTTACCAAGACTTGCAAAAGTCTGACCCAAGGCAAACATGAAAAATACACTCAACAATTAAGATTCATTCAGGAAAATATAAAATACACTCGCAAATAAAGGACACTTGCAAATAGACCTAATACGCAAAACATTAGGACACGAGGCTCTACCGACCGCATCTCACAGCGGCGTGGCATAGGATGGGTTTTTTCCCTTATCTCCCGTAACAGAACTCAACTTTCGAGTTTTTTTCCCGCTTTTTGCGCGTATTTTAGTTCCCTTTTCTTTGTTGTGACGCCCATTTTCCCTGCCAAGACTTTGGAGTTAAGATTTAACACTTGAACTATTAAGATTTATAAGGCAAAAAGTGGCACTACAACATGGACATTGGCTCTTATAGATGCCAAGGCGCACGCCTAATCGTCGCGCTCGTCCTGACACGGCAAAAAATCCGCTAGATATAACTGTGTCGGGAAAAGTGGGTAGGTGAACCTTTTTTTCACTCAGTACAACGTTATCCGTCGAGCTAGCGCTTGCGCAACACCATACAGGATGTGTATCCATTAAAAAAGACGACAGAAACTTAGTGCCATTACAAATTACAACCGACGTAATATAATACTATATGCTAAACACTATTTTACCGGCATTAAAACCATTGATCACAATCAAAGCATTAAAACCATTAATCACAACCAATGATGATCACAATCAATGCTAATCACAGTCAATGATAAACAAATTCCATTGGTATACGGTTTTTTCCATTACATTACTTGAACCCCTCTCTGTTCATTGCTCTAAAATAAAAAAAATAAAGAAGTACAAATCGGCAAAAAAAAAAGGAAAAACTACCTACAAAATGTAACTACAAATCCCTAAAATTGAGATTCTCCACAACCACCACATGGCAGAGGTGTCCACATCATTGGTGACCTCACCATCGTCTTCCGCGCAGTGGATCTGGTCAGCATAGACAACCTCGCCGCTAGATGTCAGCATCTTCCATGCGGTGGATCAGCACGACACAGACGACCTCACCGTTGACATGAGCACCATCTTCGACGTGGTGGATCAGCACGACGCACCTGACTTTGCCACGCGGTGGATCGGCACGAAGGAGATCTAGGGTTAGTAGAGAGGGTAGTGTGGTGGCATGGATAGAAGTTACTCAAGTGTTCCCTGTATTATCTACGAGTACTGATAGATCTAGGGTTTGTATCATGGGCCTGGCTTGGTTAAAAGCCCATAGACCATAGTGGGCTAATTTGGTGGTCATATGTGGTGACACACTAGTCACCGAGTCCACTATTTTGTGATTCATAATATAAACAGTAAAGTAACAAAACAACGAGATTTGACAAACACAGTGCTCAAATATATTTATTAAACACTACGGTAGAAAATTTTGTATTTGTGTTTTTTGGGTTCGTGTTTAGTGATGAGTTCTGTATTTTCCCTTTTCTTTCACTTCACAGGTGCTATTAAAATCTGGGAGTGACTGATTTGTGTTTATCAGTACCCAATTTCGTTATTAGTAGAATGCAAACCATGGTCGTGTAGAACACATTTTGATTCTCTCATCCATATCAAGAGGTATTGTTGCATGCTATGCACTTCAATTGAAGCATGTTTAATTAGCAGTATAACATTATTTTGAATGACATTGCAAAGAACTAGTGTAAACATGTACATATTTCAGTAGTTTTATGCAACAAGTTAAGTTTTTGAATAGTTCTCTCTCATGAAACCATCAAACCGAATAGTTCGCCACTATCCAATGGAACAAATTTTAAACTTACATATCAACGGGTTCATATTATAAGTTTCGGCAAAACATATTCATATTATAAGTATGAGAAAATAGAAGTTCAACACATATGTGCATTAGGAATATATCTCGCAAAGATATTAATAAAATGCACTTTAAAGATCAGCAAAGCTGTTAATAAAGCGCACTAGGCATTTGTGTGTGCATAAATTTAGTTATTTCCACTGGTACATGCAATTTAACAAATCATCTATCAACAAATCTCACGTTTTAGAAAATAAAAACAAAAGGCTTGAGGACCACTTTGAAGATCTGCAAAGCTGTTAATAAAGTGCACTTTAAAGATCTGCACAGGTGTTGATAAAGCGCACCATTAATAAAGCGCACTTTAAAGATCCGCAGAGCTGTTAATAAAGCGCATTTGGTATTTGTGTGTGCATAATGGAGAGTATCATACAGTAATATCATGCATATGATACCAGTATATGATACCATCTCCACAATACATAGTATCATATAGTAGTATCATAGTCTTAGTATATTTATTATATTTTAGAATCTTAATATAAAATTGTGTACAAGATTTATTTGAGACCATTTTTTCTAGTTTCACATGTTATGATACCGTATCTACCTATGATATTATTACAATCTATTTTATCATTAATTGCAATGACACATAAGAATTTTGGATGCATGTAATGCATGATACCAACTATGATACCCCCGTTGGGGCTAGTCTAAATTTAATTATTCCAACGGGTATATGTCATTCAACAAATTAGTTGTCAATAACTCTTACGTTCTAGAAAATGTAAACAAAAGGCTCGAGGAACACTTCAAATAATGAGCCCTTCGGTTGCTCATGGGGTTTAAAATGGTATACAAGTTAGTGTTTTTCCTAGAATACGCCACGAAAGATGTACTCCCTCCTTTCAGAAATAACTGACTTGGATTTCTATCTAAATTCAAATATATCTATACATTAAAATGTGTCGAAATATATTTAAATCTAATTAAACAAACTCAAGTCAGTTATTTTTGAAGGGAGGAAGCACCATAATTTATAGAATGAGTGCTTAGCGGTAAAACTTCGAGGCTATTTGCCTGCAACATGGGTGGTAGAGTTCACTTCCCACGCTAAAGCCTACTCTCTCTATAGCAAGCAACGAAGAATATTTTACGTAATATTATCCTAGCTGTAGAATATTGTATCTTGGTACAGCTAATTCTGGTGAAACCTAATCCTATCACTTGTCTAGTGTGTCTAGTTGCTAGCTTGGTGGCGTCCACTCCACGTATAAAGGGCACCAACAGCCCTAATCTCGTGCAGCGCGTGGTTGTTAACCTTAATTTTTTTGAGAGAATGAAGACATTTTATATTTTTATTTATCTTTTTTTGCGAAAAGGACAACTCAATCTATTAAAAATCCTCAATACAGAAGAAACATCAAAAATAATTAAAGCTGCAAATAGATCATTGTAGCACGTAGCGATTACAAGCACACTCGAGCGAGCCGACGGCACGCTATCATCCTCGCCTCTCCATTAACGGAGCCGGGAAAACTCGTCGTACTAGAACCTGTTGTAGTAGATAGACGAAGAGTCATCCTACTAAGTCCTCAAAGAATCAACACACCAAAACAACAACGATTGGTGATGAAAACTGTAAATCAGAACATCAAATCTGTAACCACACGAACAAACATGGAAACAGACTAATCCTGGAAGGTCTGCGGGATACACAAATCCACGAGTCATGTCCTAGTGCTAGACACACCACCGGAGCGATGATGTCGCCGCCGCATCGCCAGCCACAAGAAGACACTAAAAAAACTTAACAAATAAAGGGAACTCTCCCAGCGGCGAGGTGCCGTGGTTCGTCACACCTCCCGGGAACAGACTACTGGAGGCGTAGCGGACCGGCAACATCGTCGATAAGGGGGTGGGGGTGAAGCTAGATCGCTTTTACGATCTCTTTTCTCTTAACGACTATACCAATTCGTGCTAGCTCCTGAGCTCTAAATTTGAAAATCATACTTATGAGTTTCAAATAAAGCCACATTATTTTTCTCGGCGTACCCTATCATCTGCATGTACCTTGACGCCCTATTTTAATCCAGAGTAAGTAGACTGCCTAGGTCAATAGTTCTTCCAACCACGAAGAAACGCCACCGGCATCGATATTCCTCCTCCATAATTGGGCGGTGTATCCTGACAAAGAGAGTAAACGCAACACTACACCCTCGGCTTGCATAACCATCAAGTGTTTGTCCTCGACAAACATATTTGCCGACACCTGTTGTTGGGCCATGTCCCTCCACATGGAGGTGTGTTGGAATCCCAACTATAGCCCGTGAAAGTCCAACACGTTTCAACCGTTGATCGACGTTCGTATCCAACGGCTGAGGTTCTCCTTGGGAGAGGAGTAGACAAGAAATTCCTAGCCACCCTTGGCGGCTATGTGAGAAACGTTGTAAGAGTGTGTGTGATATGAGCAAGAGATAGGATGAGAGAACACACAAGAACACCACAACCTAGTGAGAAGAGAGGAAGAAGAAGGAGATGTAATTTCTGTCCAGATTTCTAAGATCTGACCGGTCTGTCTTCAAGCTGGTGTTTGGAGGCTCAAACATGCTTGGATTGACTTCAAACTTGGTGAGCTTGTTCCTTGCTTTGAGTACTTTGATCTGGTTAGCTGGTTTGAGATTTGGGTCAGTGTAGCATCATATTTGGAAGTGGTTTAGTCAGTTCGGACTGCTACAATTTTAGCACTGAGCAGTTTTGGTAGACGAACAGTTTGGACAGGCAAACGTTGTCCGATTGGCCTGAAATTTGGCATGTATGTTGGATACTCGTATGTCAGCTAGTCTACCAAGTTTGGTGTTGTTTAGATCTCGGCTTAAGAGCAGTTTGCTGATTACAGAAGGAGACAGAAACTAAGATACTCTACTTTGTTGTAATCTTTGTCTCAAGTGGTGGTGGTTGTTTTTGCCGGTTGGCAACGTGCTAAGTGTGTTGTATATCTCTAGATATTCTAGAAAAGACTATATACCCAGGTTGCTCATAGTGAATCTCGGTGGACTGGTTGGTCTGCACCCGTGGTTTTTTCCTTTCACCTTGAGAAGGTTTTTCCACTTAAATCCTTGTGTCACATGTGCATGTCCTCATAGTTTTATTTTAGCTGCATATCTGTTGATTGAAACTATCCCCGGGGTCCATCGCAAGCAGTGGGGGTTATGGCATCTTCCCCCAACAAAGTGGTATTAGAGCTGAGGTTCAGTTCCTGGTCAGTTTAGAGCAAGGTTTGTTTTGGACTAAGTGCATTTGCTTGTGGTGAAGGATGTAAGTGAATACCAATATAATTATTTCTTTAAATGGTACAAACTATCAAGCATGGAAGAGAAAGATGAAGGACTTGTTATATATGAAGGATTACTGGAAGCCGGTGTTCTCCACTGAGATGCCTAGTGATATGCAAGAAGATCATTGGGAGGTACTTCATCTCCAAGCTTGTGGATTCATTCGACAATGGGTGGATGACAATGTTTTGAACCATATCATTGATGAGTCACATGCACGTACCTTATGGCAGAAATTGGAGGAGTTATATGCCCGCAAAGAAGGTACCAACAAGATGTTCTTGATCAAGAAATTGATGCTTTTGAGGTACAAGGAGGACACTCCAATTGATGCTTTTGGCTCATTACCGGACACTTGGGAGACCTTTAAGGTCACCATGTGAAATTCATGTTGGAATTATGCCCTAGAGGCAATAATAAAGATGTTATTATTATAATTCTTGTTCATGATAAAGTTTATATTCCATGCTAGAATTGTATTAAGCGGAAACTTTGATACTTGTGTGGTTTATGAACAACGCCGTGTCCCTAGTACACCTCTATGGACTAGCTCATTGATTAATGATGGTTAAGGTTTCCTAACCATAGACATGAGTTTTCGATTAATAATGAGATCATATCATTGGGAGAATGATATGATGGACAGACCCAAATCAAGCAGAGCAATTAGATCGTATCATCGTGTTCGTCTTTGCGAAGCTTTTTCTTATGTCAAATATTGTATTCCTTAGACCATGAGATAATGCAACTCCCTGGTATCAGAAGAAATCTTTGAGGTCATCAAACGTCATCCTATGAGAGGGTGATCATAAAAGTGTCTCTCAGGTGATCGGAAAGTACTTGTTTGGTTGTATGTATCGAGATGGGATTTGTCCCTCCGAAGTCGGAGAGATATACTTCGGTCCCACTCGGTAATCGATATCAACAGCGCTTGCAAGCAAGTGGTTAAGGAGTTAATCACAAAGTGATACCGGATTACGGAAGGAGTAAAGTACTTGCTGTGAACGAGATTGAACTAGGTATGCCAATGCCAACGATCGAATCTCGGGAAAGTAAAATATCGCGTGACGAATGGAATATATATGGGATTAATTGAATCCTGGCATCGTGGTTCATTCGATATGATCATCGATGAATATGTGGGAGTCAATATGGGTTTCCAGACTCCGCTGTTGATTATTGATAGAAGATCATGTCTGCATATTCTCGAACCCGTAGGGTCACACACTTAACGTGCCTCGACGCTAGGATAGAATGGATAATTGGTTTATGAGTTTTTTGTTCGGAGTCTCGGATGGGATCCAGGACATCACGAGAGGTTCCGGAATGGTCCGGAGAATAAGATTCATATACTGAAATTTTTGCATTTCGGAATTGTTTCGGAATGTTCGGTATTATACCGAAAGGTTCTAGAAGCTTCCGGAGTGGGACCAATGTGGCCCCACTTGTTGGAGGGGTGCGTGGTCCTACGAGGGAGTGCCCTGGCCGCATTGGTCCAGGGGCACAAGGCCCCATAGGCCCAGCCGGCCAAACCCTAGGGAAACCTTCTAGAAGGAGGGGGAAAACTTGCCCCCCACTCCAACCCTTGGGGCCGCCGCCCTAGGGCTTGGAGGAGGGGCCAAGGGGGCCGGCCAGCCCCCTATATATAGAGGGCATGGGCGCAGCCCTCCTCCACACTTCCTCAAGCCCTAGCCGCCAAGTTGCTGCTCTCTCTCTCTCTCTCTCTCTCTCTCTCTCTCTCTCTCTCTCTCTCTCTCTCCCGACTGCGCGTAGGCGAAGCCCTGCCGCAGAAACTCTCCACCGTTTGCACCACGCCGTCGTGTTGTAGATCCAACCTATCTCTCCACCCCACTTGCTGGACCGAGGAAGGAGGATACGTCGAGGTGCCGTACGTGTGCATCTCTCGGAGGCATCGCCACTTGCGGTGTTGGATCGGATCGGATCGCGGGGAGGAGAAGCTAGTACGACTACATCAACCACGTTCCGTTGAACGTTCCGCTGTGCGAATCTTCAAGGGTATGAAGATCTCATCTATCCCCCCTCGTTGTTTGCACCTCCTAGATTAGATCTTGGCTTTCCCGTTCGCATCCATAGAATTTTTTTGATTTACTATGCTGCGAAACCCTTCAGTGGTATAAGAGCTAGATCTATGCGTAGATGTGTTTCACGAGTAGAACGCAACATGCTTGTTGCGGGCGTTGATGTTTTCTGTTGCAAGCCTCTTGTTGTGTACTTCTTATGACGCGGGATAGTGAGATCGAAGCGGTCCAGTTCAACTTTACGCGACCTCGTTCGCGAGACCGGCTCCGCACTTGACGTGTGGCTTGTTCCACACATGCGGCCGGTGGATGCCAGTTTATCTCACTATAGTTGTCATGGGATTTACACCGGATGTTGGCAACCATAATATCACAGTTGTGGCTTTCCGTAGGTAAGAATCGTTCTTAGCTTGTTACTCCCATAAGCCACGTAAAACATGAGTGGAGAAATTAAGGTGGGAAGGAGAAGGATCCCGACTAGATCTAAGGAGGAAGAAGGAGGGGAAAGTGAAGTGTGGGTGGTGGATGATCACATGTGCATAAAGTGGAGCTGCCAAAAAAAAGGGTCGACACATTCGTGGCGCACGTGGCCCTAGTGCGCCACAGGGAATAATCACAACCGTGGCGCACATGCCAGAGTGTGCCATGGATGTGTCTGCCTATTTATAGAGCAAAGGGGCATTCACTTAGGCCTAGCACACCCTCTCCATGTGCGCCAGGTTAACCCTAACAATAGTAGCGCACCTGCCCTATGTGCGCTACGGGTATCTGGCATGCGGCCAGCAGGGCCCTGGCCCACACATATATGTGGCGCACTCTCACCATGTGCGCCACGGTTGTTATAGTTACTAGTAGGGCACTGCCCACATGTGAGCCACGCCTGTTTTACCCGTGGAGCACTTCAACCACGTGAGCCACGGATGTTTGGATTACCTATAGCTCTTTTCCTAGTAGCGATAGTTTAAAACGGGCATTAGAAATTCAAAAATGATCCAAACAATGCGAAACCTCCGCATGGTGTCATATTATGTGATATAGTTAGAAGGACAAATATCAAACTTGGTATATTGATTATGTCTCAAAAAACCTTCACAAAATGACCTATCTCGTTCGAGGTTTCTTGGCATTCGGGTCAAATGCCCAATGTTATGGCTAGAATGAAGGCATAGTTTGTGATAATGTGTCCATTTTGTGCACAAGTGTGCATCATGGGATGACGAACAATATTTTAGGAGGAAGTTTTCCTTTTCGTCGCACCAAAAAGTCGTTTTCCATTTTCTGAGTGCGAAAAACAGACGGTTTTGTGAAGCGACCACCAAATGGCTAATTCAAAATGCTACCATCATATTTTTAAAAAAATACTAGACCGCCTTACATGGATAATATTATAATAGGGATCTCAAACCTTTCCGTCTATCCCTGGTGAAAAAAACAAATTCCTGCCGAATCGGTAGGAAGTGGGTCAGATATAAACTACAAGTACATGATCGGATGCTCATGATTTTTTACAAAAAATATTTTTAGGTTCACAATATGTTGTTTCATGAGAGATCCACTTCAAGTTCAGCGATTCTCAGCCCCGTGCTAAGAATCTTTATGTGTGCCATTTTAAACGGGCAAATGAAATTATGATAAGAATCACGGCATAGTTTGTGATAAGTTGATATTGATATCATATTTAGATTCCTCTCGTTTTTTAATCAATATAGACATATTATTTGCCAAATTCCGATTTACATATTTAAAGATATTAATTATTCCATATTAAATAAAAATACAAAAAAAATAAAATCATTATATGTTTATTTGAATTCAATAATATTTTTACTTATTCATTTTTGTTTACTTAAATAATTGCTTGTAAATTCAAAAATACAACCATGTGACATGATGATATAAGAGTTAATATGATTGATATCCTAATATTGATAACAATGTGTAAATTGCTTTGCGAAAAGAGATTCTGAAGGAACGAGAAAGTTAAGCGTGCTAGAGCTGGAGTAGTGTTAGTATGACTGACCGACCATGAAGTTTGAATAAAACTGCAATTTAATCAATTATTAAGAATAAATAGTATTAAAAATGATCAAAGCGAGAGATTAACGATTCAAACAATTCAAAGATTTAAAAATTAATTAATTTTTTTTAAAAATTATTTTAGGCTATGCCGACGGCTGGCCGCGGCGTAGCTCCAGGCTGGGCTGTTATCGGAGACGGCCATTGCCTGACACGTGGGGCTGCTGGAAGACGCTATGCCGAGAGAGAGGGGCTGTGCCGACGGCCACGGAGCTATGCCGACCAGGACGTACGCTGAGGGGGTTATGCCGACGACCACCGTCAGCACAGCCTGTGCCGACGGGCAGCCGGCCCTGGATGCCTTAAATCTTTCATGTAGCGTTGCAATGGCTGCAGGAATGCTGCAACATAACCTGAAGGTCAGCGCTTTTCAGTTTTTGGTCATCTACTTGGCTAAGAAACCTCTACAAAATCAGGAGGCTGGCTTTGATCTTATCAAGGAATATATTCGGCCATCGGTTGTGAAGAATGGACATTATCCCTTTTTCAGGGAAAGTATTCAGAGTCACGTCAACCGTATAATAATTAAAGTAAGGCATCATGAGTATGCGACGACTGGTTCTTGAAGGTTTTCCGTGTAGCTAGAGACTATTCAGCAAAACGCGGTTATCACTTATCAGCGACCTAAATGCAGGGCCGGGGTTCTTTACTACAGACCGTTTCTTGTACTGCTGGCGTCTTACTCTTCGTGCATAGTGCACTTTTTGAAAACCAGTACAAACTAAAACAAAAATCGTACAAGTACCAAAGACCTAAGGAGGAACCTCATCGATCTGTCAGTCAACTTATTTTCAGTACATACAAAATTTGTGCTAGCTAATTAGCACATCTGACTCAACTGAATACATGCAGGCACCTTGATTTTCAAATCCCATGGTTACAGTAATAAGCTGATAAAGAGCTAGCCATCTAAGCTAAGTTTGCTTCTTGAAGATTATTACATAGACCAAGCAAACAAGGGTATTCGCAACTCACAACTCAGAGATTATATTTCAATAATTTTAATGTAGTTAGAATAGATTAAGAGAAGAAGGGGAACCGGTGAAGAAGGAATCAACTGTGCAGATTGGAGAGGAGGGGTAGGGAGGAGTTGTCCTATTAATTTGCTTAGAGTACATCTGACGCCTCTGTTGCTGGCTCCCCATAAGCAGTGAGAACCGCTGCTGCAGAGAATAGGGGAGCTAGGAGATGTCTCAGTAAAGGCAACAGACGAAGTACATGATGAGTAACGGAGAACACGTCGATCGTAGGAGGAGGTAGTACGTCTTCCTGGGAATTCGTCATAGAGACTATAACACAGAACACTAGAGGAGGAGGTTGGCGGCATCGAACAGATAGAAGAGGCTGGAATTGACAAAGGTATAGCGAAGAATTCGATGGATGGCTAAGATTCTAGTCAATTTCTTCAGGATTAATCATGTGAGATAAGATGATATCCCCGCGCGCGCGCAGCTTCTTCCTAAACATGACACTTGTGCCAGTCTAGATAGATGTATTGTTTTCTTAGACGAACATGGATTATCTCTCCCCAGTTCCATTTCATCACAAACGAAACTTATAGCATAGCAAAGCGAAAGCAGAAAGCAAAAACTACCAGGAAAACTTCCGAGCCTCTCCATCAATTGATGCATACAACTTTTTATTTCATTATTTAAAAAGTAGAGCACATACCGAGACAAGTTTAAAGTTGTGGAACAACAATTCTGGATATATGTACTGTTGGAAGCAATCCAACACCTTTCATCAGATTCTAATTAAGGTGCCAAATGAAGAGAACATATATAGAAGACGGAGCTGCAATATGATCACAACATGGTGATACTATATATAACATCACTTGATAATACATGACAACCTTGGATGCAAATATCGAGACACCCTCCCTTGAGTTATTTTCGAAAACGGAGGAAGTACACAACCAGAACTTCATTATTTGGAAGTTGACTTACGCGAGGAGCCGACTGGTGCCTGCGCTTTCTTCCCTCTACCGGTGCCTGTTGTTGCCCTCTCAGCAGTGGAGGCGTTCCCAGTGGCTCCTGCGGTCTTGGCCTGCGTCTCTACTTTCGGCGGAATGAATGCGGTCATGTTGGAGGCAGGAGTACTTTTGAAACCAGGCACCTCTGCGGCTTTTTCCGGTGAAGGCATTTTGAGAAACTTAAGGAAACGTAGCGTGGACTGTATTTCGAGAAGAGTATTATCAAGAAATGTTAGAACTGTTGAGGAAAATCGTGATACGGTGATGTAGATTTGCTAGAAAAAGGGGAGAGGTACAGAGCGTAGATATGTTGTGTAGTTAGAAGATTTTGGATCAGCTAGCGTACCTTATCCTTTTCGGACCCCATCTTGAGTTTCCTGATCAGAGAAGCTGCAGGAGCAGAGCTTGCTAGCGTACACGCGTGGCGCGCATATGCCACCAACCATTTTACCGAGATCAAGGAAGGATTATATATATAGGTATTCAGCTGCATGAACAAATCAACTCTAGCTATATTCAGCTCCACAAATCAGAAGGCTTTTGGCCCATATTATATATAATGTATATTCAGTCAGCAAGTTGTATTTGTTTGGAGTCGGTCAACTATTATTAGGCAAAAAGGGTGTTTCCCCTCCTTTTTAAGAAAAAAATTGAGTAGGTGGACTTGTACGCTACGAAACGAATATGCCTGTATATTCGGTTATCACATGTCCATATTTAGCGCTTTGCATATAATTAGACCCACCATATAACGCCATTAAATTTAATTACGGTCAGCCCAAACGCCTACCTAACGTAACCAAGCTGTACTTCTTCTTTTTTTCAACAAAAAAATATTACTCGAAAAAGGCACCCGGTGCGGGTCGGCTAGAGGAAGGCGGACCAGCTAGAGGAAGGAGGGGACAGGGAGGATGCGTTGCAGCGATGGAGTCCGTCGATGGGGATAGGCGTGGCGGCGATGGTGGGAGTGCGGCTGCGACGGTAGGAGTGCTACGGCGGCGGTGTGTGCGAGGGGCGAGCTGGGGTTGGGCGTGGCGATGGATTTGGGGATCTTGGGATTTCTGACAGCGATTTCGCTCCATCGCGCCACTGGTCCTTTTTCACGCTCCAAAATTTCGGTCACGACGCCAATATTTTGCCACCCCGTGCGTTAACTTTTGGCTCACCGTGCCAATTTCTGTACCGGCAGTCCAGGTGCCTTCGGTGTATCTATTCCGGTAGTGGAGGCTCCATGCTTGGTCCATCGTGTAGTGGAGGCTCCAACGGCTAGGTTTTGGGGTGAGGAACTAGGGGCGCCCCCATCCCTCCTTATATGGGTGGAGGGGTGGAGGCCAGGGTTCCCAGCCCTGGCCGAGTCCACCCCCAACTCCTCTAGGCCGGCGGCAAGGAGAGGGAAAGGGAAACCTTTTCCCTCAAGGTTTCCTTTCCTTCCCTCACTAGGATTTGACTATTCAAACTAGAGTTTGTTTCTCTCTTCCTAGTCCTTGACCGACTTGACCTAGGGTATGATGTGCCCAGCCCATCAGGGTATGGTGCATTCCAAGTACTCCCTCCCGGGGTGGTGGACCTTCCAGAACATTCTAGAAGCTTCTAGTCAAAACACCGAAAACATTTCCGAACCACATAAATTGACTTTCCTTATATGAATCTTATTCTTCGGACCATTACGGATATCCTCGTGATGTCCTGGATCCAATCAAAGACTCCGAAAAACATTCGGTCTCCAACTCACATTCCATATCTACTCAAACAACATCGAATCCTTAATTGTGTCTCCCTACGGTTCGTGAACTATGCAAACATGATCTAGACACCTCTCCGATCAATAACCAATAATGGGATCTGGAAATCCATAATGGATCGCACATATTTCTACGATGACTTCATGGTCAAATGAACCATTTTCATATGATACTGATTTCCTTTGTCACGAGATACTTTACTTATCCGTGGTTTGATCGTCGGTATCTCTGTACCTAGTTCAACCTCGTTACTGTTGGAATTATGCCCTAGAGGCAATAATAAAGATGTTATTATTATAATTCTTGTTCATGATAAAGTTTATATTCCATGCTAGAATTGTATTAAGCGGAAACTTTAATACTTGTGTGGTTTGTGAACAACACCGTGTCCCTAGTATGCATCTATGGACTAGCTCATTGATTAATGATGGTTAAGGTTTCCTAACCATATACATGAGTTGTCGATTAATAATGAGATCATATCATTGGGAGAATGATATGATGGACAGACCCAAACTAAGCGGAGCAATTAGATCGTGTTATCGTGTTCATCTTTGCGAAGCTTTTCTTATGTCAAATATTGTATTCCTTAGACATGAGATAATACAACTCCCTGGTATCGGAAGAAAGCTTTGAGGTCATCAAACGTCATCCTATGAGAGGGTGATCATAAAGGTGTCTCTTAGGTGATCGGAAAGTACCTGTTGGGTTGTATGTATCGAGATGGGATTTGTCCCTCCCAAGTCGGAGAGATATACATCGGGCCCACTCGGTAATCGATATCAACACCGCTTGCAAGCATGTGGTTAAGGAGTTATCACAAAGTGATATCGGATTACGGAACGAGTAAAGTACTTGCTGTGAACGAGATTGAACTAGGTATGACGGTATCGACGATCAAATCTCGGGCAAGTAAAATATCGCGAGACGAAGGGAATATATATATGGGATTGATTGAATCCTGGCATCGTGGTTCATCCGATATGATCATCGATGAATGTGGGGGTGTCAATATGGGTTTCCAGACCCCGTTGTTGATTATTGATAGAAGATCATGTCTGCATATTCTCGAACCCGAAGGGTCACACACTTAACGTGTCTCGATGCTAGGATTGATTGGATAATTGGTTTATGAGTTTTTTTCGGAGTCTCGGATGGCATCCGGGACATCACGAGATGTTCCGGAATGGTCCGGAGAATGAGATTCATATAAGGCAATGCAGTTTTTGGAGTTCGGAATTGTTTCGGATTAATCGGTATTGTACCAGAAGCTTCTAGAACCTTCCGGAGGGGGACCAACGTGGCCCCACCTGCCGGGAGGGGGCATGGGCCTATGAGGGAGTGCCCTGGCCGCATTGGGCCAGGGGCACAAGGCCCCATAGGGCCCAGCCGGCCAACCTAGGGCAAAACCCTAGGGGAGCTTCTAGAAGGGGGGGGGAACTTGCCCCCCACTCCTCCCTCCTTGGCCGCCGGCCCTAGGGTTTGGGGGAGGGGCAAGGGCTGTCCGCCCACCCCTCTACATAAAGAGGGGTGGGGGCGCACCCCTCCCACACCTCCTCCTCAAGCCCTAGCCGCCCTCCTCTCTCTCTCCCTCCTGACTGCACGTAGGCGAAGCCCTGCTGCAGAAACTCTCCACCACTTGCACCGTGCCGTCGCGTTGTAGATCCAATCCGTCTCTCCACCATACTTGCTGGACGGAGGAAGGAGGAGACGTCGAGGTGCCACACGTGTGCATCTCTCGGAGGCATCGCCACTTGCGGTGTTAGATCGGACCAGATCGGATCGCGAGGAGGAGAAGCGAGTACGACTACATCACCCACGTTCCGACGAACGTTCCGCTGTGCGAATCTTCAAGGGTATGAAGATCTCATCTAATCCCCCTCATTGTTTGCATCTCCTAGATTAGATCATGGCTTTCCCGTTCGCATCCGTAGAAAAACTTTGATTTACTATGCTGCGAAACCCTTCAGTTACCGATAAGTACTCTTTACTCGTTTCATGATATGACATCCCTTGTGACCTAGTCACATGCTTGCAAGCCAATTGGATGACATTCCACCGAGAGGGATCAGAGTATATATATCCATCATATGGATGGACAAATTGCAATCTTGATCCATGTGCTTCAACACATACTTTCATAATACCTAATGCCACCTTTATAACCACCCAGTTACGGAAGTGGTGTTTGATGTCATCAAAGCATCCATCCTGTGTTGGTAATTAACATGATCTCATGGTCAAAGGATTAGGTTACTATGTATTTCAAAGCTTATAGCAAACAAACTCTAAATGACTTGATCTTATGCTATGCTAACTATAGAAGTGTGTCCATCACATCATTCTCCTAATGACATGATCTTGTTATTAATAACTTCTAATGTCCATGATCATCTATTAATCAACAAGCTAGTTTAACAAGAGGCTTACTAGGCACTCTTTTATGTTTACAAAACATACAAGTATTAATGTTTCTGGTTAATACAATTATAGCATGGGATGTAAAAATTTATCATATAATAATAACCACTTTATTATTGCCTCTTGGGTATATCTCCAATAGTCTCCCACTGCACTAGATTCAATAATCTAGTTTAAAACCTTTGTGTATTAAACAACTATGGCTTTCTGGTGTTGTATATATGCAAACCTAACTACTAAGCATGTAAAGAGGAGCGAGGAAACTGTAGTGGAGCACATGGAGACACAGGGATTTGTTTGACCGAAGTTTCTTCCTTGTTAAGGGAAGTATGTCTGCGTTGGAGGGGTGGGCGGTTCTAAGACCACCACACCACAATAGGCCTCACCCTATTCTCCGATGGATCTCGCCACCAAATGCTTGATCCACCTTTCCACTATTGGTACCCTTCAAGGCGGGAACCGGTGCCTTTATCATGCTAGCAGGGCACATATCCACAACAGAATTGGAGTCTCCCGTGATGACAACAAGCTGCCAGAAGAACAAGGATTATCAAATAATCGAAACAAGGATCTAGATATCTTCAAGAAATACTAGATCGAGAATCCTCCAAGTGAATGGAGGGGAAGTGAAGTTCTTGATTGCTGTTGATGAAGATCCAGGCCTCCTCCCTCGATTCCCCAAATATCGAATCCTTTGGGTGGATGAAGATGGAGATCTCTTGTTGGAGCTTGAAGAACAGGTCTAGACTTTTTCGAAATGAATCAAGCATTATGGCAGAAGGAGGTGATGGGGATTAAATACCCCTGCCAAAACTTGCCATTGGAGACTTTTGGGGCGGATTATTCGGCCCCCACTAGGGGCGGATTATCCTCCCTGGGGAGAAAATCCGCCCGAGAGCCGGAAAATCTAGGGGATTTTCCGCCCCCCATACAGTGCACCGCGCCATGTTCTCCTTCTAAAAAATTCTCGAGGGGGCGAATTATCCGGCCCCTAGGGAGTGTATTATCCGGCCCGGGCAAAACCTCCGGCCCTGGACGGACAATCCGGGGGATTCTACGCCCCCCATGAAGTACACCACGCGTTAGATCTCCTTGGTGAAATCCCGGGGGGGGGGGGTGGGGGTGGGGGGGATTATCCGCCCACCATGCAGTGTGACGCGCCTTGGCTGCGTTGGAGGCTCCATCCGACCCAGTTTGCTTCAGACTTTTTTTTCTTTATTGCTTTTGCATATTTTTTCCTTTTTTACTTGTCTTGGAGTGCTTCTTTGGGGTAACCGGGGGTAATCCCCCGACACTAGCCTCCGAGCGCGCACTGATTTCACCCGTAGGGAAATTCGCACGAGCTCCAAAAAACTTGACGTTTTCGTTGTAGATGAAGTGCATTAATGGCATCCGGCTATAAACCTCTAGCACAGGAAACAATACAACTCTAGCGGGGGCGTGCGAGCGCACCCGTGCGGTGTAGCCCTCGAGATTCGGAGTAGCTGACAGAGATAGGGCTTCGAATCTTTATCTTTCTTGCCCTTTTCAACACCTTGAACTTTCTATCTGACTGAACTCCTTCAGCCGGACGGGGAGCACTTGATTACATCAGGGGCGCGTGAGCGCACCCGGTGGGTGTGATCCGAAGTAGCTGACGAAGTCAGGTGCTTTGAATCTTTATTTGTACTTGAGGCCCGACTCAGTGTAGTCGTGAAAAACAAAGACATAAAAATGAATTTATTGCCAGTATATTAACATACAGTACATATGTTGTCAACCTGTCAACCGAATAAGGGTTTTGCTTGCTGAATAAACTAGCTCGTGCTTTTCTGAACACTTAGTCACTTTTCCGTGCGCTCCGCTATTTACGTTGTGTCCTTGTTGGGCATCCGGGTTGCCGTCTGGAGCCAGAACCGAAGGGGGAGCTCACCGGAATCGTCGCCGAAGCTCGTCGGTGGTCGCAGCGGTTTGAGCTCAAAATCGAGGAGTCCGGGGACTCTCTGGTGGTAGGGTTTGATTGAAAACGGTGAGGAGTGATTGGGGGTTAAGAGACCGGGGTTGGGGTGGAGAATCACTCCTGCAATCACATGAATTTAATCGAAATAAATCGATTAGAAATGGCCGACAGTGGAGCGGCTCCTCCGTCGCTTGGTTGAAGACGATGAGGTGGTGAGTGACGAGGCATGGTGGGGTTGGCTGTCAGTGAGTGGGTGAAGAGAGGGGTCGGTGAGAAAAGAAATCCAGCGGGGGAAGAAAAGGAGTGCCGGTGGGATTTAGTGGGCCGGTGGTACTAGGCCGAAAGAGTAGCTGCTGCATATCTTTTTTTTTCTTTTTCTAGTTTCTTTTTTTACAATTGATTTGAATTAATAAATGAGCTTCAAACTAATTAAAATTTTCACCTGATTTTTAAGAGGTAAACCTAGTGTGTAGGAAATTTTAAATATAACAAAACTCCTAATATACATTTTGGATAAATTAAAGTAAAACCACAAAGCCCCATAACCTTATATAGAAATGGGTTTTGATATGGTTTGATTTTTTTTTGAAATTTTTTGTGCAAATGCAAAGCATGCCATGATGATATGAATGCAATTAATGATAATGTTTGATTTAGGAAAAAATTGGGATGTTACACCATACAATAGTATAAAAACTTTTGGGCGTACTTTTTGCAAAAAAAAAAAGTGTCACGCAATATTGGGGGATATATTGTTTTAGTGAGGTTGACCTAACGTTAACGGGGGCATTTGCCTAATTTTGAGAAATTCAGTGCCACGACCCTTAAATTTAAGGGTGAATGCATGTAGTAGCTGGAGACCATACAATAGTCTAAAACAACATGTAGTATTATATATTGATGAAGCTGGTACACACACGACACGATAGGGGTTGAGACGCAACAGAAACAGAATTACAACATGAAATGATTCAAGAAAGAAGATATCTAATTGCCGGGGCTGTGCTTATTGATCAGGCTGTAGAAATTAATGGAGACTTGGGAGATGGCAAAGGAGAAAACCAAGAGAGCGACAAGGAAGGAAACAATCGACCATGGGTTGGCAAAGTAGTCTCGCCGGAACTTAGCCTTGTACTTGTTCCAGTTGGATTTGTAGTGCTTGTTGAGTTGTGCGAACTCGGGCGCATAGTATTGTTTGTCGTAGTCTAGAGTGGAGCAAGCAGCGAGTTGATTAAAGTAGGTCATGGCCACGTCGTCCTCGCTGGAAAGCATGTTGTTGATGATGCCGTGCTTCTGCAGCACCTCGACGTCCTTGCCCGTACGGATCAGCGCCGTCATGAGCGCCGTGTAGCTCGTCAGAGCCGCAGCTGCTCCTTTCTTCCCCATGCATTGCTCGAACGCAATGAGGTTGACGAGCAGCGGCGACCTCGCGTGGTCGATCTCCAAAGTAGGGATCTCCATCACGCCATCGGCGGAGAAGGTGATGTCGAACATGTGTTTGGGCGATTCCTTCCTCTTGAACCGGACGCCCGCCTCGCGTAGCTGGGTCGTGCAGGGTATCACCGTCTTGTCCAGCCTAGAGTTGTCCTCGGCAACAGCTGCAGGCTGCATGTTGCCTTGTTCTTCAGGCTTGGGCAGGTACGCTTCATGGTAGAGGTGGAGTAGATGGTGGATCTCTATGTCGAATACGCTGGGAGGGATAGGGTTTGAGAAGGCGGCGTCATTGGGGAGAAGTCTGAAGAGATCATGGACAAGCTGGTCTTTTGGCGTCGGAATCGGCGCCCTCCCGATACAGAGCACTGTGTACAGACTTACCAGAACAAACAAGGGGATCTGGTTTTCCAGCAATAGGAGATCCGACTTAACCAGGTCGACGCCCCATCCAACTCTCTGCAGTACCGAATCGTCGTCGTCCTCAAGCCTCTTGAACAGTAACTCTAGGATGAAACAACCGTCCAGCAGCAACATCTCTGCAAAGCCATCACAGTACTGGGCTTGTTCACCTTGTTCGGCGCCGCTGTCAGGGCTGCTGCTGCCGGGAGCGGGAACCGACTGAGCAGAGGCTTCCTTCCCGATGATACCGAAGAGCTCGGTCTCCTCATAGTAGCTACGCCGTGCGCGTTCTTCAACCTTCCGAACTGCCCCGACGTAGGAGGACAAAGGGGGTACTTGATGATCCCTCGCCCCACGCCCAAGGAAATCACGGAGATACCGCAACTTGAGCTGCTCCATGGCACGGAGTTCTTCTCGACCATGGTAGTATGGGCCGATGGACACCATCCTTGGCTCGTACAGCTGCTTGTTAGCCTCACGGACGTGGGCAGGAACACGGAATATGGTGATCATGGTGTCATGCCCGACCTTGGGTAATGACTCTAGTCTTCCCTGGATTGCTATTTCTAAACTAGTATCGTATTTGTTTGTGGACTCGTCATCGGATATAGTAGAAGGAGTTCTGCTTAGCGGGCTCGCCATTGTTGGAGGTCTCGTGCCGTGCGTGTGACTGTGTGGTGTGGGTTTAAGGTAAGTAGTAGATCTGGTTTATCATGCCGACCGCGCTAGGCAACTTCTCCGTGGGGTTGTTGCTAGCCTCGGCAAGTAAGCATGTTTGATATTAGCTTCTTGGCTTGACTTGGTCTAGTCTTCTCTAGTGAGGTGACACCAGTTGTAGCTAGCGTGCAAACAGATCGGTCTGCTGAATAATCCATGCCTGCCTGCTTGGTTCATGCCATGATTTTTTACACTTGATTAAAACTAGTTCAACTCATCCCCTCCTTGTCATGTTGCTGTCGATCACATCCGAACAAGACCCAGCAAGGCATCAAACGTGTGCCCACACGCATCCCGAACACGTACATGACGTTCTCAAATAATTGATCTGGTGGTACAAGCAAATGGATAGATCAGTTGACGATTAATATGCGAGTTGGTATAATTATATATGGAGAGACTAAGATGCGAATACTCCCTCTGTTTCATAATATAAGATGTTCACTAGTAAAAAACAGGCTATCCGTTCGCGCCCCCTAACAGCATTAGTCCCGGTTGCGCCACGAAACAGAACTAATATTGGCACGCGTCCCGGTTCAAGCGGGCACAGTGGCTGGAGGCATGCGTCCCGGTTCGTAAGGGGTAATGTGTTCCGGTTTGTAACACAAACCGGGACTAAATGTTGGGCGTTAGCCATGTGGCGTGGCACACACCTTTAGTCCCGGTTTTTGTTACAAACCGGCACGTATGATCCCGCCCTCTATAAATACGACGCCCCAACCCTCTGTCTTCCCTCTGTTTTTTCTTGGTGGAAGTTGTGAGAGGTGTGCTAGTTTTTTTTTCCTATGCATGCATTCAAGGTGTTTGATGAAATGTTTGAGTGAATGATCCCGTTCAATTTCTCACAGAATAAAAATATAGAAGGTGTCCGAGACGCACTTGAGCTTTCTCCTCTTTATTTCCCTCGATCGAAGTTAGCAATCTTATCTTTTCTCTGTCATTGATACAATGCATGTGTCGATATGAATTGGTCATTTCACTATTTATGATGTCCTGTTTTTTATAAACTTACTTATATGATGCAGATAAACGGTCGGGAATGGATGTACGGTGAACGGCGTGTACCCGGGTACATTAAAGGCGTGGATAAATTTATCGATGTGGCTACGGCAAACAAAGAGAATAGTTTTATACGTTGTCCATGTGTTCAATGTCGGAACAACAAGGAGTACTCTTCCTCGAAAATCATTCGTGGCCACCTGGTTATGAAAAGTTTCATGCCCAACTATAATTGCTGGACCAAGCACGGGAAAAGAGGGGTTATGATGGAAGACGGTGAAGAAGAAGATGATGATAACAACTATCATCATATGTTTCCTGAATACAGTGATACTGCAATGGAAGACAATGAAAAGGAAGAAGGTGAAGAACGGGCATCAGATGAGCCCGCTGATGAACTTGGTAGGGTCATTTCTGATGCAAAGCGAGACTGTGAAACAGAAAATGAGAAGTTGAAGTTAGAGGGCATGTTAGAAGATCACAAGAAATTTTTGTACCCAAATTGTGAAGATGGCAGCACAAAGCTCGGTACCACACTGGAATTGCTGCGATGGAAGGCAGAGTGTGGTCTAACTGACTCCTCATTTGAAAAGATGCTGAAAATAATGAAGCCGAAGTTTCCAAAACATAACGAACTTCCCGAGATTACCTACGAAGCAAAGAAGACTCTCTGTCCTCTAGGATTAGATGTGCAGAAGATACATGCATGCATTAATGACTGCATCCTCTACCGCGGTGTAACACCCTCAGAATCGGCCCTATGCAAGTTTCAGCGATTCCCGCCAAACCCGCATAGAAACGATTCAAAGGTGCTCACCAGGCACTTTCGTGCGGGTGGAAAACGAAGTAATATCATTACACAATAGTCCACGATGGAACCCACAGAATATATATACAACAGCGACTCAATGAGTCAAGAATACATATATACAGTACAAAGATCCAAATCACCTTGAAAACGATACAGCGTCCGAGTACGGACAAGATGCAAATTGAGCTAAGAGCCCTTAAGAATAACCAATGGCGTCCATAACCCTGCCCAGGCCAAGCCGGAAGGGTAACCCTGCTAACGACGTCGATCTCAAACCTGCTTAAAAAAAGGGATGCCGACAAAGGCGAAGGAAAAAGAGAGAGCGGTCAGTACTGAGGCCAGTACACGGCGAGGCTAGAATTCGGCGGTCCTCGCCTACATAGGTATGGTGGACTGAAGCGGCAGCTCAACATGCACTAAACAACCTATAGATACTCGATATAACTGTCGGCTATCAGAGAGGGATAAGAAAGACCTATTCGGAACCAACCTGATGCTACCACCAAACATACCCATCCTGGTATTTCCCCCTCGAGACCAAACGAGGAAGTCAACCGAGGAACTCACACAGTTGGCAGTTTTATTTATTCAGTTATCGTTGCAGCAATTACTAGTCAGGTATAGATAGTCATCCTGATATAATAAGCAGTGGGCACTTTTAGTTAACCATTCCGTTGTAGTTGCGACACTTACTAGTCAGATACAATTAGCATGAGGCATCCCAAAACCCAGCAGTTGTTGATACTTTTATTTAGCCATTCCGTTGTAGTTGCAATATTTACTAGTCAGGTACAATGGCAACAGGTGACAATCCAAACCAACAATTGTTGGCACTTTTATTAAGCCATTCCATTATAGTGAAGCTGATTACTAGTCATTATAAAGTCAAATTTATAGCACTACTTTAGTTATAGTTGTCTATGATCGAGATACTGTGCTCAAAGTCGTCCATAACCGCGGACACGGCTTTCAGAAAGTTTTACCCTGCAGGGGGCACAAATAGCAACACGCACGATCAACCTCGAGAAAACCAATAAAACCCAACGAGGCATCACGCAGAGCAATTGGAAGATTCATATAAATTTCAGGGGCCACCCACCAAGCTACCATGACGAAGTTGGCCGGCTCGAGACGGACTCAGAGGTTTGTGCCAATGGTCAAAACGACCGGGAACCGAAAGTGTGACGGGCTTGTCGATACCGTGAAAACATTCCACATTTGTTCCTAACAGACAGCGCTCCACGCAAGTAATCGTAAATAAAGTAAGGCATGGCATAAGCAGGATAGTAATAAAGCCCCAAACTACTTTGTGGCCCCAAGAAATAAATATGACTCAAGCTCTGGCTAGGGGGATTCATGGTCCCACATGCGGATAGTGCGAATATTCAAAGAACAGGTGTCAAGTACTCGGGGTCCTACGGGACAGAAGTGGACGGTTAAAAACCAAATAACATCTATTATCCACCTGTGCCTCTGCATTATTTACTTACTTCAATTTTAGTTATTAAACGGTAATTAAAGTCATGATCATCTCCAACATTAAGCATACGGCAATACTCCAACAACTATGGTACTTGACGACACGCAACAGCACTTGAGCAAGCGACTACGACACGCAAGCCCAACTATCTACCAAACAACAGGTAATAGGATGTGTCCAAGGCAATATAAGGCTGCAAGGGATGTCCCGGGTACGGAAACTAGAGCATCGCAATACAGCTAGCAATAGATCAACAGGAGGAAATAAAAACTATAAAAGTAAGACAGGTAGAAAGAGGGGGATGCTCGCCTGAAAACATTGCCGAAGGTTCATCCGAAGATCGGGTCGACACTCGCATCAACTCATCGGCCTAATATGTGAAGAAGCAAAGCACTAGAAGAAACACCGGATGGACTATTTAATACTACGGCAAAAGACCAGGCATGATGCATGTATGATGCATGGCATGGCAAATATGCGGTGCAATTAGGAAATATTAAATGGAACCGGGGTCCCGACAATTATCAAGTTCATGTTGTCTAGATACCCTGCAATTAAAATATTGTCTTAACAAGGCAAAATTATATCACCGGTTCGATGCACAAATTTAAATGAGACCAATATAAGACTAGATTTGTCCGCATATGGATCCCATATTTAATTATGTTTGCAAGCATGAATAATTATATGCAACAATTATATATCATATATTATAAAAATGTTGGTCTCGGAAAAGGGGTCACACTTTGGTATCGGCAAACTTGGTTACGAGGGTGCGGGTTCGGTCTTCGGTGTCTCGGCCATCGGATCCAAATCCACCGGGAGGCAGAGAAGCGCCGAGGTTCGGTCCTTAGATTCCGGAAGGAAGAGCTCGACGTTCCTCTAAGACGATCTTGTCGGTTTCACCACGAAGGCCTTGGGGTTCCGGCTTTGGTGTCGATGGCGAACTCAGATGGATGCCGGGGTTCATATGATTCGTTCGAGTCGTTGAAGATCTTGGGGTTGGAGGGGTTCTGGTTCGATGCCTCGGTTCATGTGTAGCTTGTTACCCTCAAAGCGAAGTTAGTCGATGTAGGCTTCGAGTTCACCATACCAAAAACAACGCAGGCACATGGCTGTGAGTTGGGCAGCCACACGAACGTGACTAGCACCAACACGACAGGATCCACCCAAAAGGCAGCAGGCAGAACCAAAACGAGAAGGCGGGGTGCAGAGGATGGCGGGGTCGGCAGCGCGCAGGTTGCAGCGACGGCCGAGGGGGCCTGCAAGGGCGGAGACGAGCGCACGGTGGAGGTCGCAGGCGGCTCCAGGAGGGAGTCGGTAGGGCAGAGGCGAGGGCGCGCTGCAGGACGGGCCAGACGCGGGCCGGGTGCTGGAGGCCGGCGGATGAGGAGGAGCTCGCGGGGACATGCGACCCAGGGCGGTGGGGTACAGGAGATGGTCGGTGACGGCGCGCAGGTTGCGCTGCCTCCAGCGACAACCGGAGGAGCTCGGGACGGCGCAGACGGCGGAGGGGCCGCATGAAGGGGCCCCTGGCAGCGGACGCGACCGCGGGTAGCGGGCGACAACCTTGGACGACATGGGGCTCCTGGCGGCCGAAGGCGGCGGAACCACGGCGAGGAGGAAGGATATCAATCGTGGGGGTGTCGGGTTCGCGAGGTGGGGGCGCGTGGCAAGGAGAAGGAGGCGGCAGCGCTATTGCGGGCTCGTGAGAGGAGCGACGGGGGAGGCGTTGTGTCGAGGGAGGGGATCGAGAGCGTGTCGAGGAGGAGAGAGACATGGGGCGATGGGGAAAACGGGGTGGGGCCAGGCTGTCGGGGAGTGTGGTGAGAGGAGTCAGTTGGGGGAACGTGGGAGCGTGGTGGTTGGTTGGGTTGCATCCTGGGTTGGTGTGGGTCATGTGTGTGTGGAGCGTGTGTGCACAGGGAGGTGCACTAGGTGTGTGCGGCGGCGGGGTGAGGGAGTAGGGTAGGGCAGGTTGGGATTCTAGGGTTTGTCTAGGGTTAGGATTAGGGTTTGGTTGGAGGTGGCCGGCTGGGCTTTTGGGCCTGGCTGGCTGCCTCCCAAAAATAATATAAATTTTTTTTATTTAATATTTAAAAGATGTTTGTAATTAGTTTTTAGACAAATAAAATATCCAGATAGATCTAGGGTTTGTATTTTGAAATAAAGAAGGGGAGTATTATAAAAAAACAAAATAGGATTTTGTATTATACTTTTATGACAAGGCATGCATGATGATGACATGATGATGCACAAAACACAAACGCGACGATTTTCTAGTAGTGGATTTGCCCGGGGTGCTACACGCGGTAAGGAGTATGAGACTTTAGATAAATGCCCGGTATGCAATGCATTGCGGTATAAGATCAGACGAGATGACCCTGGTGATGTTGAGGGAGAGCCCCTCCGGAAGAGGGTTCCTGCTAAGGTTATGTGGTATGCTCCTATAATACCAAGGTTGAAACGCATGTTCAGAAACAAAGAGCATGCCAGGTTGTTGCGATGGCACAAAGAAGACCGTAAGAAAGACGGGAAGTTGAGACACCCTGCTGATGGGTCATAGTGGAGAAAAATCGAGAGAGACTTCCCGGACTTTGCAGGTGACGCAAGTAACTTATGGTTTGGTCTAAGTACGGATGGAATGAATACTTTTGGGGAGCAGAGCTGCACAAAGACTGCCCGTGACTCTATGTATCTACAACCTTCCTCCTTGGTTGTGCATGAAGCGTAAGTTCATTATGATGCCAGTGCTCATCCAAGGCTCGAAGCAACCAGACAACGACATTGATGTGTATCTTAGGCCATTAGTTGAAGAACTCTTACAGCTGTGGGGCAAACCAGGTGTACATGCGTGGGATATGAGAACAAACAGGAGCCATTTGACCTACGAGGGTTGCTTTTCGTAACCATCAATGATTGGCCTGCTCTTAGTAACCTTTCAGGACAGACAAACAAGGGATATAAGGCATGCACGCACTGTTTAGATAAGACTGAAGGTACATATTTGCATAAACGCAAGAAGGTTGTGTACCTGACGAATCGACGATTTCTTCCGACCAATCATCCCGTAAGAAAGAAAGGCAAGCATTTGAAAGGTGAGGCAGATCACCGGAAGAAGCCTGAACTCCCTGCTGGTCATGATGTATTTGGTATGGTCAAGGACATAGAAGTAAACTTTGGAAAGGGTCTCGGCGGTAAATCAGTTCCGAACGACGTCGCTATAGGACACACACCCATGTGGAAGAAGAAATCTATATTTTGGGAGCTGCCATATTGGAAAGTCCTACGTGTCCGCTCTTCAATCGACGTGATGCATGTGACGAAGAATCTTTGCGTGAACCTGCTAGGATTCCTAGGCGTGTATGGGAAGACAAAAGATACACCAGAAGCACAGGAGGACCAACAAATTATGAAAGACCCAAAGAACATGCATACACATAACAAGACGGATAAAGGGCATCACTTAAGTCGTGCTAGCTATGCTCTTACCAAAGCAGAGAAGAAAATCTTTTTTGAAGTCCTTTACAGTATCAAGGTGTCATCTGGCTTCTCATCTAATATAAACGGGATAATAAATATGGCAGAGAAAAAGTTCCAAAACCTGAAGTCTCATGACTGTCACGTGATTATGACGCAGTTGCTTCCGATTGCATTGAGGGGGCTTCTACCGGAAAATGTTCGAGTACCCATTGTGAAGCTATGTGCATTCCTCAATGCAATATCTCAGAAGGTAATCAATCCAGATATTCTGCCAAGGTTACAGAAGGATGTGGTACAATGTCTTGTTAGTTTTGAGTTGGTGTTCCCACCATCCTTCTTCAATATTATGACGCATCTCCTGGTTCACCTAGTGGAAGAGATTGCCATTCTCGGTCTGTATTTCTGCACAATATGTTCCCTTTGAGAGATTCATGGAGTCTTAAAGAAATATGTTCATAACCGTGCTAGACCATAAGGAAGCATCTCCAAGGGATATGGAGCAGAGGAGGTCATTGAGTTTTGTGTTGACTTTATTCGATCTTAAGCCGATTGGTGTTTCGACTCATGCATGAGGGAAGACTAAGTGGAAAAGGCACTGGGAAAGAAAGCAATGATATGTAGGGACGGGATTCTTTCACTAAAGCACACTACAGTTCTACATAATTCCACCTTGGCTTCAGATATGGAGGAACACAAGAATATTGTACGCCCAAAAACCGGGAAGCGACTCATGGATTAGATGAACACATGAAGTCTTTCGGTGGTTGGATGCGGACACATCTCTTGAATGACACCACAGTTGGAGATCAGCTATACTTGTTGGTCGCGTCACCATCTTCTACTATATTGAATTTCCAAGGGTACGAAATAAATGGGAATACATTCTACACGATCGCCAAAGATAAAAATAGCACCAACCAAAATAGTGGTGTCCGCTTTGATGCAACAGACGAGAATGGGCAAAAGGACACATACTATGGTTACATAGAGGAGATATGGGAACTAGACTATGGAGTCTCTTTTAAGGTCCCTTTGTTTCGCTGCAAATGGGTCAACCTGAATGGGGAAGGGGTAAAGATAGACCAGTTGTACGGAATGACAATAGTGGATCTCAACAATCTTGGTTATAGAGATGAACCATTCGTCCTAGCCAATGATGTGTCTCAGATTTCTATGTGAAGGACATGTCCTCCAGACCGAAAAAAAGAAAAAATATGCAAACGAATACTCTGGAGGGGAGATCATCCCGGAGGCCCTCTCTCCGGTATGATGCGTGAGTAGTTCCACCTTGGACTATGGGTCCATGTAGTAGCTAGATGGTTGTATCTCCTCCTTTGTTCTTTCATGTATAGATCTTGTGAGCTCCGTTCATGATCAAGATCTAATCTATTTGTAATCATGCATGTTGTGTTTGCGGGGATCCGATGGATATTGAGATTATTATGTTTGTGTGATTAATTGTTTTGTCTTTATGATTCTATGATGTCTGTGTTGTTTGTGATCTTGCATGCTCTCCGTTGTTAGTAGCTATCTTGGCCAAGTAGTTGGTAGTGACTCCAAGACGGGGTATTTATGCTCGATAGTGGGTTCATGCCTCTAGTTTCCAAGGGAAGTGACAATAATCTCTTCGGTTGTAGATGTGTTGTTTCTACTAGGGAGAAAACAACTGTCTCTTGTTCATGGAACATGTGGACTGTTTACCGTACATACTTTGCTTAAAGCAGTTGTCTGTTGCTTGCAACTTAATACTGGAGGGGGTTCAGATGATAACCTGAAGGTGGACTTCTAGTCATAGATGCAGTTGGATGGCGGTCTATGTATCTTGTTGTATTGCCCAATCGAATCTCATAGGATCTTTCTGACTAGTAATTGCATTGTTATGCCTTGCTTAGTTCCTGTCAATTGCCCTGCTGTAATTTGTTTACCCTTCATGCCATGTTGTTTATCTAAGGAGAGAACCTCTAGTGAACTATGGACCCCGGTCCAATCTTTACCATTGATACATCCTCCACCGTTACTTGTTTACTTGTTGCAAACCATTATCTTCCACACCATACGTTTAATCCTTTGTTACAACAAACCAGTGAGCTTGACAACCTCACTGATTCGTTGGGGAAAAGTCTTGAGTTTGTGTTGTGCAGGTCTCCGCGTTGCTTGCAACACCTGTGTGACGTTTTCTTCCTCCTACTGGTTCGATAACCTCGGTTTCTTAACTGAGGGAAAACTTGCTGTTGTGCTGATTCACACCTTGCTCTTGGGGTTTCCCGACGAAGCGCTCCCACTTGGAATGGCGCTGCATCAAGCTTTTTCTGGCGCCGTTGCCGGGGAGGCTAAGGACGTCTTCACAAGGGGAGTCCTCCACTTCCTTTCTCTTTACTTTTTTTTAGTTTGCTTTGTTTCTTTTGCTTTGTTTTGTTTGGCTCTTTAAAAAAACCAAAAAAAATAGTCTAGCTTGGTTTGCTTTCTTTATTCAAAAACACAAAAAAATTAGTCCTTGCTCTAGCTCACCATGTTGTTCCCCAAGTTCTCCCTAAAATATCTTGCAATAGGTAGTGGATCCATAATTGGGAAAGATAATATTGAAGAATTTTTTAATTATGTTAGCAAGCATGAGGATATTGAGGATAAATCTATAGCAGAGCTTGCTCCTAATTATTAAATTCCTTCAGCTTCTTTAGTTCATATGTTGGAGGCTAGGTTTGTTAGCCTTAACCCATGATGCAAATTTTGTTCTTAAAACTAAAAGAAGAAAAGAATGCTGAAAAGAGAGATTTCATTCTTGAAACTTTACTCAAAGAGTTTCATGATGTTGCTAGGGAAGCCAAAAAGGTCTTTGAGCGTTTCAATATGCTAAGCTCAAGTGTAGTTGTTGTGGGTATTTCTGATAAAACTAAGACTAGAGAAGAATTTAAGATATCCATACCCTTTAAGCTTGTTGGAATGCATGAAGCCTTTGAATTTTTTTTTTGATTGGATTGCTCCTGAAAATCTTTTTGATGAAAGTAGTAGACCAAAGAGAGATGAGAAGGGATCCTCCAAAACCCATTCAGATGAAATACCTTTCATAGTTAAAGATTTTGCAAGTATTGATGTTAATGCTTCTTCATTTTAAAATACTTGATTCTTCTTGCTTCTTGTGCCTAACTTAAAGGCGTTAAAGAAAAAAAGTACTTGTTGGGAGATAACCCAAGAGTTTCCTTGAGTCTTGGAAGTTATTACTTCAGTAATGACCTCTCCTTATCCTTTTTGTTTGCTTTTTGTTCCAAGCATGACCTCTAATGAGAGGGAAGTAAGATTTGGGGAGTTGCTGTCCCGAAACAGATTTCTGTCCTCCACGGGAGTCTTTGTAACTCGGATTGAGCTCAAAATTAATTTACAAATAAACCCCCCAGTATGTTAGCCAACTTTCGTTAGTTCAACACTTTTTGATTTGAGCAACAGAAGATGTTCGAAAAAATAGGTTTCTACCTGCTGGTCTGTTTTGACAGATTTCTGCCATTATTTGCATTTGCTTCTTATTGATTCCTTTTTGAGTTATCTTTTGGGGAATTGAGCTTTTTGAAGGAGTTACTACAGTAGCTTGTGTTTTTAGTGAAAAGCCTTGCTGTTCCAAAGCTTTGCCAGAGGTCTAATATCTTTTGAATAAACTAATGTTGCTAATGAAGATTGTGTGAAGTTTTGTATGAATGAAAAATTTCAGGTGTAGAGAGAGAATGATGCAATGAGATGAAGAATGGACAAAATATCAAGCTTGGGGATGCCACCATGGTGTCACCCCAATAAATAACCAAGAGGTACAAGAGTCAAAGCTTGGGGATGCCCAAGGCATCCCCTTCTTCATCAATAAAAAGCTCAGGTTTATCTAGACACTTCTTTTTTATTGTTTCATGCACAGTTGTGTTGTTCTTGGAGCGTCTTAGTTTTCATTTTCTTTGCTTAGGTTGTTTAGTTTGTTTAAGTAGTTTGGACCCCGTTCTCGCTGTGTTGTTTTGCAAATAAGTTGTTTGGTCTTGGAAAGGAGTAGTAAGTTCTTGCTTGAAGTGCAAGAGGAGATTGCATTGACTGTAACTTAGACTTCAGCATGATATGGTAGGTGTTTTTTGACCTTATGCTTAGTGATTATTGCTATAGCATGTCTTGTTCCAAACAATTGGGATTACTTAGTGTGCCTTGAATAAATTATGCGTTGTTTTAGCATGCAAAAGCATAGTATTGTGGTATTCTCCTTTGATGTTTTGTTTGGGTTGACTTGGCACATGCTCACACCATGCTATGACTCTCACAAGTCACCATTAGCCTCTATGGTCATTTAGTCCTTGACTTGTAGTACCACTCTATGCTTTTATTAGAAATGCTTTGTTGCTCTGCATGATTATGGCCATTATGCTCTCTTATTTGGTTGCTCCCAGTCTTTTGCTAGCCTCCACTTGTATGAGTAAGCTCTACTCATGCTTCCAACTCCCAAGAAACCAAGTTATTCCAAAGTTTCCACTATAACTCCTATGCATGGTGTGTTACACCATTCCAAGTATATTCTTGTTTTTATCTATCTTCCAATTAAAAACTATTTTGTTATGTGAAAACTTAGTGATTAAAGACCTCACAAACTTGATGGCCCACTTTATATTCCTTGCCCCTAATAAACTTGAACCATTATGGCGCTATGTTGTATATGCTTGTACTTATACGTTGGAATTAGCAGAACCGTGTTGTCACGGGGAACGTTTTCAACATTGCACTTGTACTTTGTACTCAGTTGATATCATGCTCTTTTGTCTATGGATGTCACCGATGTGAAATAAAGAGGGAACCTGTAAGTCCATGGAGTAAGTATTCTGTGTTAGAGAAATGCCTGGGCCGCTAGCCTAAGCCATGCCTAATCATGGTGGAAACTTGCGGCATCACCATAGTGAGCTATCTATGTAGCATCCTCAATAAAAAGCTATGCATATAGTAAATAAAAAGATCGCTGAGATGCTCATTGTCTGCTTGCCTTGTCATTTTGGTTATGGGAAAGCTCCTATACCATGTGCAAGGGGTACCCCGTTGGCGGTTCTCTATGATATGCAAATACTTACAATGACAAGAACTTACCTGTGACTGAAGTTGAGTAGCATGAGGTGTGGCCCTCGTATTCAAGGGACTTGAGATTGCCAACTTATACTTTGTCAAGCATATACTCCATAGTTAGTTCACTTTAACCTTAATCACTTCAAGATGCTTATGATAGGGGCAATGAGGGCTGAAAGCTAACAAATACCATAAGTTTTGGAAGCTCTTTTTTAAATTTGAAATCCCTGCTTCCTTTACAAAAAGGCCTTTCTTCCATCATTATTGAGTCTCCACCTTCTACCTTTAGGCACCATTAAGAGAGCATAGTTGTCATTCTGTGTGAAGTGTTCCAAAGCTTATTGATTGATGCATATTGTGATATTACTTGTTCTTGTATTATTTGTTTCTAGTCACCCTTGTGAACTTTGAAGTTGTCCTATGCATCTATTTGCTACTCTATGAGGGACAAGCTGATTGCCACTATGCTATGTTTTCTGTATGTCAAACAAACAAACGTTTTTCAATACATGTTATTCATGATCTTTGTTTGTAGCTTGTCATGTTGCATGCATAGTTACTATGTCCTATTGTTAGAACTCCATCTCCCATGCACATGTTTAGAGTTCTTTGATCCTAGTTTTCAATGCTTGCAAATGGTTGGATCTTTATTGTGAGGGTGCATGTCACCTCAAAAATTATTCTTTTATCACTTACCTACTCGAGGACAAGCAGGAGTTAAGCTTGGGGATGTTGATACGCCGGAAACGTATCTATAATTTTTTATGCTCCATGCTTGTTTAGTATCTACTTTGCTTTGCTTGTCTACACTTTGAGGTGCTTTTTACATGTTTTCTGGTACTAACCTATTAACAAGTTGCCACAGTTCTAGTTGCCTGTTTTCTGCTGTTTTTGGTTTCAGAAAAGTTAGTAAAGAAATATTCTCGGAATTGGACGGGACAAACGTCAAAGTCAATAACTTCCCATGAGGAACAAGAACCCAGAAGACGAGACGGAGACGCAAGCCAGGGCGGCCAGAACCCCCCCCCCCTAGGCGCGGGTGGGCCGTGCACCACGCCTGGGAGGGGTGTGGCCCCTCTGGCCACCTCCTCGACCTCCCCCTTCGCCTATAAGAATCCCCCGATGTAGAAACCCTAAGCACCCGATCAAATCTCCACGAAACCATTTGTAGCCGCCGCCACCATCGTCCCTAGATCGGGGGGTCTGAAGTTCTTCCCGGCACCCTACCAGAGGGGAGATCATCCCGGAGGCCCTCTCTCCGGTATGTTGCGTGAGTAGTTCCACCTTGGACTATGGGTCCATGTAGTAGCTAGATGGTTGTATCTCCTCCTTGTGCTTTCATGTATAGATCTTGTGAGCTCCGTTCATGATCAAGATCTAATCTATTTGTAATCATGCATGTTGTGTTTGCGGAGATCCGATGGATATTGAGATTATTATGTTGGTTTGATTAATGGTTTTGTCTTTATGATTCTATCATGTCTGTCTTGTTTGTGATCTTGCATGCTCTCCTTTGTTAGTAGCTATCTTGGCCAAGTAGTTGCTAGTGACTCCAAGAGGGGGTATTTATGCTCGATAGTGGGTTCATGCCTCTAGTTTCCAAGGGAAGTGACAATAATCTCTTCGATTGTAGATGTGCTGTTTCTACTAGGGAGAAAACAACCGTCTCTTGTTCATGGAACATGTGGACTGTTTACCTTACACACTTTGCTTAAAGCAGTTATCTGTTGCTTGCAACTTAATACTGGAGGGGGTTCGGATGATAACCTGAAGGTGGACTTCTAGTCATAGATGCAGTTGGATGGCGGTATATGTATCTTGTTGTATTGCCCAATCGAATCTCATAGGATCTTTCTGACTAGTAATTGCATTGTTATGCCTTGCTCAGTTCACATGCATTGCCTGCTGTAATTTTTTTACCCTTCATGCCATGTTGTTTATCTAAGGAGAGCACCTCTAGTGAACTATGGACCCGGTCCAATCTTTACCATTGATACATCCTCCACTGTTACTTGTTTACTTGTTGCAAACCATTACCTTCCACACCATACGTTTAATCCTTTGTTACAGCAAACCGGTGAGCTTGACAACCTCACTGATTCATTGGGGCAAAGTCTTGAGTTTGTGTTGTGCAGGTCTCCGCGTTGCTTGCAGCACCTGTGTGATGTTTCCTTCCTCGTACTGGTTCGATAAGCTCGGTTTCTTAACTGAGGGAAACTTGTTGATGTGTTTCTTCACACCTTGCTCTTGGGGTTTCCCGACGAAGCACTCCCACTTGGACTGGCGCTGCATCAGCAGGGTGCCGAGAAGAACTTCAGATCCCCCCGATCTAGGGACGACGGTGGCAGCGGCTATAGTAGGTTTCGTGGAGTTTTGATCGAGTGCCCAGGGTTTCTGTATCGGGGGCTTCTTATAGGCGAAGAGGCGAGGCCGGGAGGTGACCAGGGGCCACACCCTTCCCAGGCGCGGGCCCACCCCTGGCCGCGCCTAGGGGGGTTTGGCCGCCCTGGTTCGTGTCTCCGTCTCATCTTCTGGATTCGTGTCCCTCATGGTAAAATATTGACTTTGGCTTTTGTCCCGTCCAATTCCGAGAATATTGATTTTCTGCCTTTCTAGAACCAAAAACAGAAGAAAACAAGCAACTGGCACTATGGCAACTTATTAATAGGTTAGTTCCAGAAAAGATATAAAAACACCTCAAAGTGTTGACAAAGCAAAGCAAAGTAGATACTAAACAAGCATGGAGCATAAAAAATTATAGATACATTTCCAACGTATCAAGCATCCCCAAGCTTAACTCCTGATCGTCCTCGGGGTAGGTAAGTGATAAAAGAATAATTTTTAAGGTGACATGCACCATCAAAACCAAGATCAAACCATTTGCAAGCATTGAAAGCTGAGATCAAAGAACTCTAAACATGTGCATGAAAGATGGAGTTCTAACAATAGGACATAGTAACTATGCATGCAACATGAAAGGCTACAAACAAAGATCATGAATAACATGCATTGAAAAACGTTTGTTTGTTTCACATACAGAAAACATAGAATAGTGGCATTCATCTTGTCCCTCATATAGTAGCAAATAGATGCATAGGACACCTTCAAAGTTCACAAGGGTGACTATAGACAAGTAGCACAAAAATAAGTAATATCACAATATGCATCAATCAATAAGCTTTGGGACACTTCACACAGAATGACAACTATGCTCTCTTAATGGTGCCTAAAGGTAGAAGGTGGAGACTCAAATAATAGTGGAAGAAAGGTCCTTTGTAAAGGAAGCAGGGATTTCAAGTTTCAAAAAGATCTTCCAAAAATTATGGTACTTGCTAGCTTTCAGCCTTCATTGCCCCTATCATAAGCATCTTGAAGTGATTAAGGTTAAAGTGAACAAACTATGGATTATATGTGTAGAAAAACCACTATTAGAAAATCGTTGTTTGTATTTGTGCATCATCCTTCCTGCATCATCATGTCATCATGCATAAATTTCGCATAAAACTATTCTTGAAAAGCCCTGTTTTATTTTCTACAAATAGCCCCTCTATCTATTTTAAATGTCAAACCCCGGGCTTGTTTGGAGTATTTTATTTGTCTAAAAACCTATTTATAAAATGTTTTATTTTAAAAAATAAATAAATAAATAAAACAAAAACCTATTTTTTCAGGGGAGGCAGCCCGGCCCGTAGGCCAGGCCACCTACTACCCCTGCTGGCCCAGCCCGTTTTGACCAAACCCTAGATTCACCAAACCCTAACCCTGGGACACCTCAATCCTCCACCCCACAGCCGCCACCCCTGGCTTCACACCACATCGACGCTCCCATACCAGGAAACCCCACACGCACACCGTCCACTCCGCCCGCAACACGCACCCGACCCACCTACACAGCGCGACCACCACGCGGTCAACCACCCGCCCACGCATCTCCTAGCCCCAAGTCAACCCCACGGTCTCGCTTGCATTGGCCACCCTGCACGAGCCCCTTCCCCGCCTCCCTGCCGCAATCCATGCCCTCCTCTCCCGTACGCGTCTTCACTCCGCCGATGACGCCCTTCCTCGCTGCCTGCTGAGTCCCCTCCGCTTGAGCTCCCGTCGGCCCGCCTGCGACGACCCGACTGCCTCTTCCCGCCTTCCCGGCGCAACAGCGCGCCCCGCGGTCGCCTTCCACCTCACCAGCCCCGTGGCCTCACCTCGAGCCCGTGACCTTCCACCGCCGCGCTGCCCTCTGCCTCGCCTGGACTCCGCCTCCCTGAGCACATGATGCCGCCTCGTCGTTGCCTTCCTCAAGATTGCCTCCGTCGGCCCCGTCCTCTCCACGCGCGACCATCCTCGCCGACCCCCGCTGCCCACCCTTCCTCTACAGCGCCGCCCGCGGTCCCTTGTTCCGGCCCGCACTCGCCCGTGGAGCTCTGCCACCACCGCCGCTTCCAGCGAAGATCACGCCGGCCTCTCATCCCCGGTCCCGCCAGGCTCAGGCCAGATCTTCTGTCCGCCCCTAGGTCAGCCCCACCTCGATCCATGCCTTCCAGACGTGGGCACCGTTAACTGCCAGCGCGCATGCTTCTGTAGTGTGATCCTATGATATCTGGTGGTGTTAATGCGGTCTGTATATGCCGTTGTGTTTCAATGCTAGTGTTTGGACCGATGGTCTAGTGAGGTTGCCTCGTTTTGGCACTGATGTGAAGAGGGTGTGGCGCAATATCGACTATCGTCTGACAGACCCTGGCGATTGAAGGATGAACAAGTACCTCGACTCCGATGCCGAACCAAGTTCTTCCGGAACCCGCACCCTTTGGTTCGCCAAGACCTCCTTCTGGACCCGAAGACTGATCCCCCGAACCCTCGGAACCTCAAGTTCGACGAGTTTTGATGTGCGACTCCTATTTCTTCCGAGCCCCCTTTTTTTATAAATTGCCATAATAAACTTGTCGCATATTAATTGATCCATACTCGCATACATGTTTATTTGTTTAGGGGTACTTTGTCGTTTCACCTAAATTAAATATGGAGACTATATGCGAGATATTTGTGTCTTATCTCGGCTTCATTTAATTTGTGTAGCGAACCGTTGATACAATTTGCCTTGATAAGACAACATTTAAATTGACGGTACCTAAACAACATGAACCTAGTAATTAATTTTCGGAACCCGGTTTCGCTTAATATGGCCTAATTGCATCGCATATTTGTCATGCCATACATCTTACTTGCATCATGCCCGATCTTTTGCTATAGTATTAAATAGTGCATCTGGTGTTTCTGCTAGTGCCTTGCTTCTTCACGGATTAGGCCGATGAGTTGATGCGAGTATCGACCCGATCTTCGGATGAACCTTTGGCATTGTTTTCAGGCGAGCATTCCCCCTCTTTCTACCTATTTTACATTTCTAGTCTTTACTTCCTCCTGTTGATCTATTGCTATCTGTGTTGTGATGCTATAGATTTCGTATACCTTTATACTTTCCTGCAGCCCATATATTGCCATGGACACATCATATTACCTGTTGTTTGGTAGACAGTCAGCCTTGCGAGTCGCAGTTGCTTGCTCAGGTGTTATTCGATGTCGTCAAGTACCACAGTTGTTGGAAGCTTGCCATATGATTTATGTTGGAGATAATCATGGCTTTAATTACCGTTTAATAACTAAAATTGAAGTAGGTAAATAATGCAGAGGCACAGGTAGGCAATAGATGTTATTTGGTTTTTAACCGTCCAGTTGTGTCCCGTAGGACCCCGAGTACTTGATACCTGTTCTTTGAATATTCACACTATCCGCATGTGGGACCATGAATCCCCCTAACCCTAGCTTGAGTCATTTTTAATTCCTGGGGGCCACAAACTAGTTTGGGGCTTTATTACTATCCTGTACTTATGCCATGATTTACTGCTTTATTTACGATTGCGCGTGGAGCGCCTGTACTGTTTAGGTAAATGGAATGTTTCCGCGGTATCGACAAGCCCAGTCACACTTTCGGGTTCCCAGTCGTTTACAGCCATTGACACAAACCTCTAGGTCCGTCTCGGAGCCGGCCAACTTCGTCACGGGTTGCTTAGTGGGGTGGCCCCCCGAAATCAAATATGAATCTTGCGAATGTTCTGTCGTGATGCCTCGTTGGGTTTTTATTTGGTTTTTCCCGAGGTTGATCGTGCGCGTGTTGCTATTTGTGCCCCCCTGCAGGGTAAAACTTTCTGAAAGCCGTGTCCGCGGTTATGGACGACTTGGAGCACAGTATATCGATCATAGACAACTCTAACTAAAGTAGTGCTATAAATTTTACTTTATAATGACTAGTAATCAGCCTCACTATAATGGAATGGCTAAATAAAAGTGCCCACAACTGCTGGATTTGGGTTCTCACCTGTTACAATTGTATCTGACTAGTAAGTATCCCAACTACAATGGAATGGTTAACTAAAAGTGCCCAGTGCTTACTACATCAGGATGACTCATGCTATCTATATCTGACTAGTAATTGCGGCAACTTTAATGGAATGATAAAATTGCCAACTGTGTGAGTTCCTCGGTTGACTTCTTTGATTGGTTTCGAGGGAGAAACACCAGGATGGGTATGTTTGGTGTTAGCATCAGGTTGGATCCGAATAGGTATTTCTTATCCCTATATGATAGCCGCCAGTTGTATTGAGTCTCTATAGGTTGTTTAGTGCATCTTTGTGCCTTCCATCCACCATACCTATGTAGGCGAGGACCGCCGAATTCTAGTCTCGCCATGTACTGGCCTCAGTACTGACCGCTCTCTTTTTCTTTTGCCCTTTGTCGGCACCCCTTTTGTTTAAGCAGGTTTTGAGATCGACATCGTTAGTGGGGTTACCCTTCCGGCTTGGCCTGGGCAGGGTTATGGACGCCATTGGTTATTCTTCAGGGATCTTAGCCCCATTTGCATCTTGTCCGTTGTTGGACGTTGTATCGTTTTCTAGGTGATTTGTATCTTTGTATTGTATATCTGTATTCTTGACTCATGGAGTCGTTGTTGTATATATCTGTTCTATGGGTTCCATCGTGGACTATTGAGTAATGATATTGCTTCATTTTCCACCCGCACGCAAGTGCCTGGTGGGCAACTCTGATACGTTTCTATGCGGGTTTGGCGGGAATCGCTAAAACTTGCATAGGGCTGATCCGAGGGTGTTACAATATGCTTGACAAAGTATAAGTTGGCAATCTCAAGTCCCTTTAATATGAGGGCCACACCTCATGCTACTCAATTTCAGTCACCTATAAGTTCTTGTCATTATAAGTACATGCATATCATAGAGAACCGCCAACGGGTACCCCTTGCACATGGTACAGGAGCTATCCCATAACCAAAATGACAAGGCAAGCAGACAATGAGCATCTCAACGATCTTTTTATTTACTATATGCATAACTTTTTATTGAGGATGCTTCATAGATAGCTCACTATGGTGATGATGCAAGTTTCCACCATGATTAGGCATGGCTTAGGCTAGCGGCCCAGGCGTTTATCTAACACAGAATACTTACTCCATGGACTTACAAGTTCCCTCTTTATTTCACACCGGTGACATCCATAGACAAAAGAGCATGATATCAACTGAGTACAAAGTACAAGTGCAATGTTGAAAACGTTCCCCGTGACAACACAGTTCTGCTAATTCCAACGTATAAGTGCAAGCATATACAAAATAGCGCCACAATGGTTCAAGTTTATTAGGGGCAAGGAATATAAAGTGGGCCATCAAGTTTGTGAGGTCTTTAATCACTAAGTTTTCACATAACAAAATAGTTTTTAATTGGAAGATAGATAAAAATAAGAATATACTTGAAATGGTGTAACACACCATGCATAGGAGTTTATAGTGGAAAATTTGGAATAACTTGGTTTCTTGGGAGTTGGAAGCATGAGTAGAGCTTACTCATACAAGTGGAGTCTAGCAAAAGACTGGGAGAAACCAACTAAGAGAGCATAATGGCCATAATCATGCAGAGCAACAAAGCATTTCTAATAAAAGCATAGAGTGGTACTACAAGTCAAGGACTAAATGACCATAGAGGCTAACGGTGACTTGTGAGAGTCATAACATGGTGTGAGCATGTGCCAAGTCAACCCAAACAAAGAATCTAAGGAGAATACCATGCTTTTGCATGCTAAAACAACGCATAATTTCTTCAAGCCACACTAAGCAATCCCAATTGTTTGGAACAAGACATGCTACAGCAATAATCACTAAGCATAATGTCAAAACAACACTTAACATGTCATGCTAAAGTCTAAGTCACAGTCAATGCAAGCTCCTCTTGCACTTATCAAGCAAGAACTTTCTACTCTTTTCCAACACCAAGCAACTTATTTTTTTGAACTGGTTTGCAACACAACACAACGAGAACGGGGGTCCAAACTACTTTATTCAATAAAACTAAACAATATATGTGAAGAAAACGAAAACTAAGACACTCCAAGAACAACACAACTGTGCATGAAACAATAAAAACGAAGTGTCTAGACAGACCTGAGCTTTTTACTGATGAAGAAGGGGATGTCTTGGGCATCCCCAAGCTTTGACGCTTTTACCTCTTGGATATTTCTTGGGGTGACAATGGGGTGGCATCCCCAAGTTTGAGCTTTTGTCCATTCTTCATCTCATTACATTGTTCTCTCTCTACTCCTGAAATTTTCCTTCATACAAAACTTCACACAATCTTCATTAGCAACATTAGTGTATTCAAAAGATAATAGACCTTTAGGCAAAACTTTGTAACATCAAGACTTTTCACTAAAAACACAAACTACAGTAGTAACTCCTTCAAAAAGCTCAATTTCGCAAAAGAGAACTCAAAAAGGAATCAATAAGAAGCAAATGCAAATAATGGCAGAAATCTGTCAAAACAGACCAGCAGGTAGAAACCGATTTTTTCGAACATCTTATGTTACTCAAATCAAAAAGTGTTGAACTAACGAAAGTTAGCTAATATACTGGGGGATTTATGAGTAAATTTTCAGCTCAGTCCGAGTTACAGAGACTCCTCACGAATATCTTTGGTGGAGGACATAAATCTGTTTCAGGACAGCAACTGCCCAAATCTTATTTCCTTCTCATTAGAGGTTATTCTTGGCACAAAAAGCAAACAAAAGGAAAAGGAGAGGTCATTACTAAAGTAATAACTCCCAAGACTCAAGAAAACTCTTGGGTTATCTCCCAACAAGTACTTTTCTTTAACGCCTTTAAGTTAGGCTTGATAGCTTGAGAAGATGCTCACATAAGAATTATGAACTGAAGTAAAAGAGAGCATCAAGAAGCAAATTCAAAACATATTTAAGTCTAACCCACTTCCTATGCGTAGGAATCTTGTATGAAAATAAATTCACAAAGAACAAAGTGATAGGCATAGGAAGATGAAACAAGAGCAACTTCAAAACTTTCAGCACATAGAGAGGTGTTTTAGTACCATGAAAACTTCTACAACCATACTTTCCTCTCTCATAATAATTTTCAGTAGCATCATGAATAAACTCAACAATATAGCTATCCCATAAAGCATGCTTTTCATGATCTACAAACATAGAATTTCTATCAAGCTCAAAAATAGTGGGATTAAAACCTTCACAGGTTTTACCCAAAGTAGATATTTCAAAGGGATCCACATGAACATAACATTCATCCTCCTTTGGTAAGCATGGGGGACAATCAAATAATATAATAGGTAAATAGTTACTCTCATTAGAAGGTAGGCATGGGTAGATCCATTCTTCCTCCTTTTGTTCATCACTCTCCTCTTCTTTTTCATCTAATGAGCTTCCAATTTCAACAATTTCTTCTTTCATAGGCTCCTGCAAGGCATTAATCTCTTCCATTTATGGAAAACGCCTATTGAAATATTCAAGAATATAGATATTTTCTTCCTTATAATTATCAAAGCAAAATTTAAGTATCTCATAAACCTCATGTTCATAAGGTGCATCATCAGTATTTTTTAAGCAAACTGGCAAGTTCAAATGCACCCTTGAAGGCAATAAATTCTTCAATTTGTTCCACGTCATCAAAATCATAATTTCCTTTAACATAAGAGGATATGGTAACATTATCATTATACTCACATTGGAAAGGAAGGTGTTTGTGCCTCCTACAACAACAAGATTATCAAAGCAATAAGTAACATTATAAGTAGAGCACACGTCTCTAGCAATAGTATTTAACTTATCAATTTGTTCCCATAAGTGTTTCCCTTTTTGTGACAAATGGTGTTCCTTATAATAATACTTTTGTTCTTCCATGAACCCACCTTGCCAATAAGAACTAGTTTCAAAAAAACCATCTATTGATAGAAATCATGACCAAGCAAGGCAATAACAGACCACCAACTAGAGTAGAAACTAATTTTTTTGTGTTTTTTATAAGAGAAAGCAAACCAAACTAGACTAATTTTTTTTAAAGTTTTTGAAAAGAGGCAAACAAAACCAAGCAAAAGAAACTAAGCAAACTAAAAACAAAGTAAAGATAAAGGAAGTGGAGGACTCTCCTTGTGAAGACGTCCTTAGCGTCCCCGGCAACGGCGCCAGAAAACTTGTTGATGACTCCTTGATGGCGCCAAAGAACTTGGTGCTTGCGTGGAGTCTATTGGGAACCCCAAGAGCAAGGTGTGAAGCAGCACAGAAGCAAGTTTTCCCTCAGTAAGAAACCAATGTTATCAAACCAGTAGGAGGAAGGAAACGTCACACAGGTGTTGCAAGCAACGCGGAGACCTGCACAACACAAACTCAAGACTTTGCCCCAACTAACAGTGAGGTTGTCAATCTCACCGGTTTCTATAACAAAGGATTAAACATATGGTGTGGAAGGTAATGGTTTGCAGCAAGTAAGCAGGTAACAGTGGAAGATGTATCAATGGTAAAGATTGGACCGGGGTCCATAGTTCACTAGAGGTGTTATCCTTAGATAAACAACATAGCATGAAGGGTAAAAAAATTACAGCAGGGCAATTGACAGGAACTGAGCAAGGCATAACAATGCAATACCAGACAAAAAGATCCTATGAGATTCGATTGGGCAATACAACAATATACATAGACCGCCATCCAACTACATCTATGACTAGAAGTCCACCTTCAGGTTATCATCTGAACCCCCTCCAGTATTAAGTTGCAAGCAACAGACAACTGCTTTAAGCAAAGTGTGTAAGGTAAACAATCCACTTGTTCCATGAACAAGAGACCGTTGTTTTCTCCCTAGTGGCAACAACACATCTACAACAGAAGATATTTCTGTTACTTCCCTTGGAAACTAGAGGCATGAACCCACTATCGAGCATAAATACCTCCTCTTGGAGTCACTAGAAACTACTCGGCCAAGATAGCTAGTAACATGGAGAGCATGCACGATCACAAACAACACAGACATGATAGTATCATAAAGACAAAACCATTAATCAATCTGACATAGTAATCTCAATATCCATCGGATCCCTGCAAACACAACATGCATGATTACAAATAGATTAGATCTTGATCATGAACGGAGCTCACAAGATCTATACATGAAAGCACAAGGAGGAGATACAACCAGCTAGCTACTACATGGACCCATAGTACAAGGTGGAACTACGCATGCATCATACCAGAGAGAAGGCCTCCAGGATGATCTCCCCTCCGGCAGGGTGCCGGGAAGAACTTCAGATCCCCCCGATCTAGGGACGACGGTGGCGGCGGCTATAGTAGGTTTCATTGAGTTTTGATCGGGTGCCCAGGGTTTCTATATCGAGGGCTTCTTATAGGCGAAGAGGAGAGGCCGGGAGGCGACCAGGGGGGCCACACCCTTCCCAGGCGAGGGCCCACCCCTGGCCATGCCTAGGGGGGTTTGGCCGCCCTGGCTTGCGTCTCCGTCTCGTCTTCTGGATTCGTGTCCCTCACGGTAAAATATTGACTTTGGATTTTGTCCCGTCCAATTCTGAGAATATTGATTTTACGCCTTTGGAACCAAAAGCAAGAAAAGCAGTGGCACAGCAACTTGTTAATAGGTTAGTTCCAGAAAAGATATTAAAACACCTCAAACTATAGACAAAGCAAAGCAAAGTAGATACTAAACAAGCATGGAGCATCAAAAATTATAGATACGTTTCCGACGTATCAGCATGCAGCAGAGTGCACCTCAAGTAACTCCTGCATGCCTGGGTGGAGGTAGGTGGCCGCATAGGCGAGGCACATATGATAATATGGACCTCCTATAGTTTCAAGTATAGGAGGCGCATATGGAAAGAATGCGCCTCGCATAAGCTATGTGTGCCCGGGTGGAGGTCGGTGGTCGAATATAAGAGACACATATGACCATATGCGCCTCCTATACTTGATAATATGTGAGGCCAATGCAGCAGAGTGCGCCTCAAGTAACTCTTGCGGGCCCGGGTGGAGGTAGGTGGCCGCATAGGCAAGGCGCATATGGTCATATGCGCCTCCTATAGTTTGAAGTATAGGAGGCACATGTGGAGAAATATGCGCCTCCTATAGTTTCAAGTATAGGAGGTGCATATGGAGAAATATGCGCCTCCTATAACCTGGCCGGATTCAAATTCAAAACAGCCACCTACCACACCTATATAACACCTATCACCTCTCCTCCTTCTCCTTCTCCTTCTCCTTCTCCTCCACCTCTCCTTCTTCTCCCCTTCTCCTCATCCTTCTCCACTCTCCTTCTCCTCCACTCTCCTCCTCCTCCTCCTCCGGCGACCTCCTCCTCCTCCGGTGACCTCCTCCTCCTTCGGCGACCACTCCGGCCATGGCCTCCACAACCACATTGACCAGCTCCTCCTCCTCCACCTCCAACGACCGATGGTGCTAGGAAGAACTTCGTCGGGCAACCCCAAGAGCAAGGTGTGAAGCAACACATCAAAAAGTTTTCCCTCAGTAAGAAACCGAGGTTATCGGACCAGTAGGAGGAAGGAAACATCACACAGGTGTTGCAAGCAACGTGGAAACCTGCACAACACAACCTCAAGACTTTGCCCCAACGAATCAGTGAGGTTGTCAAGCTCACCGGTTTGCTGTAACAAAGGATTAAACGTATGGGGTGGAAGGTAATGGTTTGCAACAAGTAAACATGTAACAGTGCAGGATGTATCAATGGTAAAGATTGGACCGGGGTCCGTAGTTCACTAGAGGTGCTCTCCTTAGATAAACAACATGGCATGAAGGGTAAAAAATTACAGCAGGGCAATTGACAGTAACTGAGCAAGGCATAACAATGCAATACCAGACAAAAAGATCCTATGAGATTCGATTGGGCAATACAATAATATACATAGACCGCCATCCAACAACATCTATGACTAGAAGTCCACCTTCAGGTTATCATCCGAACCCCCTCCAGTATTAAGTTGCAAGCAACAGACAACTGCTTTAAGCAAAATGTGTAAGGTAAACAATCCACTTGTTCCATGAAGAAGAGACCATTGTTTTCTCCCTAGTGGCAACATCACATCTACAACCGAAGAGATTTCTGTCACTTCCCTTGGAAACTAGAGGCATGAACCCACTATCGAGCATAAATACCCCCTCTTGGAGTCACTAGCAACTACTTGGCCAAGATAGCTACTAACAATGGAGAGCATGCAAGATCACAAACAACTCAGACATGATAGTATCAAATAGACTAAACCATTAATCAATCTGACATAGTAATCTCAATATCCATCGGATCCTCGCAAACACAACACATGATTACAAATAGATTAGATCTTGATCATGAACGGAGCTCACAATATCTATACATGAAAGCACAAGGAGGAGATACAACCATCTAGCTACTACATGGACCCGTAGTCCAAGGTGGAACTACTCACGCTTCATACCGGAGAAGAAGGCCTCCGGGATGATCTCCCCTCCGGCAGGGTGCCGAGAAGAACTTTAGATCCCCACCGATCTAGGGACGACGGTGGCGGCGGCTACAGAAGGTTTCGTGGAGTTTTTGATCGGGTTGCCTAGGGTTTCTGCATGGGGATTCTTATAGGCGAAGAGGTGAGGCTGGGAGGCGGCCGGAGGGCCCACACCCTACCCAGGCGTGGGATGGGCCCACCCATGCCTAGGGGGTGTGGAGGTCCTGGTTCGCCCCTCCGTCTCCCCTCTGGACTTCGTGTCGCCCATGGTAAAATATTGACTTTGGCTTTTGTCCCGTCTAATTCCAAGAATATTTATTTTCTGCCTTTCTGGAACCAAAAACAGAAGAAAACAGTCAACTGACACTGTGGCAACTTGTTAATAGGTTAGTTACAGAATATATAAAAAAAACCTCAAAGTGTAGACAAAGCAAAGCAAAGTAAATACTAAACAAGCATGGAGCATAAAAAATTATAGATACGTTTCCGACGTATCAACGACCACCTCCGACGATGACCTCTCCGACGACCCCGATGGCCATGGCCTGCCACACATGCCTGCGGTGGTAGGCTGTGGCCAGGGGCATGGCCTCCAACAAGCTCCGACGAAATTCCGGCCAGATCCAGATCTAGATCTGGCCGCCTTTTTTGAAATTCAAAAAAATATACGAGGCACATTCGAATCAATATGCGCTTCGCATATGCAAAATATTGGAGGCGCATATCGATATGCGCCTCACATATTTGAAGTATAGGAGGCACATATCATATGCGCCTCGCATAAAAAATAGGCGAGACACGACGTTGGAGGTACATATTGTTGGAGATATGCCCTAGAGGCAATAATAAATATAGTTATTATTATATCTTTGTGTTTATGATAAATGTTTACATTCATGCTATAATAGTATTAACAAGGAAACATTAATACTTGTGTGATTTGTAAACTTGAATTGAAGTCCCTAGTATAGCCTCTATACATCACTAGCTTGTTGGTTGATAAATGATTGTGGTTTCCCTATCATGAACATTGAGATGTTATCAACAACAATATCATATTGTTAGGAGAATGATATGGTGGACATACTCCTATAGATAAGCATAGCATAAAGATCAAGTCATTTTAATAGTTCAATTGCTATATGCTTTCTGATACATAGTAACCTAATTCCTTCGACCATGAGATCATGCATATCACCTTTACCGGATGGATGCTTTGATGACATCAAACACCACACCGTAACTGGGTGGCTATAAAGGTGGCATTGAGTGTTCGGAAAGTATTGGTTGGAACACATGGATCAAGAGTGGGATTTGTCCATCCATATGACGGATAGATATACTCTGGGCCCTCTCGGTGAAATATCATCCAATTGGCTTGCAAGCATGTGACTGGCTCACAAGGGATCACATATCACGGGAACGAAAAGAGTACTTATCGATGAGGTTGAACTAGGTATGCAGAGATACCGACGATCATAACCTCGGATAAGTAAACTATCGTGAGACAAAGGGAAATTGGTGTCGTATGTAAGTGGTTCATTCGATCATAAGTAATCGTAGAAATATGTAGAACCATATGAATTTCTAGATTCCTCTATTGGTTATTGATCGGAGAAGTGTCTCGATCATGTCCGCATAATTCACGAACCGTAGGGAGACACACTTAAGGATTCGACGTTGTTTGAGTAGTTATGGAATGATGAGAAAGAGACCGAATGTTGTTCAGAGTCTCGAATGGGATTCGGGATATCACGAGGAGATCCGGAATGGTCCGGAGAATAAGATTCATATAAGGAAAAGTCCCGTTTCGGAGTTGGAGAATGATTCCGGTGTTTTCATCGGGAATGTTCTAGAAGGTTCCGGAATGTCCGGCACTCCGGGGGGAAGGGTACATGAATGTGTTATATCAAGTTGGTATGATTGCATCATGTACTCGGTGTCATCGCTGAACAAAATAGAGGGTTTATTCAAATCCTAGTTTGAAAAGTCAAACGGCTAGTTTGAAAGTCAAACGGCAATTTTTGGAAAGAGGAGGAGGAGTGGGAAACCGAGTTGGGGAGGAGTTCCTCCCCCCCACTGCCGGCGCACCCTCCAAGACGAGTTGGGGAGGAACTCCTCTCCCTCCCCTTGGCCGGCCGGCCCCTCCACCTATATAAGGAGGGGTAGGGCTCCCTCCTAGAGACACACAAGATCCTCTCCTCCAAACCCTAGCCCCAAGCCGCCGCCGCCGGCCCTAGGGAAAATCGCCGCCGCCTAGCTAAACCCTAGCCGTCGGCTTTCCCCCCTCCTTGGTGTGTCTAAACCCTTGAACACCGAGGGACTCTCTCATACTCCACCATACTCGCTCCGGATTAAGGCGAAGCCCTACGAGATCTCCCCTCTACTTCCGGTACCACGCCGTTGTGCTGCCGGAATTGCGAGGAGAGTGCTACAACCTCCGTTGCCTGCTGGAACAAGGGAGAGGAAGGTCTTCGTCAGTCTTGAGCGATGTGACCGATTGTGGGAGGCCGAACGCTTAACGCAGCCTTGGAAGGATCGTCTACGCGATCTTGAGATCGGGAAGAGTACGACTACATCACCCACGAGAATCCGCTCTCGTTAAACACTTTGGAATCTTTGCGGGTGCCTGTTTCTCCTAGCATAGTTAAGATCCAATTTACAATGGGTGATTAACAATACTAGTATCAAAGTTGTGGGTTCTTGTTCGTAAGTTAGAACGACACTTATTGAAAGCCCCAAACCACTTAAAACATGCAAAGAAAGTAGAGGCGTCTAACTTTGTTTTGCAGGGGTGTGCTATGATGTGATATGGCCATAGTTGTGATTATATTTGATGTATGCAATGTTCCTTATTGTAAGTTGGCAACCGGCAGGAGCCGTATGGTTGTCTTTAATTTATGTTAAGACCCGCGTGTCTATTCAAAGTAGTTGTAATAGTTGAAGCCGGTGGACGACAACCATGGAGAAGCGTCATTGACCTTGATGCAATGCCGGTGATGATGGAGATCATGTTCGTGCTAGAAGATGGAGATCGGAAGCACAAAGAAGAAAGGCCATATCATATCACATATTATGAATTGCATGTGATGTTAATCCTTTATGCATCTTGTATTGCTTAGTAGACGGCGGTAGCATTATAAGATGATCCCTCATGCACATGAATTTCAAGTCATAAAGTGTTCACCCTTAGTTAGCACCGTTGCTAAAGCTTGTTGTTTCGAAGCACCACGTGATGATCGGGTGTGTTAGATTCCGCAAGTGTATACAACGTGAGCAAGCCAGATTTGCTCATGCGGAAACTAAGGTTTGATCTTGACGAGCCTAGCATGTACAGACATGGTCTCGGAACACGGATCACCAAAAGGTAAAACATGAATCATATAGTAGATATGATGAACATGTCGATTGTTCGCCATTGAAACTATGTCAGCTCTCGTGATGATCGGTGTTGATGTGGTGGATTTGGTTCGTGTGATCACTAAAACAATGTGAGGGATATTGTTTTGAGTGGGAGTTCACCTAGATTAATTTTATTATTAATTTGAACTCAATTTGTCATAAACTTAGTCTAAACTATTGCAAATATGTTGTAGATCAATGGCAGCCCCTACCATAAATTTTAATGCGTTCCTAGAGAAAGAAAAGTTGAAAAACAATGGAAGCAACTTCGCGGATTGGTTCCGCAATTTGAGGATTGTCCTCACAGCTGGTAATTTGACCTATGTCTTTGGATGCACATTGGGTGACCCACTGCGGTGATCTTGCCGATGAAGTAAAGAATGTTTACCTCACTCGGAAGACTCAGTAGTCCACTGTTCAGTGTGCTATCTTGTATGGTTTAGAATCGGAGCTTCAGAAAAGGTTTGAGAATTCAGACCCATATGATATTGTCGAGGATCTCAAATTAATCTTTGAGACTCATGCGGCAATTGAAAGCTATGAGGCTTCTGAAAAGTTCTTTAAATTGCAAGATGGAAGAGGGCAGCTCCGTCAGTGAGCATGTGCTTAAGATGTGCAGACGCAAACAAACTTCAAAGCTTGGGTATTGTGATTCCTAATGCTTTGGGGATTTACCGTGTCCTCAATCACTACCACCAAGTTACAAGAACTTTGTGATGAACTACAACATGCAGAACATGAACAAGGCGTTGCGAACTCTTTGCCATGTTGAAATCTGCGAAGTGGAGATCAAGAAAGAGCACCAAGTGTTGTTGGTCAATAAGACCACCAAATTCAAGAAAGGCAAGTCTAAGCGAAGGACACTTCAAGAAGGGTGGTAAGAAGGTTGCCACGCCGAAGAAGACCAAGGCTGGACCTAAGCGATCTTGAGTGCTTTCTTGCAAGGGAGAAGGTCACTGGGCGGAATTGCCCAAAGTACTTGGCGGTTGAAGAACGGCAACATCAAGAAGAAAGGTATATCGATATACATGTTATTGATGTGTATCTCACTAGTACCGTAGTAGTGCACGGGTATTTGAATCTTGGTTCGTTTGCTCATATTTGTAACTCAAAGCAGTCTTTGAGAATAAGCGGAAGCTAGCGAAGAACGAGGTGACGATGCGTGGGAAAGCGGATCAAAGGTTGATGTGATCGCGGTCGGCACGCTACCCCTTCATCTACCATCGGGATTAGTTTTATACTTAAATAATTGTTATTTGGTGCTGCGTTAAGCATGAACATTATATCGGGATCTGTTTATTGCGAGGCGGTTACTTGTTTAAGTCCGAGAATAATGGTTGTTCGATTTATATGAGTAATATGTTTTATGCACATGCACCTTTGATAGATGGTCTATTCTTATTGAATCTCGATAGTGGAAATACACATATTAATAACATTGAGGCTAAGCGGTTGAAATCGGTGAGTGATAACTCGACCTATATGTAACCTTTGTCGTCTTGGTCACATTGGAGTGAAGCGTATGAAGAAACTCCATTCCGATGGACTTCTTGAATCACTTGATTTCGAATCACTTGATATATGCGAAGCATGTCTGATGGGTAAAATGACTAAGACTCCATTTTCTGGTATGATGGAGCGAGCTACGGACTTATTGGAAATCATACATACCGATGTGTGTGGTCCAATGAGTGTAGCATCGCGTGGTGGTTATCATTATGTTCTTACCTTCACGGATGACTTGAGTAGATATGGGTATATCTATTTCATGCAACATAAGTCCGAAACTTTCGAGAAGTTTAAGGAATTTCAAAGTGAGGTTGAGAATCAACGTAACAAGAAGATTAAATTTCTACGTTCTGATCGTGGAGGTGAATATCTAAGTTACGAGTTTGGCGAGCATTTGAAGAAATGCGGAATACTTTCCTGATTGACACCGTCGGGAACACCAGTAATAATGGTGTGTCGAACGTCGAACTCTCTTAGATATGGTTCGTTCTATGATGTCACTTACAGATTTAACGCTATCATTTTGGGGTTATGCATTAGAAACAGCCGCATTCACTTTAAATAGGGCACCATCTAAATCCGTTGAAACGACACCATATGAATGATGGTTTGGGAAGAAACCTAGATTGTCGTTCCTTAAAGTTTGGGGATCTGAAGCCTATGTAAATAAGTTACTGTAGGACAAGCTTGAACCCAAAGCGGAAAAATCGTCTTCATAGGATACCCAAGGAAACTATTGGGTATACCTTCTATCATAGATCCGAAGGCAAAATCTTCTTTCCCAAGAATGGATCCTTTTTAGAGAAGGAATTTCTCTCGAAAGAAGTGACTGGAAGGAAAGTAGAACTCGACGAGGTTGTCGAACCTTCTCTCGAAATTGCGAGTAGCGCGACCGGAAGAAGTTCTGTGGTGCTGCACCAATAAGAGAGGAAGCTAATGATGATGATCATGAAACTTGTTGAAGTTGCTCTGAGCCTCACAGTCAACGAGAACTCGTACCACTCCAGTTGGTATGATCCCGTTATGAGTGTCATGTTGGTGGACAACACCGATGACCCGAGACATATGAGGAAGCGATGATGAGCTCGATTCCAATAAATGGCAAGAAGCCATGAAATCCGAGATTGGATCCATGTCGAAAACCAAGTATGGACTTTGGTGGACTTCTGGGATGGCCGGAAGGCTGTCGAGAACAAATAGATTTTCAAGAAGAAAGCAGATGTTGATGGTAATGTTCTCATCTATAAAGCTCGACTTGCAAAAGGGTTTCGACAAATTCAAGGAGTTGACTACAATGAGACTTTCTCACCAGTAGCGAAGCTAAAGTCTGTGAGGATTATGTTAGCAATCGCTGCATATTATGATTATGAGATATGGCAGATGGATGTCAAAACAGCATTCCTCAATGGAGACATTGATGAAGAGTTGTATATGATGCAACCCAAAGGTTTTGTCGATCCTAAAGATGCTAACAAGGTATGCAAACTTCAACGGTCCATCTATGGATTGAAGCAAGCATCCCGAAGTTGGAATCAACGTTTTGATAAGGTGATCAAAAGTTTTGGTTTTATGCAAACTTATGGAGAAGCTTGTATTTACAAGAAAGTGAGTGGGAGCTCTCTAGCATTCTTAATACTATATGTGGATGACATATTGTTGATTGGGAATGATGTAGACCTTCTTAATAGTGTTAAGGAATATTTGAATAATAGTTTTTCAATGAAGGATCTTGGCGAAGCAGCTTACATATTAGGCATAAAGATTTATAGAGATAGATCGAAACTCCAAATATCATTGTCACAGAGTACATATTTGGACAAAGTTCTAAAGAGGTTTGGAATGGAATATAGCAAGAAAGGGTTCTTGCCCATGTTGCCCAATACGACCTTGAGTAAAACTCAGAGTCCGACATCGGCAGAAGATAGAGAAAGGATGAGTAAGACTCCCTATGCCTCAGCCATATGATCTCTAATGTATGCCATGCTATGTACTAGACCCGACATTGCATATGCTGTTAGTTTAACTAGCAGATATCAAAGTGATCCAGGAGTGGATCATTGGATGATCAAAAACATCCTTAAGTACTTGAGAAGAACTAAGGATATGGTTCTTTCTTATGGAGGTGATGAATAGCTCGTTGTTAATGGTTACACCGATGCTAGTTGGAACACCGATCCGGATGATTCTAAATCACAATCTGGATACGTATTTATTTTGAATGGTGCAGCAGTTAGCTGGAGGAGTGCAAAGAAAAGCGTTGTGGCGAGATCTTCAACTGAATCGGAATACATGGCTGCTTCGGAAGCTTCACAAGAACCGATATGGATGAAAGAGTTCATTATAGAGCTGGGTGTGGTTCCTAGTGCGCTGGACCCAATGTCTATCTACTGTGATAACATGGGCGCCATAGCCAATGCGCAAGAACCAAGGTCACACAAGAAGCTGAAGCATATCAAGCTACGTTTTCACGCTATTCGAGAACATATCCGAGATGGGGATATAAAGATTTGCAAAGTACACACAGATCTGAATGTGGCGGATCCGTTGACTAAACCTCTCCAGGGCAAAACATGACCAGCGACAAGCGCCATGGGTGTTCGGTATATTACCATGTAATCTAGATTAGATGACTCTAGTGCAAGTGGGAGACTGTTGGAGATATGCCCTAGAGGCAATAATAAATATAGTTATTATTATATCTTTGTGTTTATGATAAATGTTTACATTCACGCTATAATAGTATTAACAAGGAAACATTAATACTTGTGTGATTTGTAAACTTGAATTGAAGTCCCTAGTATAGCCTCTATACATCACTAGCTTGTTGGTTGATAAATGATTGTGGTTTCCCTATCATGAACATTGAGATGTTATCAACAACAAGATCATATCGTTAGGAGAATGATATGGTGGACATACTCCTATAGATAAACATAGCATAAAGATCAAGTCATTTTAATAGTTCAATTGCTATATGCTTTCTGATACATAGTAACCTAATTCCTTCGACCATGAGATCATACATATCACCTTTACCGGATGGATGCTTTGATGACATCAAACACCACATCGTAACTGGGTGGCTATAAAGGTGGCATTGAGTGTTCGGAAAGTATTGGTTGCACATGGATCAAGAGTGGGATTTGTCCATCCATATGACGGATAGATATACTCTGGGCCCTCTCGGTGAAATGTCATCCAATTGGCTTGCAAGCATGTGACTGGCTCACAAGGGATCACATATCACGGGAACGAGAAAAGAGTACTTTTCGGTAACGAGGTTGAACTAGGTATGCAGAGATACCGACGATCATAACCTCGGATAAGTAAACTATCGTGAGACAAAGGGAAATTGGTGTCGTATGTAAGTGGTTCATTCGATCGCAAAGTAATCGTAGAAATATGTGGGAGCCATATGAATTTCCAGATTCCTCTATTGGTTATTGATCGGAGAAGTGTCTCGATCATGTCCGCATAATTCACGAACCGTAGGGAGACACACTTAAGGATTCGACGTTGTTTGAGTAGTTATGGAATGATGAGAAAGAGGCGAATGTTTTGGTCTCGAATGGGATTCGGGATATCACGAGGAGATCCGGAATGGTCCGGAGAATAAGATTCATATAAGGAAAGTCCGTTTGAGTTGGAGAATGATTAGGTGTTTTCATCGGGAATGTTCTAGAAGGTTCGAATGTTAAACTCCGAGGGGGAAGGGTACATGAATGTGTTATATCAAGTTGGTATGATTGCATCATGTACTCGGTGTCATCGCTGAACAAAATAGAGGTTTATTCAAATCCTAGTTTGAAAAGTCAAGCGGCTAGTTTGAAAGTCAACGGCAATTTTGGAAAGAGGAGTGGAAGCCGAGTTGGGAGGAGTTCCTCCTCCCACCGCCGGCGCACCCTCCAAGACGAGTTGGGGAGGAACTCCTCTCCATCCCCTTGGCCGGCCGGCCCCTCCACCTATATAAGGAGGGGCAGGGCCCCCTCCTAGACACACAAGATCCTCTCCTCCAAACCCTAGCCCCAAGCCGCCGCCTCCATAGCCGCCGCCGGCCCTAGGGCAAATCGCCACCGCCTAGCTAAACCCTAGCCGCCGGCTTGCCCCGTTCCTTGGTGTGTCTAAACCCTAGAACACCGAGGGACTCTCTCATACTCCACCATACTCGCTCCAGGCGAAGCCTGCGAGATCTCCTCTACTTAGGTACCACGGTTGTCTTTGGAATTGCGAGAGTGCTACAACCTCCATTTTCTTTGGAACAAGGAGAGGAAGGTCTTCGTCGAGTACCGAGCGATGTGACCGATTGCGGAGCGCCGGAGCAGCCTTGGGAAGGATCGTCTCACGCGATCTTGAGATCGGGAAGAGTACGACTACATCACCCACGAGAATCCGCTCTCATTAAACACTTTGGAATCTTCGAGGGTGAGTTATTCTATCGACTCGTTGCTACAATCTAGTAGATAGATCTTGGCTTGTTTGTTTGTATGCGGTAGAAATTTTTTGTTTTCCATGCTACGAAACCCTACACATATGATATGCTCCTTCGCATAACCTTTTCTCTAGTAGTGAATCAATTGATATAGTAAAGCCGAAAATACAATCTTTTCTAGATTAGGATATTTTTAGTAGGTTTTTAAATTTATTGTTGAATGATGATGTGTAGCAACTGAGAATTATATTGTAATGTACTTAAATTTCTGCAGTTTGTCATTGAACTAGGCAATAGGAATTTTCATATATGTAAACAACAAGATATGACAAAATAGTAGCAGAACTAAAGGTTTTTTAGTACATTTCACACATAGGCATTGCACAGGTAAACATGAATTGATCTTGTACAGGTAAACATGAAGCTTGGTATAGTACTGAACCTGTTGCTCTGCATTTTCTTGGTACTGAACTTGCAATTGCATTGCTACTTGCTGCTCTTCGAATGATACTCGATACTAAACATGCTCTGCACTTTCTCTTTGTTGCCTACTCTGCAATTGCTGATCATGTTGCTATTGATGTGTCGTAGCTGCAGTTTCAACTCTTCTTTGCATTTTTTATTTGTTCAAATCCATGTTCTTCATTTGAATTATAAAATGTGCCAATGAGTGGCATCCTTGCATACAGATCAATGAAACCAGCAACAACTCTACTCATTTGCCTTGCCATTGAGTGCACTGTTGTCGCCGATCGTCCGCCATTGCCACCCGTTAGGAGGAGCTGTTGCAGTGGAGAACAGAGACATAATTGGTTCGGTCTAACCAAGACGCGCTTTATTGGGTGGTTTGGACCCATCCGGGCTCACTTGGCATCGTGGCAACTGCTCTGGTATCCACGTGTGAGAAACCACCGAGCAAAACAGCCTCACACGGCAGATGGGGATCTCTATCCGGTATTTCATACTTGAGGGGGTTAATTGCCCCACTTGAAACTTGGGGGTGTTCTCCGTCCAAAACCTTATACATAAGGGGTGATTTGGACTTCTTTCTTTTTCTTATTATTTTTGCTAGTTTCCATGATCTACTAGGATACCACTTGAAATCTATTTTACCATATTTTATATGCTTCCGTTAGATTCTTTTTTGCTGCGTGGAGTATACCATGTTTCTCAAGAACTATGCACTAATGATGATGGAGTTGGCACCTGCTTATACATACCTTGTAGTACGCTATGGATGAACAAAGAGATGCTTCTATACTTCCATGCTTCGTAGTTATCATTCATATGTTGCATAACAACTAAATTTTTGCTTCTACAAGTTGCATAAACAAAAATTTGCTTGTACTGAACTTTTGCTTCGACATAAGTTTCAGCAATCTAAAACTGGTGCATGCTTCCTATCTTTGTTGCAACACACATCTCCAATGTAGTGAATGATGCCGAACCATTGTATGGTGTAGAGTCGTTTCGCGGCCGCTCGGTTGAGGGATTCTATTACTATTAATAGGATCAGGACTACTCTCGGCCTACAGATCCTAGTGAAGTTGTCAATGGATTTCATCTTGACGGTGGCAACGGCTATGGTCGACAAGGAGGACCAACAAGCGAGGGAGTATGTGCCTGTGTCATGTCATTCAAGGGACAAGGCCTTGTAGACTGTTGTTTTCATGACCTCGAAGTAAAAGAATCCAGTCTGCGTAGCCCATTGTTGGTTAACATAGGATGCAATACCTATTGTTTTGTAGCATAAGCATGCTTGCAATATTCGAAAAACATGTGATATGAATGTATGAAGCTATGTGTTTCTGGCAACTTCAAGGAAGCAAATGAGTATGTTGCCCCAAATATGTCAAATGAATGTATGAAGCATTAAATTTTTCTCCAAGTATGAGAACAAAGCTTCCATAGTCACACAAAAAAAAAAGCCATACGTTTCGCAATACTCACATGCTTCCTATGCAACTCAAAAAAGTTTTGTTAACACACTAAACATGCTTCTAACATCAGTGCACCATGTTTCATATGAATAAAGATCCTAGCACACTAATCAACCATGACTGGGTGGATCTGGGCCCCAGGAAGCCCGGGCTACAACCCGGGTCTTGGCCCACGTAGTATAGGCATCGCTATAATATCCAAAGCATAATATAAAATGATATATGATCAATGCCATTCTATTTTATTTCTACCAAATAAAACAAAACGATGGGGCCCAAACGAGCTCCAAGGCTTTTTTTTCCCTGGAAGGGCCTGTTCGAGAAGTTGCAGGTGAATTTTGTTTTTTGAGAACTCGTTGCAGGTGAATAAGTTGTTGGGTACTCCTACCTGTTAATTTGGGCCGGGCCAGCCGGCCTGAAGCGGCCGTGGCCCGGACTTGCCCTTTCGCGGGTCCGACGACGGCCGGAAGTCGAGGGCGGCGCCGTCGGAGGCCGGAGCGACTCTGGTCGAATGGGATGTATGTGCGCCGGCGCCGCATCAGCAACCGGAGGGTTCGCAAGCTATGGCGCCGCTGTGGAGCGGATGGAGGTGGTAGCGCTGTCCACCGAACAGGGCGGGGGCAGCGCGGCCGTCTTCTCCATTCTTGACCGGATGACACCGCTTCGAGGGGTCCAGGCAGGCGGCCTGCAAGCCGCCGCCGCCGCCAACATGCTCACCACAGCTCAGGCTGGCGTCAGGAACTGGCAGAGCTCCGAGATTGGTGATTACTACTGGAAATCCTCGCAACTCCGCTGCCATCATCTGTCCATGGCAACACCTTAGCCGTTCTGCTGCGTCGCCGGGTAAGACCACATCCGGCTCCATCCACATTCCGTTCGTTCCATTTACCATCTGATCCCTAGTTTTGCTAGTTCGGAATATTTGCATTTGTTTTGGTACATCCGTATGTATCTGCTGTGTTTGGTCATGACTGAAAGTGTCAGCCTAATCAGTATACGTGTGTGGTTTTGCATTTTATTCTTTCCCCATATTTATAAGTACCCCCAAATTCACTGTTTGTAGAATGCAGCACTGAGCATGAGCAGCAATTGTCAGGCAGAACTCATTTCGATCCCCATCCAGGGACATCCTCTGAAGGACTGAACCCAACATGCCCTTACTAGCAGCGACTGAGGCATATGTCAAGAAAGGAAACAAATAAAACTTGGATGGGGTCAGGCCTAAGTAAGGGGGCATAAAAGGTTCGTATTATAATATAAGCAAGAGAAAAAGACAAGTTCAGCAAATATGAGTAGACTAGCATATGCTGACCGATACCCAGGAATAGATCTCGTAAAGTTGTTAATGAAGCGTGTTTGACATTTTAGGAAATGGAAATAAAAAGCTTTAGGAAGACTTCAAAAGATGAGCCTTTCAAGTTGCTGACGGGGTTAGGAAAAATTCATACAAATCAAAGAATATATCTAGGAGTATTAATAACTACACTTCACGATTTATTCTGTTGAAGGCTTCAACATCCCTGTATGTCTCTACCAACTGGATGGTGACTGCTGGCTTCTTAATATTACAGGTGGCATCAGCTATACAGTTAACCAGCTAGCTGCCTGGTAATAACATATCGATCTGGTGATTGCTTCATGCAGAGGCGGACCTAGAAATTTATCGAAGCCTGGGCAAGCCACAAGGCAATGAAAAATTTTCTCGGACAAATATAAGCTTCACATGGAGCAAATATTGTTTTCACAATATTGTTTGTATGCACTAATATTAGATGTGACCAATGGAACTCCATCTATTGACGATAAAAGTTTAAATGTCCAAATGCACCCACAAAGAAACTCTAGAAGATAAAAAAGAAAAATGAACGATGTCTATGTCCAACTATTGACTATTCACTCTTCTACTTGTTACGCGATTTGTATGTTCATCTTCACTGCCAAAAAAATCGCTCTCAATTAATGATGTTAACACCGATAATATCAGAGCCAACTTATCAATAAGCTTATAGACCAATCGGGAGACCAAATTCCTCCTCGTCGAAATAGGCTTTTGCCCCACTATATTAATATAGCAACCACAATACAACCACGGTAGCCACGAAACGAAATACAATGACGGGGCAACAACAAACACACGCCCAAAAGAAAAAAAGTAAAAAAGAAATATAATAGAGACATAAGCGGATCAACTAAATGAAGAAAACCTACAACCGATGTGCCCACCTAAGAAGTTGCACCATGCTCCTAACCGATACACCAAGCACCAAGTAACACCTTCAAGAGGGAAAGCCAACACTGCAGCACAACCTCCGTCACCCAGAACGAACCGCCGCCAGAAGGGATGGGTCCCCTAAAGCCGCGGGGAAAGGCCTTCCACCGCCACCGGCACTACCAGAAGCCTTGGCAGCAGCGACGGGAGAGGCGAGCGAGGAGGTTTGTCCTCGTCGGGGTGGCGGCGTGCCGCCTCGGGGGAGGTGGGGGCGCGTCGTGAGGTGCTTTTTCTTGGACTTGACCCTCGCAGCAAACAATCGGGAGACCAAATGTTTTGGGGTTTAACCATGTTTCTAGCCGAATTTTGAAAATTTATGCAGTTTAGATACATGTGTGTTTGGAAAAAGGTAAAACATAGAACGGAGAAAGTATTTATCATACACCACAAAAAGTTGCTTATTTTTTTTAAGATTACACGATGTTGTCCTTTTTAAAGATTATTTTCCATGTTGCTTAGGTGCTTTTCATATTGTGTTCTTCACTGTTTATTCACGTGCTTGTGAAAAAATTGTATTTTGACTAACAAGTAGGATGTACTGTCCATTTTATGATTTTAGAATAAAAGAAAAACCAGCTTGTGCATTTTGACTAACACAAGCAGGCTGAGAATCAGGCGTCCCAGCCGAACACGGAATAACTCAAGGCACAGTTCAAGGCCCACGTACAACTAGTTCAGCAAGCCTTGGACAGCCGGACGAGTTTGTCGATTCAAAGAAAATGTTGTTCGATTTTGCCCCAAACGGATCGTTGTTTGCCAGCTGAATATGGTCTCGCGCCTCACGCGCGGGGAGACGAAGCCCGGGCAAGCGCCGGGCGGTAGGGGCGCTGCGTCCGCCCGTGGCTTCATGCCTTGGTGGTGCATGCCTTGATGATTTGTACTTGATTAAAGCTAGTTCAGCTCATCTTCCGTTCACTTCGGGAATAAGGTTGCTTCCCTGTGCGGCGAACACACGGCAAAGGGGCCGATACTCTTGGCAAAGCCTTTGCCGAGAGCATGCAGCCGTCAAGAGACTCTTTGCTGTCTGCTTTCTTGTGGGTGCACGGCAAAGGCTTCGTCCAGAGCCTTTGATTTTTAGGAAACGAATATAAAAAGCTCTAGAAAGATTTCAAAAGATGAGGCTTTTCGGTTGCTGATGGGGTTAAGAAAAAGTCATACTGTATCTAGATACAGCTAAGAGTAGTAATCCATTACACTTCACGATTTATTCGGTTGAAGGCTTCACCATCCCTCTTAGAAAAAGAAGGCTTCATCATCCCTATCTCAAAGAATGAATAGTATGCCTCTACCAACTGGATGGTGACTGTTGGCTTCTTAATATTACAGGTGGCATCAGCTATACAGTTGACCTGCTAGCTGCCTGCGTTGTGCTTGCCCTGATGAAGTAATACTCGATTAAAGCTATTTCAGCCCATCTTTTGTCGTCATTTTGCTGTCAATCACATCTGAATTAACAAGGCTCAACATGGCATGCATCGCTGCATGCACATCCTGGACACATCACATATATGACTTTCTGATCGATCTGGCGCTACTAATTTATTAGTTGAGATTAAATGTGGCATCATTTGTAGAAATAGCATGTGGATGGATCAGTTGACAAATGTCCGGGTTAGTATATATCTATAAAGACTAAGCAAGACTACCAACATATATGGGTGGTGTCAGAGACAGTGCATAAAAGTTGCATTTAATTAATCTTGTAAAATGATACAGTTAGAGAATTCAATTGGTTTATATATACGTACAGTGCCTCGTCCATATTAGCCCTTCAAGTACGAGTTGCTCCAGGAGCAGGACCGACATCCATCTATATTGAAGGTAAATTTGGATCCTCAGCTCCCCTTGCTTGCGTCTACGTTATATTTGTTGTTGTTTCTCATGCATTTCACCACATTCCAGTGCTGCCCTTTCTTTTTGATGGTTATACTTAGCTAGAATGAGCGGTGAGATGATACAGGGTTTATTTTTGTTACAGAAAACCGCAGCCAAAATGGCGATGGTCCTGGATGCCTTTGCATCCTACGTGCAAAACATGTTGAAGGAGGTGTCGAGAGAAGAGGCGCACATGCTGCTTGGAGTCAGAGATGAGATTCACAAGATGGACATCAAGCTTGGGGACCTCAAGAACTTCCTCGCTGATGCTGATAAGAGAAACATCACCGATAAGAGCGTGCAAGAATGGGTGGGAGAGCTCAAGCGCGCCATGTACGAAGCTGCTGACATCCTTGACCTTTGCCAACTCAAAGCCATGGAGAGCAGTCCATCCACTGCAGATGTGGGGTGCTTCAACCCCTTGGTCTTTTGCTTACGGAGTTCCCTTCATGCCCATGTAATTGGTAGCCGCATCAAGGCACTCAACCTGAGGCTTGACATCATCAAGGAGCGCAGCACTCCTTTCAGCTTCATCAATCTTGGTTCCTATGAGATGGAACGTAGCAGCAAGGTGCACACCTCTCGTTTTGGAAATCCTAGCCAGGAGATATCAAGGGAGTTTGACCGTTCAGGTTTAGTCGGGGAAAAAATCAAAGAAGACACAAAAATGTTGGTTGACATCATGTTGAGTGAAAAAGAGGGCAATACCAACATCATGGTGGTTGCCATTGTTGGCGTTGGTGGGATTGGCAAAACTACTCTTGCTCAGAAGGTCTTCAATGAGGAAACCATTATTGCCAAGTTTGACAAGACAATATGGTTAAGCATCAACAAGGACTTCAACAAGGTCGAGATGCTCAGGACAATCATCACACTCGCGGGGGGCAAACATGGTGGTGAAAAGGTATTGGTTGTGCTTCAGCGAATCCTTACTAGTGCCTTGACCGGGAAGAAGCTATTCCTGGTCATGGATGATGTATGGAGCCACGGAGCATGGGGTGGTGTGCTTGAAAGGCCCTTGGCAATGGCTGTTGCTCGAGGTAGCCGGATACTTGTCACTACTAGAGATGAAAGAGTTGCCCAGGGGATGAAAGCTGTTCTTCCCTACCACCACATCGACAAATTAGGGGAAGAGGATGCCTGGTCATTGCTCAAGAAACAGGTACTTAATTAAACTCCATGCATCTTTAACTTAGAGTAAATGTATTATTATTGGCACATTCTTTTATGTATATTTCTTTGACATTGCAAGATGGGTCCATGCAACACATGGACACTACACTTATGCCACAACACATGCACACACCCATATGTATTTTGAGTAAAGAAGGTACAATATTACAAACCTAAATATCAAATTTGGGTTGATCAAGTGGAAACCGGGCTCCCACACCATTGAAGTGTATCGATTTCCATGCTAGATTGAATATAGGAAAATGCAAGAAACTAGCAAGGTAGTATTTTTCTTCCATCATACTTACAAATCTACTGTCAATCCTTGGGGAAAAATCTGTTGTAGTTGGCTGGAGCCTTGAGGTGTCAATAAATCCACGTTAAGCTGTATGGTAATAATACACGAGGGAAACTAGGCCGTCAAGAAGGGACAACCGGGCCGCACAGTGAAACTGCAGCATTTGATATATGAGAGAATTAGTGAATTACTGCAAAATACCCTTCATAACAAAATTCAAATTCATATATTTGAATGCTTTCAAGTATTTTGGTAAAATGTGTTTCACTGCTTTAAAACTATTTGCATTGTTTAATTGTTCACACATGTAAATAAGATGTTCACGTATGTTTCATGATTTATGGAAATGTTGGTGCATGAAAAAATAAATATTATAGATAAATTGTTCGTGTCACATCTAAAAATCTTCTTGGTGGTTAGTAATGTTCCGTATGGAAAAGGTCATAAAATGTATCTTTCAACTTCCATGAGGAAATGCCCGTATATGTTGGCAAAATTGTGTATGCACCTTCTAAAAATTTCTTCGATGAATTACAAAGTCAAAGTTTTATACAGATTTTAGATCAATATGTTCTGCCATCTATAAACTCTATTGTATTTGAGAAAATATTCACTTGTCGAAAATGTTACTTATTTCGTGAACAAAGATGACAAACTTAGTATTGTTAAATATGAATTGTCTTTCTTCAAAAAAGAACAATATAATCTATATGACTATTATATAATTTATATCCTAAATATTTTATAACATAAATTAATAGATTATGTATTGGTACAAAAATGAAAAGAGAAATAGAAAACGAAGTGCACAAAAGAACTTTGGGAAATATAAGATAAAGAAAAAATAGAAAAATAATAAATGGATGAGCGAAAGAACAATGAAGTATGCATCCATAGAACTAGATATTGCTTACAAGTTACAACGAAACAGCTTTTGATGACCAGTAGAAAAAAGTGCTAGAACAAAAATTATGTAGTCTAGACCAAAATATTTCACGTTCTAGGTATCCTGGTTATTTACTAGTTTACTAGTAATATAAAAGCCTGAGTTGTGGTAAGACCTGAATGATCTGATCTAAGTAGCCATCAAACCATGTAAATCAAATGGCTCAGTTCACTCTAATGTTGTTGCACATCACATCATGAATAATTTTAAAATATTTGCCATATATTTTTAAAGCCTCCAAGCAGTTATCAATTCATCACGTGGTCATTTTTGATTATTGTGTTCATTGCACGTACATTATTACTAGTAATAACTACATATCCCGATTGACGCAGTATCCTGGTTACCAATTGATGCACTTAACAATTCAGTTTGGATAGTACATTGATTCTTTCATTACTTTTTTTAGTGAGCTTATGATAAAGTAAAACTGAACTGACACTAGCGGCTAGCAAGAATTATTTTTCTATTATGACATACCACTCCTTAATAATTGATTGCTTTAAACTTTCTGTAGATTCTCTCAACTGAGGCAGATGGACATGAGATTGATATGCTCAAGGATATTGGATTGCAAATTGTAGCAAAATGTGATGGTTTGCCTCTTATTGTCAAAGTCATGGGGGGACTCTTGTGTCAGAAGGACAATCAGAAGCGTGGCTGGGAGATGGTCTTGAATGATTCGATATGGTCAACATCTGAACTGCCCGAAGAGCTAAACCATGCGTAATATTTAAGCTACGTAGATTTGCCTCCTTGCATCAAACAATGCTTTCTATGCTACTCCCTTCTCCCTAAAACTACATTGTTTTTTAGAGTTGATATAATTGGCATGTGGATTAGTGAAGGATTTCTTAATGGGCCCTCAGGTGACTTGGAAGAATTAGGAAGCAGGTACTATAAGGAGTTGATAGTGAGGAACCTTATTGAGCCAGATTTAGTGTACATTGATCAAAGGCTTTGCAAGATGCATGATGTTATTCGCTCATTTGCTCAATTTGTGGCAAGAGATGAAGCACTAGCAGTTAATGGAGAAACCAGTATTGTTAATGAACACAGTGCACATAAATTTCTTCGGTTATCTCTAGAAAGCAAAGAATCAGAATCAGATGGGTTAGACTGGAGTTCTTTACAACCACAGAAGGCACTGAGAACACTAATATCAGTTGGCCAAATAAATATCAAGCCTGGTGATTCGTTGGTTCATTTTCTATGCCTACGGACTTTACATATAGATTCTCCAAATGTTATTGCATTAGTTGAAACTTTGCATGAGCTCAAGCATCTGAGGTACTTGTCCTTACATAACTCTGATATATCTAGTCTGCCAGATAGCATTGGAAAGATGAAACTCTTGCAGCACATTAGCCTTAGTGGATGCAAAAAAATTAAGAAACTTCCAGGTAGCATTGTAAACTCAGAGCAGCTAAGGTATCTTGACTTCTGTGAAACAAGTATAATAGGCATTTCCAGGGGGTTCTCTGCTCTAGCAAATCTGGTGATATTACGTGGGTTTCCTGCCCATGTAGAGGGTGATTGGTGTAGTTTGGAAGAGTTGGGTCCTCTCAATCGCCTCAAGTATCTTGGTTTACATGGATTGGAGAATGTATCTGCTTCCTCCTACGCTGCAAAAGCAAAGCTTGGTGATAAGGTGCATCTTAGTGACCTATTCTTATCATGTGGTAGTAAATTGGGAGATGATGGTCTGATTGATAAATATATAATCTTCGAGAACAAAAAACAACAAATCGAGAAGGTGTTTGATGACCTATGCCCTCCACCTAAGTTAGATTTTCTTGCCATCAATGGATATTTTGGCCGACGGCTCCCGAGGTGGATGATGTCATCATCAGTTGTGCCTCTCACGAGCTTAAGGATTCTGTTGATGGGTGACCTGGCATGCTGCACACAACTTCCTGATGGCTTGTGTCAGCTCCCGTCTTTGGAGTCCATTCATATCGAGCGTGCTCCAGCCATCAAGCGTATTGGACCTGAATTCCTACATTCCTACCATGACATGAGTCCTTTCACGGTAGTGACTTAACAGGAATGGTAGACTGGGAGGAATGGGAGTGGGAGGAGCAAGTGCAGGCGTTCCCTGTCTTGGAGACGCTTATGCTAAAGAAATGCAAATTGAAGCGTGTTCCTCCTGCCCTTGGCTCCCAAGTAAGGACTCTGAATGTATTATGCACACAACATGTCCACGGTCTTGTCTCTCTAGAGAACTTTGATTTTCTTGTTGAGCTGCAAGTACTTTCAAACCTTGACCTGGAGAGGATCACTAATCTCCAAAGCTGAAGGTGGTGGAGGGTGTTCCTGCACTGCAGAGTCTCTTTTTCGTGGATGAAGACATGGAAACACTCCCAGAGTACATGGGAGGTATAAACCCAAGTCATTTCGAGCTACATTGCAGCCTAGTGCTGCTCACTTCAATAGCCGCAGGGGAATCTGGTCCTGAGTGGGACAAGTTCAGCCACGTTGAGCATGTCAAGGCATATGCACAGGAAGGAGATAATCCAAGAAAATGGTATGTATTGTACACTGCTAATCCCTACAACTTGGAGACAAATGTCAGCCGCTCTTTCATGTCCAGAGCTAAACTAATGGTCCTCATTCATCTTAATTTCTATGTTTACTTGGTTTATTGCCTTTGTTTTTCTACCTTTCATCCATATGTTGGATTGTAATTAGATTCACAACATTGTCATTCCCTTTGAATACGATCTTTCAGAGTAGGACAACAAAAACATGGTTGCGGTGACTACATAGATATGATTCATCTGGCTAGCTTGATCACTTTGGTCACTTGCAAAACTTGGAAGGAGCTACCATTTAGTCTATCGTCCACTGCATCTCCCAATAAATTCATTAGTGGCAGCCAGCGCTAAGATTCTTACCACGTTGTGTAGCTATTAGGTAATCCTTGGTAGTTTAGTCGTGGTCGTGTTGTTTGTATCTTTTGTCCGACATTTTTCTAGACTCTGCCCTTTCTTCCGACTAGCTTTTTATGTATGGCTGAAAGAAGATATGACTAGCTTCTTCTCTGAACAATTTAGACAACTGTCTTTTTGATGATTTTTCATGGATGCACTCATGTTACTAAATATGTGTTGTTCTCACTGGATAACCATGTAATTACAGATGAAAAATAATATCTACCACTAAAGCTCTTTACCTTGCAAGTTATGGATTGTATAACCGCTTTACCATTTTCTTCTCATGCAGGGACCTTATCTTCTTTTGAGGATGCACAAAGATTTGAGTCTGTCTTTAAAATGACAAGAAAAACTTTTAGCTACATTTGCAGCTTGGTGAAGGGTCCACTAATGAATAATATGGACATCCACACCTTTGTTAACGGGAAGGTATTGTCTTTACAAGATGAAGTAGCTGTTGCTCTCAGAAGGTTGAATTCTAGAGGGTCGGCATGTGACTTAGGATATACCATTGGTGTGAACGAGTCAACCGTCTTGTCAGTAACTAAGAGGTTCAGTGATGCTTTGTTCGCGGGAACAGGTAACCCGTGGAGTTGGCGAGTCTCCAGTAAAATAGATAATATAAAATCCATGTTTGCCGAGATCCACAATATGCATAACTGCTGTGGTGTTATATGTACAACTAACATCCCATTTGGACCCGAGGGTGACCATGAAAACAAGGACAACATTCTAATGCAAGTCATTGTTGATGCAAAGATGAGGTTCATGAACATTTTGTTGGTACCGGCAGGTAGCATGAACCAGTTAAGCCTTTTTCATGCCTGCTATCTCTTTGAGGAGTGCAACAAGGGTGCTTGGCTAAATGGGAGAAAGCTGAAGGTAGCGTTGGATGGATCAGAAGTTGGGGAATACATAATTGGTGATGCAGGATACCCCCTTCTCCCCTGGTTACTCACACCTTACCAGGAAGAAAACTTCTCAGACTCTAAGAAGGAGTTCAATAGGAGACACTCTGCAGCCACAACATGTGCGTTGAAGGCGCTGGCAAGACTCAAAGACACATGGAAGTACCTGCAGGAAGAGAGGCCGGTCAATCAACAAACTCTAGTATACGCAATCTATGCCTCATGCATGCTGCATAACATAGTCATAGATATGGAGGATGATGCAGCCATGCCGAGTCTTGAGGAAGGGAAGTACTGCCAGGATGTGCGCCAGTTAGCAAGTGAGGATGCTGTCAGGGCAAGGGATATGTTGTCGCAATACTTCTTGACGAGCAGGTCATTAGAATCAGGAGGTGAATTAACATAACTTCTTGTACATCTTAATTTGTTCATTTCTCACTATTTTAATACTGTCCGAGTTAAACTCTCACCTTGCTAGTTATGGATTGTGTAACCACTTTTACATTTTCTACTCATACAGGAACCTTGCCTTCTTTTGAAGACATGCAAAGATTTGAGTCTGTTTTCAAAATGACAAGAAAAACCTTTAATTACATCTGCAGCTTGGTGTTTGGGTTGTCAATGGAAGATGTTGACAGCTACACATTTATTGACGGGAGGGTGATGTGCTTAGAAGATCGAGTAGCCGTTGCTCTAAGAAGGTTGTACTCCAGTGAGCCATCAGAAATCTTTGCATCCTCTGTTGGTGTGGATGAGTCAACTACCAAGTTGATAACTGATAGGTTCATTGCTGCTGTGTGTGCGGGAGCAATGCACCACATGTACTGGCCAGACTCCAGTAAAATGGATAAGATGAAACCCATGTTTGGGAGGATCCACAACATGCATAATTGTTGCGGTGTTGTATGTGCAACTCACATCCCATTTGGACCAAACTAGGAACACGAGAAGAATGACAACATTCTAATGCAAGCCGTAGTTGATCCAGAGATGAGGTTCATGGACATTTTGTTGGAATGGGAAGGTAGCATGAATTGGTCTAGCATTTTGTAGGGTGCTGAACTCTTCAAGGAGTGTGAGAAGGGTCTTTGCCTGAATGGCAGCAAGCTGAAGGTAGCATTAGATGGATCAGAAGTCGGGGAGTACTTAATTGGTGATGCAGGCTACCCTCTTCTCCCATGGCTACTCACACCTTACCAGAAAGAAGACCTCTCAGACTCCAAAGCAGAGTTCAATAAGAGACACACCGCAGCCACAACCTGCGCGACGAAGGCGCTGGAAAAGTTCCAAGAAACATGGAAATTCCTCGAAAAAGGCTTTCGCCCCGCTTTATAAATAAAGCCACATCGGCCGAACAAGATACATGGTGATGGGGAGACCCCTTACAACAGATCAAAATAAGCAAGAAAAACAGGAAGGTCAACACTTGCCATCGGGGATAACGAGCAAAGACCCTGGAGAACCGGGACTCCACGGCGACGCCCCCAAGAGGGTAAAGACATGCTGTGCCGCCGCCGAGACCAAAGGTCAAAGGTTTTCACCCGGAGTCCTATCGCGGAGAAGGTAGCCGCCACGGCGCCCCCAAGAGGGTAACGATACCCGCAGGCACCGCCGCCGTAGGTGCCGAAGCACTGAGCTTTCGCCCGGAAAAACCTTCGAGGCCGCTCCCCATCTTCCGTCATGCCCGCTATCCCCAAGTGAGGCCTCCGCCACACGATCTGGGGGCTGCCGGAGCCAACGCCGACAACACCAGGGACCCCTAACAACCACTCCGCGCCATCCACATGACCGAGGAGAGGAGCCACCACCGCCGCCGCGTCGCTCGCCGAAGAGCCATCCGCGCAGCCCACCTTCCGGAGCCGCCGCCCCGGCATCCACGAACTCGAGCCCAGACCCTGGCCAGCGCCGCATCGCACAGCCGCTGAACAAGACGAGAGAAGCCAAGCACGGGTCAGCAGGCAGCGGGTCGGTGACCTCGGGGAGAGAAACATGGAAATTCCTGCAGGGGCAGACTTCGTGTCCAGTCAATGCGGAGACTCGAGATGAGGAAATCTATGCCTGCTGCATGTTGCATAACATAGTCATAGATATGGAGGATGATGCATCAATACGTAGTGTCGAGGAGCTGAATTACTGTGAGGAAGTGCGCCAGTTAGCAAGTGAGGATGCTGTCAAGGCGAGGGATATGCTGTCACAATACTTCTTGACCAGCAGCTCATCAAAATCAGGAGGTGAATTAACACAACTTCCTGTACATCTTAATTTGTTCATTTGATTTCTAACTATTTCAATACTGTCAGAGTTAAGCTCTTGCCTTGTTACTTATGATTTTTGTAACCAATTTTAACACTTTCTACTCATACAGGAACCTTGTCTTCTTTTGAGGACGCGCAAATATTTGAGTCTGTTTTCAAAATGTCAAGAAAAACCTTTAACTACATCTGTGGCTTGGTGTTTGGGCTATCAATGGAAGATATTAGTAGCTACACATTTATTGACGGAAGGATTCTTTGTTTAGAAGACCGAGTAGCCGTTGCTCTGAGAAGGCTGTACTCCAGTGAACCATCAGAAACCTTTGTATCCTCCTTTGGTGTGGATGAGTCAACCATCAAGTTGGTAACTGATAGGTTCATTGCTGCTGTGTGCCAGCGAGCTGTGCCCCACATAATGTGGCCAGACTCTGGTAAAATGGATAAGATCAAATCCATGTTTGGCATGGTCCACAATATGCATAATTGTTGTGGTGTTATATGTACAACTCACATCCCATTTGGACCAACATGTGACCATGAGAAGAATGATAGCATTCTAATGCGCGTCATCATTGATCCAGAGATGAGGTTCATGGAGGTTTTGTTGGAATGGGAAGGTAGCATGAACTGGTCTAGCCATTTGCATGGCTTTGACATCTTGAAGGGGTGCAATATGGGTGTTTGCCTGAATGGAAGCAAGCTGAAGGTAGCATTAGATGGACCAGAAGTCGGGGAATACATAATTGGTGATGCAGGTTACCCTCTTCTCCCGTGGCTACTAACACCTTACCAGGAAGAAGACCCCTCAGACTCCAAAGCAGAGTTCAATAGGAGACACTCCGCAGCCACAACCTTTGCGATGAAGACATTGGCAAGGTTCCAAGAAACATGGAAATTCCTGCAGGGGCAGATTTCATATCCAGTCAATGCAGAGACTCTAGCCGAGGCAATCTATGCATGTTGCATGTTGCATAACATAGTCATAGATATGGAGAATGATGCAGCAATGCGTAGTATTGAGGAGCTGGATTACCATGAGGAAGTGCGCCAATTAGCAGATGAGGATGCTGTCAGTGCAAGGGATTTGCTGTCACAATACTTCTGGACGAGAAAGACCTGTCTTGCTGGCTAGCACATGAGGTGGTGTGCTAGATAGGAAGGGTACGAGACTCAATACTACCACTTTAATTATGAAAAAACACGGGGTTTCTTCCCTCTGGGGGTCTGGACTAGCTTGACATCCGCAACGGGAGGTGAGCTAACACAACTGATCATACATCTTAGTTTGTTCGTTTGGTTTCCCTGTCCAGTAATTGGTCATATTTATTTCCTCCTGTTGATTCCATCCTTCATCTGCTTAGTCGGCCTAGTGGATGCAGAGGAGGACCGAGAAGTAGTTTCACAGGAACAGCAGAGAAAGAGAGACTGTACATCTCCCTACTTCATTTTCTACAGTCTTGATGTTACCTCCGTTATTCTTGGTTCGTCTTTTTTATTTAGTTGGTTCAGTTAAGGTAGCAGCTATACTATACATGGAGATGAAAATTCTTGATATGTTAAAAAACCTTGGTTTGATCAGGTGAAAGGGAGGCCTTCATCCTGCTGGTTGGAACTTGTGAATGCATGAGTGCATGCTAGCTCACGAAATGCAGCCAGAGACTAATACGATGCTGCAATAAAAGTTCATGTTCAGTGTGTTTTCTTGGACATCTATTTGGCAAAAACAGGCGCCGCGTGTACTCAGTACTTTGTGCATGTTGATAAGAGACATGTGTTGAAAAACGACAGTGTTTACTGCAACTTTTTTTTTGGAAAAGGAGCATATATTAATATCCAAAGAGTGTTTACTGTACTCCCTTCGACCCATATTAGTTGACTCAAATTTGTCTAAATTTGGATGAATCTAGACACTATTTGGTATATAGGTTCATCCAAATTTTGATAAATCCAAGTCAAGTGGAGTAATATGGGTCATAGGGAGTAACTTATTTTCTTCCGTCGGTTGGTATGAGCTGAAGAAATTTGCAGGTGTGTTATGTAGTCAGGGAGTCCTGTATGTTTCGTGTCAGGTGTGTTTGGGCCAGTAATCTTTTTCAATCATAGAAGCTACTTAATCTGTTTCGTATTATAGAACGTTTTGGCAAGCAGTGGCGGAGGAGCCCATAGGGCGGACTATGGCGATCGCCCGACCTATGTCACGTCCCGTATACCCAGTAGTATATGCAATATCCAGCTAGCTACAATGGATCAATCGGTATAACACTAAGTAATCTGGACTTAGGATTATATAATTAAAGATACATGCAATACCTGTACATGTACGTTGCGACCAAAGGACTAGATTGCTGGATCAATTGATCGATCAGAAAAACTGGAAAGGAGAGGCGCGGCGCCTGCGGTAACCGACGATACGACTAGGGCACTAGGTCGGCGCTCAGCGAAACCTGCACAGAGATCGACGCCGCGCAAGAGCTTGCCAAGATATTCCGACCGTCCGGCAAACGACGCGCCCCGCGTCACTACTATCCCGCCTGAACTCTCATTGAAGAAAACTAGAAATGGCACCCTCTAAGCGCAGGACAAATCTCAAAATTAAAGGTAATGTAATACTATTATTACTCGTTCCAATACATATTAGTTAACTTAGATTGTCTAGAAACAAAATGTATCTAGACAAGTTTTAGGGCTAGATATATCCATATTTAGACAAATCCAAGTCAACTAATATATTATATTTTTTTTATATAAATTATTATACTCCCTTCAATCCATGTTAGCTGACTCAAATTGTCTAAATTTAGATGAATCTAGACACTATTTAGTATATAGGTTTATTCAAATTTTGACAATCCAAATCAACTAATATGGATTGGAGGGACGAGTATAATATTTGATCTTTTAATTTTTATTCGTTCAATTTCGCCACACCAAAAATTTAGTCCGTCCTCCACCACTGTTGGCAAGCCAATTTAGTTTGCCAAACCGTTCTATAATATGTATCATCATTCAAGCTACTGTATCTGTTTTGAACTGGCTTTGTTCGAAAAGTTGCAAGTGAGAGAGTTGTTGGAGGTGGAATAATTAATTGTCTCTAAAAGCCAAGCCGGTCGGCCGATTCGTGTGGGGTTCGGACATCGGAGGCCTACTTGGTGGAGTGGAGTACTGGAGTTCGACTCTGACTCGATGCCCGATGGAGGCCACGTACGTACTATAAGCTTCCAAGCCCCATTGATCCAACGTGTAAATCTGGCAGGTGACGATCGATCGGTAGTCTAGATCGTCGCCATCTTCCAAAGTGGGACACATATGGCGGCGGCGACGGGGGCGTTGCGTCAGCTGCTTCTGCCGACGATGATCAGGCGGCGACTCGCTGCCGGCGGCACCACCATGGCCCAGGTTCGCATCTGCTATCATATCCGTTAGACTAATTCTGTAATTCAGAGTGATGATTAAGTCGATCCTATGTGGTACCATGGCTATATATGTTCTTTTCCTGACCATCAAACTTGCGCGCGCGGCGCAGGGTCATGGTCATGGGGCGGCCGAGAGGTGCGTCCGCCCGTACACAAACACGACAGAGGCTGCCGCGCATCACGAACGCAGAAGACGCTTGATACGGGAGACTGCGCGGGTCCAACAGGCCCTAGACTTCACGCTGGGGTCGATCTTCGCGGCAAGCTTGGCGCTCATATACTACGGGCCCTACGGACCCCACTTTTTACGCAACCCTTGAGATGCTACCAACATAGTATTGGAGCTATGTGAACTCATACATATATATACTCCAAGTCACTTGAGCATGCTACAGTAGTAGCGGCACTAAGGTGCACCAGATATTTTACATATATATATTTGGAACTAGCTATGGTCACCATGATTTCTTACATGTTTCTTCTTGTATAACACAACACACACTTGATCACATGGAACTAGGCTCGTGGTTTCCTATTCGACTCTTAGTTATTACTACTATCTTACTACACTAGATTTAAGGGTGTGTCTTGGCGCACGACCCCCGTGAAACTTGTGTTGGTTTGTAATTTGTATAACGGTGATAAAAATCAGCTTCAGTTCATTTATGCTTGTCCGATCCATTCTTTGTTCTGCTGCTTTGCCTTCTGTTCATAAACTGAACTATGTTCAGAGCTGGGCATGACGGTCACAAAACGGTACAAACCGAATCAAACTCATCAATGGTGTAAAACGAAAGAAATGCACATCTGCTTCGACATTTAGAAAACTATGCCATTGATACGGCTGGTGAAATCACACATGGTGACCATGTGTTCAGACACAGGTTCTGGTAGCCGCTCTCGGCTTGTTGGTATTATCTGCAAGTTGTTGCATCTTTTGTTTCTGCTGTTGGATTAGAACCTCGTTAACCCTCTTCGGTTTTGCAGCTCATCGTAGTTGAAGTCTTTAAATACGTTCGTCTACACATTCTCATTTGTTATCGGCTCTAAAGAGATGTTGGCCAACGCATACCGCCCTCCCCTGGCTAAAACTGCTAGTTGGGCTAACCCTGTGTTAGTGTCTTGTTTTTCTTTTTTGGTTTTGGGAAGCTTAGGTACGGATCATTTTGGTTCATTCGGTTTTTCTTTTTCTGTTTCTTATTTTTTGTTTCTTTTTTGTTTTCACTTTCCTTTTCTATTTTCCTTTTATTTTTATTTTTATTTTTATTTTTATTTGTTATTTTTTATTTAGAAAATAAAAATATTTTTTTAAAAAGTTCAAATTTGATAGATAAAACTCTAGTGGAGGTGCACATCTAGGGGCATTCGATTTGTTATTTTTTTCCCTTTTCTATATACTCCATTTCATTTGGCATTCGATTGCACTTAATGATAGATAAAACTCTAGTGGAGGTGTGCACATCCAGGGGCACCATGATAATGCAGGTTTCGAATTGGTTATATACTCTTTACAATGAAATCATTTCGTGAAATGCATATACAGGACATAACCTCATCACAAATTAAACAACGATCCATTAAACTTCATCCAACTATATTTACAAATCGAGGGTGTACGGAGCGCAATTCATAGACGCCTAGGTATGTACAAGTATTAATTGGCACTAGTAATGTTCCGAGTGATCTCTATATACACAAAAGCGGTGAGATAGTTGATCACCGTGTAGGCGGTTTGGTAGTTGTTTATGGACTCAGCAACGCGAAGGATGGTGGCTTTCATGTCGGAGAAGACGGTGAGATACTTAATCACCAAGTCGGCCGTACCAAGTAGCGTCGGCGTGTCCAACATGGCTTGCATCACCCTGAAGCTGACGCCGACGATGCCCGCGAACGTCAGCTCCTTGTAACTGGACCCGGAAGACGAAAGAAGTATCGAGAGCCACGTGTATACGCCCACGCACACCAGAAAGAGCAGAGGCGCCAGAAAGAGGAGCGTCAGGAGTGCCTTGGCGATCATCCAGACGAGGCCGACAAGGGCGTCGATCATGTCCGAGACACTGAACATGTGCAGCAGCACGAAGGTGAGGCTGATGACGAGCGCGTCCATCTTGGATTCGCACAACTTACCTGACAGTGCTATGGAGCACAGGATATAGACGAGGTAGCCGGCGAGACAAACGAGTGTCGCTTTCGTGCTAGAGCCACTAGAAGGCTTCTGGAACGGTGTGCCCCACATCAGATTCAGCAGCACGAAGGTAAGGCCAACGATGGTGGTGAGCATCAACTCAGGTCGCCCCATGGGCCGCCGAGTCCATGTTTGTAGGACCGCGCCAACGGCTACGACGAGCACTAGAAGCGATAGAGCCACCATGCACAGGATATCGATGAGGTAACCCGGAAGCGTGCCGGAGACACTGAAAGGCACGATGGAGATGAATTCAGAGATGAAAGCCGGCTTCTGGAGCGGTCCGGTGACACCGTGCAAATCATTGAGCACTAAGATGACCCCGGAGACTATAATTGGTGTTGGTTTCCGGTAGTTTAACTGTACCGGCAGCAGAAATGGTAGGACATCGACGGTGATGTCCTCAAATACCAGATTCTCGAATGCGAGATATGACAGCCCCATCACGCAGATGATGTAGACAAGATAGACAGCGAAGAGAAGCATGACCGTCATGTTGGAGTGGGTGGGATCGTTCATGAACATGTTCATCACCGTGGCGGTGAAACCGAGGACGATCATGAGCATCCAAGGCGGCTTCACCCCAGGATCTGGCTGCAATGCCGCATCGCAAGGAAAAATGGTTATGGCGAGCACGAGAATCGATAGCCCCGTCATGCAGGCTATGTAGCCCGCGAGGCCAAGAAGTGCAGCTATCATCTCGTAGACGCTGGAAGGCAAGTGGGAGGGGAATTTAGAGACTAGAGTGAAAATCGGAAAATTGTTGAGCGCCAAGGGGAGGAAAATGGCTATCCATACCACAATAACGCCGCATTCGTCGTCCATTAACGACGGGAAGGCGTCGGACATGACCTTGAATACCATGTACGGCAGCCCCTCCACGCAGGCGACACGGACAAGGTAGCTAGCGAGGAAAAGTAGGATGACCATCATGGTGGAATGGCTGGAATGATTCATGAACACATCCATTACCACGCCGGCAACGACGAAGATGATCATGTCTACCCGATCAGGAAGCTCTCGGGAATACGTCCCGCGTGCTTCCTGGCAACCAAAGATGGTTATGAGCAGCTCCAGAAACGTCAGCCCCGTCATGCAGACTAGGTAGCCCGCGAGGCCAACAAGTGCGGCTATCATCCCGGAGACGGTGGAAGCAGGCAAGTGGGAGGGGAATAACTCAGAGATGAGAGCAAGCCATACCCAATTCTTGAGCGCCAAAGATAGAAAAATGGTGATGGAGGCCACGGCCAGTTGGCCGCCCTTGTGCAGCGAGAAGCCAGACAAGTCACCACGGTATACCATATACGGCACCGCCGCCATGGGCACCATATAGAGGAGGTAGCCAGGGAGGGAAAGTAGCATGGCAATCATGGTGGAGATTGAAGTGGGCGAGAAAACGCAGATTACTTGGGGATAGGCTTCTCTTTTGCAGTCTTCATCGATATGCCAAGTCAAGTCACATTTTCTTGTACTATATGATGTATTCGTAATTTCAAACCGTGTCAACGTCGACGCGTACCAGCCGTGTCGCCGTCATGCGATTGCTTCGATGCTTCCTGTCAGCTTCCCTTCCCCATATTTAGTGCAAGTGTCTGGTTACACGTCGTTATCTCTCCTTGTTTGAATGTATGTAAGTCCTTGTTTTAATAGTTGGCCCTGATAACACCTTTTCCGTGTTATACATCGTTGACAAATCCGCTGGCTCGTTTGCTATTTTTATTCTTACTAGCTTGAATACCAGTGCGTTGCTACGGAACGACATAAGAAAATGAAAATTGATTGAACTCGGTTCTATTTTATTTGATGAGTGTTTGCAGTTTCATGGTTCATGACAAACATAATTATCCGACTTATTTTTAAAAAACATTGATTAGTATAAAGCTGCCGGGGGAATATAATAATGGCCATACCGCATGCTGCCGAGGGAAGATCTCGTGTTGTCCGCTCCTCGTTACGCCGGCCGTTGCGGCGGTGGGGGTTTGACGCGCCTCCGCTCGCGGTCTTGTAGAAAGGAGATCGAGCCTGCGGCTGTGTGCACTGTCGCCGCACCGAGATCAACTATCTCGGCGGTAGACCCAATTGATCTTTTCTCTGGATGCGATGCGATAAGCTCATCAGAGACAACCGGTCACATTATATATGGTGGACATTAAAACCGAGACAAGCGAGGGAGCTCTCTCGCGATCTACATTGGAGACAGTAGTAATGGCAGCCCTCATGCTGAATTCGCTGCAGTATCTACAGTGGAGGCAAGTGATGAAGGTGCGTTGTCGCTGTAGTATCTACAAACCTCCTTCCCCTATAATTTTTTTTGGCCGAGGTGGTTCAGTTCTAGCTACTAGGTCCTTTACGTCCATGTTCGACTGCCTAAATTCTGTACGGTTCGTGTTCTAGATTGTATTGGTACAAATGCTAAATACAAATACAATACCCCTAACTCATATGGTTCTTTCACACCAGCTTCTGCAGAATGCAGATACATGAGAAAGGACGTACGTGTGACGCCGTTAGATGGCTTACGTTTGCCCAGCCCTGCATATGATGATGCTACTACTCTGTTATTATCTGAACTGGCACAGAAGGGTAGTGCATATCTTGTACCCAGATCGACAAATCAGATTATTGCCCTGGCCTTGCAAGTGTACTTGCCTTTTTTTTTAATTAGTATTTTACTGATGTTGCACGGAATAGGGTGTTCACATGCTGTGTCTTCACTTTTGACAAGTGAACATCCATCTGACCAACAACTCATACTTTCGAAACTACTGATGGACAACGTCCAGAGTACAAACTAGGAAATATCTGCCATATAAAATCATGCCGGGTCATAGTGTTTCGTTTTTCCATATGCTTCTCAAATTTCCTACCATTACCGTGTTTCCTTTTTTCCATATGCTTCTCAAATTTCCTACCATTACAGTATTTCCTTTTTCCATATGCTTCTCAAATTAATAGTATAGACTAGCTGGATGCATGTGCGATTGCCACGGACATCAAATTTCTTTCCCGTCCCAAAATGTAAAAGGTCCATTATTGTACGTTGAAATTTTATAAGGTATGGTCTGCAATTTCAGAATCGTTCTACAGGTAAACTTTGAACATTTAGTTCACACTCAATTGGTAGCAGTAAAAAATGGAGTACCAATTGCATCTCCGATGCGTTTCCACATAATATACGAAGGAAGAGAATAAAAATGTAAAATAATAGAGCAAATGATGGCATGCTTCTAAGTACTTATTTTCATGAATGGCAGGGAGGTCCACGACGTTGTCAATCTGTCCAGGGGCCTCTGCATTCAGCAGCCAATTGTCTAACTTGACCACGAATAAAGCATTTTTCATATTGCCCTGGCATGATGATCATATGTAAATCCTGTTGAATTCTGTAGTTACAGAAGTACTCCTAAGATAACCTGAAGAACACAAAATATACCTTGCTGTTTGGCGGGCATATGACATGATCTTGTGTTCCACCTCACCAGAAACATTTGAGTAGGAAAATATTACCTTATGAAATGCACCCATTGTACTTCTCTTTCAGAGCAGGATCTGTCCTCTCCTAGAGTAGGGGAAGAATTTCTCCTTCGCCGCCGCCTCTGTAAATCTTGAAAATAATATAGCGTAGGTTTTCTATCGATATGGAGCTCCTGGCAAAAAGACGGAGGAGAGGGGACACACGAGGGCTAGGTGGACCCCCTATGGTGCGATAGGGGTATCAGGTGGTTCCATGGGGCTCATATGGGCCTCCTGGCCTACCCGTTGATTTCTAGTGCCCATTGTTTTCTTTTCGATAAAAACTTTTGTGATATTTTCCCCGAATTAATTGAGTACATGTAGGTCCCTAAAACATAAAAAAATATGAAAATGGAGGTTTTCTACCTTCCGAGAATTAAATATCAAAACAATGCCATAAACCATATAAATCAGTGAAAATAATGTAAAATCAATGCAAATAACAATATAAGCTATCTCTATATGATGCGAATATGATGATATGAAATGCATGTATCAAACATACACTGATATTTAATGCCCAAATTTGAACAAGTTCCACTATGTGCAAGATGAGATATTTTCAGTCAAAATGTATATAATATACTCCTTTCATTTCAAAATATAAGATGTTTTAGTTTTGTGAAACAAATGTATCTAGACTTCTTTTAGTATATAGATTCACTCAGGTTGGAAGTGAATCTACACACTAAAAGAAGTCTAGATACATTTTCTTCATAAACGAAAAACATCTTATATTTTGAAACGGGGGAGTATTTCTTTCAACATTACCTATGTCAGGAATATGCAACATGTATTCCTCTGGGGGCCAAAGGCCACAATATATAATACAGGTACAGGTGTGAATATGCAGGAAGCCCCCTAACATATGGGGAAAATACAATACAAATATATACATCTAACACCCCCCCCTTCAAACTCATGGTGGATCCACAACACTGAGTTTGGAGAGTAAAAAATCATGTTGCGCTCTGGTCTGTGCCTTCGTGAAGAAATCCGCCAACTGTAAATCTGAAGGCACATACTGAAGCGCAACAACCTGAGCCTGCACCTGAGCACGTGTATAGAAAGCATCAACACCAATATGCTTGGTAAACTCATGCTTGACCGGATCACGTGCAACACTAATAGCACCTGTACTGTCAGACAAAACCAGAGTGGATGTAGTAATAGAGACCCCAAAATCCGCAAGTAACCACTGTAACCAGGTCAACTCAGCAGTCAACAAGGCTAGAGCACGCAACTCAGCCTCAACACTCGAACGGAAAACCGCTGTCTGTTTCTTCGTCTTCCAAGCAATGAGCGAACCACCAAGAAACACACAGTAAGCAGAAATGGAACGACGATCCGAAGGATCACTCGCCCACGTAGCGTCCGAATAGCACTGGAGCTGGAACGAGGAAAGAAAAGGCGACGAGTAATCGTACCACGAAGATAACGAAGAACACGGAGAAGATGACTATAGTGAACGGTGGTAGGAGCAGAAATAAACTGACTCAGAATATGAACAGGATAAGAGATGTCAGGACGAGTGACAGCAAGATAAACAAGACTGCCAACAAGATGACGATAACGTGTCGGATTAGAAAGAGAATCACCATCAGTAGGTTGAAGCTTAACATTAATCTCCATAGGGGTCTCAACAGTGCGCTCATCCCCAAGAACAGCACGAGCAAGAAGATCCTGAATATACTTTTCCTGAGAGATGTAAAATCCATCACTACAAGAAATGTGTTAACTTGTGACGTTTTGGTAGTGACCATCTACAAAATCGTCTTAAAATTCCACACCGGATGCTTGGGAGGGCCAAAACCTCAACAAACTGTGACGATTTTGCTCAAAACGTCGTAATTTCTTTCGGTGAAATCGTCATAATAGCTAGAAAGGTCTAAATGCGGAGGATAGCAAGATGGGCCATTGGATGTGTATAGGATGGACGGACAGGATGTTGATCCGTGGGAACTTGACACAGATAGATGACGTGGCAAGGTACCCATCCTATTCACGCGCGCAGACACCAGATATTTCACCATCACGCGCGGAGCGCGTGCTAGCCAAAACCGCCGCGTCCCCCTCCCAGTGAACGCATCTCCCCTCCGCTAACCCTAATCCTACCGCCCGCCGCCACCACCCTCTCCCTTCCTTCTGCAGCGAACACCTCTCCCTTCTCCAGAAAGATCCGCGTGCGCCGCCGCCGCCCTCTGTTCGGGATCCTCTTCCCCGCTCGCTCTAGCAGCTTCCCTCATTCTCCAGCGAGATCCACACCCCCTCCAGCGAGATCCACCGACGGCGAGTCGAATGATGGACGAGGCGGACGACGACGGACTCATCTCGCGGCCTCCCGGAAACCTTCCCGATCCCCGACACCACAGTGTCGTCTCCCTGACACAGCCGCACAGGCCACTCCCTCCTATCTCCGCTGCCACCCCCACCCCCACCCCCATCACTCCCGATCCCATCTGGCTGATCTTCGCCGCCCCTCACTCAAAGACCACAACCTCTCTTCAAGTCTGTCGGTGGTCGGCGACGCGGTCTGGCGGCGGTCAAGCTCTTTCCCCACCTCTGTGTCCTAACGGCTTACGCATCTGGCCCGTGTTTGCAGGTCCCCGATCTGGGGGGTTACACCTGGTCCGTCAGCGGCCCTTGCCGACCCTTCGGTTTTTGTGCTTTCTCGAATCGTCTTTTTTCTCTAGCTAGTTAAGTTTGTTTTATGTATTGCCACTACTGTTTCTGCAGAACACTTAGTTCTATAAAATATCAATGAAATGTTGTATTCCCAATTAAATTGATGCTGCTTAATCATAGTTCCTTCTCAAACTGTTCCATCTATGCAAGCTCCAGAAATTCTAGTACATGCTTATTTTATCCATTTTTGATCTTCTAATTCGGCATGTTTGCCATTTGTGTGCTCATTCTTCTACTGAACACAGATTGTGTTCTTGTATGGTATAAACACAGACTGTTCTTCTGTTGAATCATAATCACAGTAGAACTCTAGTCTTCTGTGCTTCTAGATGTAACTGTTGGATGCTCATTCGCTTGGTTATTTTAGTCATGCAATCTTTAATTGGTATTCCAAGTTTTCAGTAGCTTGTTGCTTAGCTATTCAAGGAATCATTGAAAAGTACTACTTACAATATGCTCGCTGCATTGTCTTCATTTGTCCCTTCCTCACCAAAACCAAAGGAAGATACAGCAGTAGGTAGTACTTTTAAATGCTACAGAACTAGTAGTATGCACTAGGAATTTTGTAGACAAGTACCCCTCAGCAAAGCAGCATGAGAAAGGGAAATCGACGTAGCGACATGTTACCTGTGTATGCTTTCTTGCTTCATTCTTGCAAATGTGAGGTGACTCTTACCTGTGTTGTGTATTTGCTAGGTACACTACCAGTTTGCGTGAGTAGATCAAGAAGATGGAGGTCTCCCAGAACTCCAAGTACTTGTGTTGTTCTTAAAGTTGTGAAAGGTCTGCTAGCTTGTTTAGTTGAGTAACTATGTTGTATATTGTGTGTGCCAGTTGTGTCTGCTATATATTAGCCTCACATGTATTCATGACTGCACTAGATTATTTGTTTTTTCCTCTTTTAGTAATCTTGAAGGAGCACAATTGCAGTAGATAGCAACCAATGCTGCACAATGTTTTGTTTACTTGTAACTAAAACTTGCAACTACTACCATTGATAGCTTTCTGTTGGTTCATTTACTTTCCTTTCACACCAAAATACAGATGCACAGCCAAGGCCTTCTCTTCTGACTAAAATGTTTGGGAAATTGCTTTCCTAAGTCTAAATGAAGATTTTGTTCTGCTTTTAACTTGCATCATTATCAGATTGTTTGTGTGTTTTGTGTCTACAGGGAGGGGTTTAGGAAGGACTACAAGGAGAAGCACCCCAACAACAAGTTGGTCCCTATGGTAAGCGACTCTCTTATCCTTGCATCTATATATTCTTGTTGGTTGATTGATGCATCTGGAAACTTAATCTCTTAGGCAGTTATATACTATTTTGATTCATTATGAGAAGAAGAAATATATGGTTAGTAGTGTGTTATTGATAGTAATCTGCCTAGGTGGAATGTTGAGACAATTCGGACTAGGTGGGATCTCATCTGCTAAGTTTTTAGTGGTGATTCCTTCCTATAGTAGTATAAGAACTGATTACTATCATGACTCATATAGGACACTTTGATGTTATAACTTCATCAATAGAACACAACAAATTTGGAAGATTCCTTGTTATCTGTGGCATCCCGCAAAACCACTACTAGAAAATCGCGTTGAATTTGTGCATTGCATCGTCATCATCATATGTTGTTTGTCTAAAACTATTTTCGCAAAGCCCGTTTTGTTTTCTCAAACGCCCCATCTTTATTCAAATATCAAAACCGGATCGCCGGAATATTTCACTTTGTCTGCTATTAGTTTGCAAAAGGCTTGTTGGAATAAATAAAAGATTTAATTATTTTAGCGGGGGCAGTCGAACGGGCCGTTTCGACCCGAACGACCACCCCCAGATTAAATCGGTCCAACCAACCAGTCCCACCCATAATCCTAAACCACCTAAAACTCTACCCACACCCTCCCTCCACCTCACCCCAACCAACCCCCTCTCGACACCTCACCTCTCTCCCTCCCTCCACCACTCACACTCTGCCACATCATCCCACCAGCCAACACCCCTCTCTCTCTCAACCCACCAGCACACAGCGCCCCACGCGCCCCCATCCCACACACCACACCACGCACGCACGCACACTGACCGCTGGGGCCCCACCCCCCCCTCTGGCCCACCCGCAGCCAAACTCCCCACTCCCACCACGCCACGCGCCTCTCCTGGCCACCCTGGCCCCCACCTGTCCCGCTCCTCTCCCTCTCATTCCTTCCTTCCCGACCCCACGCTCGCTCCTCTGCCAAGCATGGCGGCCTCCTCGCACGGCCACCCGCCTCCCGGCCACCGTTCCCTCGCTCCGCCTCTCCCGGCCGCCTGCTCCTCCTCGCCACACTCGACCACGCCACGCCACCGCCGCCCCGACCTCCTCCTCCTCTCCCGAGCTCGCCTCACTGCCCCACCCTCCGCATGCCCGCCGCGACGCCGCCATAAGCCGCCATCCCGAGCTCCGCGCCCGCCTGCTCGCCACCAGCGCCCCACCAGGCTTCGCCTCGCCCGGCCTCCCTCGCCGTCCCTCCTCTCCCACTCGCCCGCCTGGCCGCTGTCCTCGCCGCGCCGCCTCGTCCGCCGGCGCCGCCCTCTCTCCACTGGTTTCCCCCAGGCGCCGCCCGCCGTCGCGCCCTTCTCCGAAGCCTGGCCGTGCCGGCGACGCCTTCCCAAGCTCCGCCTCGGCTGCGCCGCTGCGACCCGCGCCTCCGAGCATCCCCGCCCGGGCGCCGCCAGCCGCCTCTACCGCTCCGCCACGGGCGTCATCTCTCTGCCTCGGCCTCGCGTTCGCTCCTCCCGGCGAGACCACGACTGACGCCGTCGTCTGCATCCGCCTGGCCTTCACGTGTCTTTGTTTGATTCAGGCCCCCGCTTCTCCTTTTTGCTTCGCCATGTGGTTACGCTAGTGCGGTTACAACAGGTACATGGATGGTGCTATCTTGTTGCATGATGAAAGGCGATGTAGATGGATGTGAGGGTATGGTGATGGACGACGGAGGTGGTGATGCCGCCAAATAATATCGAAGGCATAAGACATCTAATCCCTTGTCTCGTCAAGATCTTAGAAGAGGAATCGACAGAGTCGGTGCGACAAGATCTTCGCATTGACCAGGCCACCGGCATGAAAGAAGTTCGCCTTCGTCAATCGAGACCGCGGAACCCCAAGATCTCCGACATGGGTCCGAAGGCCGAGCCCGCGACACGCCAAGAACGCCGGCGCGAATACGCCAAGTTCGTCTTCCCGGACACCGTGCGACAAGCTCTACTTCACGGATCCGAAGACCCCGGTACCCGATCCACTCAAGTTCGCCATCGACGACAAGATCGACACCGACCGGAAGTCCGTGCCTCGACGCCGACCAAGTCCTGCTCCCCGGATGCGACAAGACCTACCTCTGTTATCCGAGAACGCTCCCGCCGATCCCGATCCGTCGAACCCTGGACCCCGAGACCGACCCCGAACCCCGAACCCCCGGAACCTCAAGTCCGTCGAGAACCCTCTAAAGTGTGCACCCCTTCCCGAAACCCTATTTTATAACATAATAACAAATTGTTGCATATATAATTGTCATCTCGCATGCATATCATGTGGTTTGGGGGCCTTATGCCGATTCACCTAATAATTAAATATGGGGCCCATATGCGGGCCAATCTAGCCTTATATTGGCCTCATTTAAATTTGTGCATCGAACCGGTGCTATCTTTTGCCATGTTCAAATAACATTTAATTGCGGGGTATCTAAACAACATGAACCACCTAATTAATTGTCGGGACCCCGGTTCCACTTAATATGACCTAATTGCACCGCATCTTTGCCATGTCATACATCATGCATGCATCATGTCGATCTTCTGCCGTGTATTGAATATTGCATCCGGTGTTTCTTCTAGTGTTTTGGTTCTTCGCGGATAAGGCCGTTGAGTTGATGTGAGCTTCGCCCCGATCTTCGGTTGAACCTTCGGCAATGTTTTTCAGGCGAGCATCTCCCCCTTTCTACCTATCTTACTTTTATAGTATTTATTCCCTCCTGTTGATCTATTGCTATCTGTGTTGCGATGTTCTAGTTTCCGTACCCGTGATATCCCTTGCAGCCATATATTGCCTTGGACACATCCTATTACCTGTTGTTTGGTAGATAGTTGGACTTGCGCGTCGTAGTCGCTTGCTCAAGTGCTGTTGCGTGTTGTCAAGTGCCACAGTTGTTGATGTATTGCCGCATGTTTTTGTTGGAGAGGATCCTAGTTTTACTTATCGTACACTTTAATTCCTGTTTAACAACTAAAATTGAAGTAAGCAGAGGCATCGGTGGGTGATAGATAATATTTGGTTTCGAGCATACTTGTGTCCCGTAGGACCCAGTACTTGTACTGTTCCTTGATTTATCGCTATCCACATCCGGAGGTATATGGGACCCCGAGCGAGCTTGATTCATCTTATTTCTTGGGGCCACAAACTAGTTTGAGGTCTTATTTACGATCTGTACTTATGCCATGCTACTTATGTATTTACGATTGTGCGAGAGCACCTTGTCTTATTTAGGATCGGGACACGATTCCGCGGTGTCGACAAGCCCAGCCACACTTCGGGTTCCCGATCGTTCACACCGTATACCCAAACCTTGAGTCCGTCTCGAGCTTGCTTGCCGTTGCGGGTAGACTCAAGGGTGGCCCCTGAAATATTTCTGAATCCTGTGATTGTTCATCGTGAAAGCCTCGTTGGGTTTTGATTTGGTTTTCGAGGTTGATCGGCGTGTGTTGCTATTGGTGCACCCCGGCCGGGTAAAACTTTCTGAAAGCCGTGTCCGCGGATATGGACGACTTGGAGCACAGTATCTCGATCATAGACAAGCATAACTAAAGTTTATTGCTATAAATTTGACTTTATAATGACTAGTAATCAGCTTCACTATAATGGAATGGCTAAATAATACTGCCCACAATTGCTTGTTTGGAGTGTCGCTTGCGACCATTGTACCTGACTAGTAAGTATTGCAACTACAACGGAATGGCTGAATAAAAGTACCAACAACTGCTGGGTTTTGGGGTTATCTCATGCTAATTGTATCTGACTAGTAAGTGTTGCCACTATAACGGAATGGTTAACTAAAAGTGCCCACTGCTTACTTTATCAGGACGATTATCTAAACCTGACTAGTAAAGTGCCGCAACTATAACTGAATAAGTAAAACTGCCAACTGTGTGAGTTCCTCGGTTGACTTCCTCGTTGGTCTCGAGGGGGAAACGCCAGGATGGGTTTGTTTGATGATAGTATCAGGTTGGATCCGAATAGGTCTTTCTTACCCCTCTCTGATAGTCGCCAGTTGTATCGAGTCTCTATAGGTTGTTTAGTGCATGCTGCCGCTGCCGCTTCAGTCCACCATACCTATGTGAGGACATGATTCTAGCCTCGCCGTGTACTGGCCTCAGTACTGACGCTCCTCTTTTTCCTTTGCCCTTTGTCGGCACCCCTTTTGTTTAAGCAGGTTTTGAGATCTAGCGTCGACGAAGAACGCGTGGAGTCCTGTTCCATTGGATCTCTTGAAATCCAATCATTTTTCATATGCATTGGTATGCTTTTAGGTCAGTATCTTCCGATCAACCGTTGTCATATTCGGCGTTGGTCTCTACTCTGGTGCGTTGTTTTTTAGAGTCTTAGCATGATGACTTTCCGTTTCTGTACTACAATAAGCTCTACTACGATAAGCTTTGTCCGTCTTCAATGATGGAAGGGCGAGGACGACGACGCGTCTTTAGCTCGTGCTAGCGTCTGCAGTTGTTCTTAGGTGGTCCAGTTACCTTTTTATAATTTTTATAACCTTTAAGATTCTCTATATTGTTGTTAATGATTACTAATAGATCGGTGAAATTTCGGAGAATCAAAAGATGATGGCTTGGAAAAGCAAGGTGGGAATTAAATATAAGCGAAAACATAATATGAACATGATCGAGTTGGCTTTTCTAGAAAAGAAAATAAATTTTCCACATCATTTGGCTATAGTCAACATGTGCGCCTATTCATCCCTCTCAGCGACACGGGGCGCTCCATGGCCTGAACAACTCCTAGGTGCATTTGGTACGAGGGTTAGAGCATGTGCAGTATAAGATGCTAAGCATCTAAAAAAACATGCCGAGAGGTACTTATACTAGAAATAAATCGTTTTTTATTAAACACATGAAGTTATTTATAGTAGGCAGATGACTAACTTGCTGCCTCTTCTATAAAAGTAAGCACCACGCTGAAGAAAAACGTTGGTTTTTTTCCTAAGCACCCATTTAATCACCTTGCATTGTACATCCACTACATGAAAATTGATTTTTTGTGTGTCGACCTGTTTGCCTAGTGTAAAATATCCCGGAAGGCAAACAGCTGGTTTTGTGAGAGTTATTTACCAAGACTTGCAAAAGTCTGACCCAAGGCAAACATGAAAAATACACTCGACAATTAAGATTCATTCAGGAAAATATAAAATACACTCGTAAATAAAGGACACTTGCAAATAGACCTAATACGCAAAACATTAGGACACGACCGCGTATCACGGCGGCGTGGCATAGGATGGGTTTTCCCTTATCTCCCATAACAGAACTCAACTTTCGAGTTTTTTTCCCGCTTTTTGCGCGTATTTTAGTTCCCTTTTCTTTATTGTCACGCCCATTTTCCCTGCCAAGACTTTGGAGTTAAGATTTAACACTTGAACTATTAAGATTTATAAGGCAAAAAGTGGCACTACAACATGGACATTGGCTATTATAGATGCCAAGGCGCACGCCTAATCGTCGCGCTCGTGCTGACACGGCAAAAAAGCCGCTAGATATAACTGCGTCGGGGAAAGTGGGTAGGTGAACCTTTTTTTCGTTCAGTACAACGTTATTCGTCGAGCTAGCGCTTGCGCAACACCATAGAGGATGTGTATCCATTAAAAAAGACGACAGAAACTTAGTGCCGTTACAAATCATAACCGACTTAATATAATACTATATGCTAAACACTATTTTACCGGCATTAAAACCATTGATCACAATCAAAGCATTAAAACCATTAATCACAACCAATGATGATCACAATCAATGCTAATCATAGCCAATGATAAACAAATTCCATTGGTATACGGTTTTTTCCATTACATTACTTGAACCCCTCTCTGTTCATTGCTCTAAAATAAAAAAAATAAAGAAGTACAAATCAGCAAAAAAAAAGGAAAAACTACCTACAAAATCTAACTACAAATCCCTAAAATTGAGATTCTCCACAACCACCACATGGCAGAGGTGTCCACATCATTGGTGACCTCACCGTCGTCTTCCGCCCAGTGGATCTTGTCAGCGTAGACAACCTCGCCGCTGGATGTCAGCATCTTCCATGCGGTGGATCAGCACGACACAGACGACCTCACCGTTGACCTAAGCACCATCTTCGACGCGGTGGATCAGCTCGACGCACCTGACCTTGCCACACGGTGGATCAGCACGGAGGAGATCTAGGGTTAGTAGAGAGGGCAGTGTGGTGGCATGGATAGAAGTTACTCAAGTGTTCCCTGTATTTTCTACGAGTACTGATAGATCTAGGGTTTGTATCATGGGCCTGGCTTGGTTAAAAGCCCATAGACCATAGTGGGCTAATTTGGTGGTCATATGTGGTGACACACTAGTCACCGAGTCCACTATTTTGTGATTCATAACATAACACAGTAAAGTAACAAAATGACGAGATTTGACAAACACAGTGCTCAAATATATTTATTAAACACTACGGTAGAAAATTCTGTATTTGTGTTTTTTGGGTTCGTGTTTACTGATGAGTTCTGTATTTTCCCTTTTCTTTCACTTCACAGGTGCTATTAAAATCCGGGAGTGCCTGATTTGTGTTTATCAGTACCCAATTTCGTTGTTAGTAGAATGCAAACCATGGTCGTGTAGAACACATTTTGATTCTCCCATCCATATCAAGAGGTATTGTTGCATGCTATGCACTTCAATTGAAGCATGTTTAATTAGCAATATAACATTATTTTGAATGACATTGCAAAGAAATAGTGTAAACATGTACATATTTCAGTAGTTTTATGCAACAAGTTAAGTTTTTGAATAGTTCTCTCTCATGAAACCATCAAACCGAATAGTTCGCCACTATCCAATGGAACAAAATTTAAACTTACATATCAACGGGTTCATATTATAAGTTTCGGCAAAACATATTCATATTATAAGTATGAGCAAACGGAAGTTCAACACATATGTGCATCAGGAATATATCTCGCAAAGATATTAATAATATACACTTTAAAGATCAACAGAGCTGTTAATAAAGCGCACTAGGCATTTGTGTGTGCATAAATTTAGTTATTTCCACTGGTACATGCAATTTAACAAATCATCTATCAACAAATCTCACGTTTTAGAAAATGAAAACAAAAGGCTTGAGGACCACTTTGAAGATGTGCAAAGCTGTTAATAAAGTGCACTTTAAAGATCTGCACAGGTGTTGATAAAGCGCACCATTAATAAAGCGGACTTTAAAGATATGCAGAGCTGTTAATAAAGCGCATTTGGTATTTGTGTGTGCATAATGAAGAGTATCATATAGTAATATCATACATATGATACAAGTATATGATTAGTATCATGTAGTAGTATCATAGTCTTAGTGTATTTATTATATTTTAGAATCTTAATATAAAATTGTGTACAAGATTTATTTGAGACCATTTTTTCTAGTTTCACATGTTATGATACCGTATCTACCTATGATACTATTACAATCTATTTCATCATTAATGGCAATGACACATAAGAATTTTGCATGCATGTAATGCATGATACCAACTATAATACCCCCATTGGGGCTAGTCTAAATTTAATTATTCCAACGGGTATATGTCATTCAACAAATTAGTTGTCAACAACTCTTACGTTCTAGAAAATGTAAAAAAGGCTCGAGGAACACTTCAAACAATGAGCCCTTCGGTTGCTCATGGGGTTTAAAATGGTATACAAAGTTAGTGTTTTTCCTAGAATACGCCACGAAAGATGTACTCCCTCCTTTTAGAAATAACTGACTTGGATGTCTATCTAAATTTAAATATATATACATTAAAATGCGTCGAGATATATTTAAATCTAAACAAGCTCAAGTCAGTTATTTTTGAAGGGAGGAAGCACCATAATTTATAGAATGAGTGCTTAGCGGTAAAACTTCGAGGCTATTTGCCTGCAACATGGGTGGTAGAGTTCACCTCCCACGCTAAAGCCTACTCTCTCTAGCAACCAACGAAGAATATTTTACGTAATATTATCCTAGCTGTAGAATATTGTATCTTGGTACAGCTAATTCTGGTGAAACCTAATCCTATCACTTGTCTAGTGTGTCTAGTTGCTAGCTTGGTGGCGTCCACTCCACGTATAAAGGGCACCAACAGCCCTAATCTCGTGCAGCGCGTGGTTGTTAACCCTAATTTTTTTGAGAGAATGAAGACATTTTATTTATCTTTTTTTTTGCGAAAAGGACAACTCAATCTATTAATAATCCTCAATACAGCAGAAACATCAAAAATAATTAAAGCTGCAAATAGGTCATTGTAGCACGTAGCGATTACAAGCACACTCGAGCGAGCCGACGGCACGCCACCATCCTCTCCTCTCCATTAACGGAGCCGGGAAAAGTCGTCGTACTAGAACCTGTTGTAGTAGACAGACGAAGAGTCATCCTGCTAAGTCCTCAAAGGATCAACACACCAAAACAACAACGATTGGTGATGAAAACTGTAAATCAAAACATAAAATCTGTAACCACATGAACAAACATGGAAACAGATTGGACCCTGGAAGGTCTGCGGGACACACAAATCCACGAGTCACGCGCTAGTGCTAGACACACCACTGGAGCGACGATGTCGCCGCCGCATCACCATCCACAAGAAGACACTAAAAAAACTAAACAAATAAAGGGAACCCTCCCAATGGCGAGCTAGGTGTCGTGGTTCGTCACACCTCCCGGGAACAGACTACTGGAGGCGTAGCGGACCGGCAACATCGCCGATAAGGGGGTGGGGGTGAAGCTATTCAGTTGAGTTTCGTGTGTCTAGCTATTCGACTCGGCGGTCGAGCTCTCCTCCCGTAGCCTTTTCCGAGTTCATGCAGGTTGCTAAAGTACATACTCCAGAATGGCACTTGTATGATGGCCCAGCACTAGCAGCACGACGTTCTTGGACCCAAGTGCTGTAATCGCGGTAGAAGGTATAGCACAAGAGCGTGGCGCCCGTCCAGATCGGGAGGTTTAATTAAGATTCTGTACAACAAGCAGGGAGACCGATTGATTCTTTGTTGTTAGCAGTGACGCAGAAAGCATTCATACAGCGGGAACGGGTTGGTTGGTTTAATTAACATACTCTATGCGTTCTTCTTCTTCTTCTTCTTCTTCTTCTTCGCGCGCGCGCGGCAGCCTGCTCTGACCTGCTGCTGTATGACGACCGGAGACTCGTAGTACGCTTCTCCGCCTGAGGATCGATTAGGCATGAGGAATTAATTAGTCTTGTACGTGCCTTCGGTCTAAAAAAAATTGAAAGAAAAATCCTAGTTTGTATTGACGCGAACCTGGGCGGCCTTGCCGGCGCCGGCGAAGGACGGGATGGGCTGGCGGGAGGCGATGAGCCGCCGGGTGATGATGGTCGGCAGCAGCAGACGACGCAAGGCGGAATTTGCAAGGCGGAATTGAAGATCATCGTCGTCTTCATCAAAAGAGCGACACACATGGCCGCTGCTACCGGGGCCGCGTTGCGTCAGCTGCTGCTGCCGACGATCAGGCAGCGACTCGCCACCGGCGGCACAGCCATGGCGGCCAAGCAGTGTCATGGGGCGGAGAGGTGCGTCCGATCTTACCTGACAGAGGCCGCCGCGGGTCAGGAACGCACGCAGTAAGTCTTCCCATCCTATCCTACCATCTCCTCTAAATTGCTCGATCGTTTCAGATAATCAACCTGCAAGAAGACATGTAACTACTAACTAATCTCCCTTACTATATATGCATGTTTCCGGTGATGCAGGGTCTTGGCACGGGAAGCTGCACGGACCGAAGTAGCACTACCTCTCGCGCTGGTCTCACTCAACGCCGCAAGCTTGGCGCTTGCCTACTACAGCCCTCGCTTCCCACGTAAGGGAAACCTTTAACTAATAACATGCTAAAGTAGCAGTAGGTTACCGCGATATACAGTTGGAGCTCGTGTATATTAATATGGCTCAATTGTTGCGACAAGCCATCACACACCTCTGATTCCATCAAATTTACTTGTAGTTGTCAAAATCAAGACTGAGCGTACGTACTCGGTAACAACCGAGCCGGGCGTTCTGATGTATATATATTGGTTGTGCTATGCGGCACAATAGCATACAAGAGTCCGGTAGGATTACAAAGGCAGATACCGACTCATATTAGGTTCGGTACACATAAACTGAAACATAGACGAAGTCTAATCCTAACACCCTCCCTTAATCACAACTTCGATAAGTTGAGATTATGTTTAAACTCCTCGAACTTGCGGGCTGCAAGAGGTTTTGTGAATCCGTCAGCAATTTGATCTTTCGAAGAAACAAACCTAATTTCCAACTGTTTGTTGAGAACTCTCTCTCTAACAAAATGAAAATCAATCTCTATGTGTTTTGCTCTTGCATGAAACACTGGGTTTGCTGATAGATATGTTGCGCCCAAATTGTCGCACCACAAACACGGCGGCTGCTTTGAATCGACTCCAAGTTCTACAAGAAGAGACTGCAACCAAATTACTTCTGCTGTAGCATTTGCCAATGACTTATATTCCGCCTCGGTACTTGATCTAGATACTGTAGCTTGTTTCTTAGCACTCCAAGAAATAAGATTTGGTCCAAAGAAAACAGCAAAGCCTCCAGTTGACCGTCTATCATCCAGGCATCCTGCCCAATCAGCATCTGAAAATGCACTAACCAAGGTGGAACTTGATCTCATAAAAGTTAGACCAACACTGGATGTACCTTTAACATATCTCAAAATCCTCTTAGCTGCAGTCCAATGAAAAGTAGTAGGGGCATGCAAATATTGACAAACTTTGTTCACTGCATAAGAAATATCAGGCCTTGTGAGAGTCAAGTACTATAATGATCCAACCATACTTCTGTACTTAGTACTATCCTCAGGTCCTAAAAATTCCCCTTCATGTGCTGTAATCTTTTCTGTAGATGACAAGGGAGTAGGAGAGGCGCTGCAATTTTTCATGCCTACTCGAGCAAGAATATCTGTTGCATATTTTGTCTGTTTTAACACAAGTCCTTCTTCTACCTTCTGAACTTCAATACCTAAAAAGAAGTGAAGATCTCCAAGATCTTTTAAGGCAAATTCTCTACTTAAATCCTGGAGTAGAGCATCTGTTGCAGCTTTAGAGGAACTTGCCACAATGATATCATCAACATAGATGAGCATAAAGATAGTGACATTTGACTTGTGATAGATGAACAATGAAGTGTCAGACTTTGAAGCAACAAAACCGAAACTAATCAATTGGGAGCTCAAACGAGAATACCATGCTCGAGGCGCTTGCTTCAAACCATATAATGCTTTGTCAAGTTTGCATATATAACTGGGCTTACTTTTATCTTCATATCCTGGCGGTTGCCTCATATAGACCTCCTCTTCCAGAACACCATGTAAAAACGCATTCTTGACATCCAACTGTCGCAGGCTCCATCCTCTAGAGACAGCAATTGCTAGAACAAGTCGAACAGTAGCAATTTTGACAACGGGGCTAAAAGTATCCTCATAATCTATGCCGTAGCGTTGTTTGAATCCTTTAGCTACAAGCCTTGCCTTATACCGATCAACTGTACCATCAGCCTTTCTCTTGATTCTATATACCCAGCGACAATCAATTATATTTGCACCATGTCTCTGAGGAGCTAAATGCCAAGTTTTGTTTTCTATAAGAGCATTGTACTCTTCATTCATAGCCTCTTTCCATTGATTGTCTGCTAGCGCATCCTCCAATTTTGCTGGTTCATCAGCTGAGCAAGATAACCCCCATCTAATTGTGCCATCAGTATATTCTTTAGTTTTGATAATACCTTGAGAAGCACGAGTTCGTGGGCGCGAAGAAGGAGCTGAAACGGAACGTTCTGCAGCAGTTCTTGGCACAGGAGATCCCAACACACCTTCCTGGGTCCTACTCCTGGGTTGCCCCTGTACGTGGATAGCATTTTGGCCTTGGCCATGTTGCTCACAAGCAACTAGCGGTCGCTGCTTCCCAGCAGCATGCCCGCTGCTGTCACTTTCTGCCATAGGGGATCGCGTCCGGGGTGTGGCATCCGAAGGGACCAATGAATTACTACCTCCAGCACGTGAGGCCGCAGAGGATCTGGATGATTCGACGCTGGAATCCGTCGCTACAGAGTCAGATGCTGGCGGCGACAGTACGTGACCCAATGATCGTGCAGGCGACGAATCTTGCTCGTTTTCTGGACCCGAGTCTGTTATTTGCTGTACACTATTTTGAGGCATATATGCACCGTTTTGCTCTAAATTTTCACCATTGTGCTCTAAATTTTCACCTGGTGACTGCAAATTCACATAAGCAGGACTAGCACAATTAGTAGGATTAGCCAACGATGAATCATCAATAAATTCTTCCCCTTGTTCAGAATTGAGTAGAGATTGATCAAGCAAGATAATTTCTTTGCGAAGAGAAGCACCAGCATTTGGATGTAGAGATTCAAAGGGAAAAACAGCCTCATCAAAAACAACATCACGAGAGATGTAGATTCGACCAGTAGATACATCAAGACATTTAACTCCCTTGTGAAGAGGACTATAGCCTAAAAAGACACAACGCTTAGAACGAAACGCAAACTTGCGTTTGTTGTAAGGACGGAGATTAGGCCAACAAGCACATCCAAAGACACGAAGGAAAGAGTAATTGGGTTTAGTATGAAGAAGGCGATGAACAGGTGTATCATTGTTGATGACTTTGCTAGGAAGCATGTTAATGAGATAGGTGGCCGTGAGAAACGCTTCATCCCAAAATTTTAATGGCATAGATGCATTAGCTAAGAGTGCTAGACCAACCTCAACTATATGACGATGCTTTCTTTCAGCGGAACCATTTTGCTGATGAGCATGAGGACAAGAAACATGGTGTGCAATTCCCTGAGTTTGAAAGAAGGAATTTAGTTTAACATATTCACCTCCCCAATCTGATTGAACCGTCAGAATTTTTTTATCAAACTTGCGTTCAACTAACTTTTGGAAGTTAACAAAGGCATGGAAAACATCAGATTTCTTTTTAAGGAGATAGATCCATGTAAATTTGCTATAGTCATCAATAAAGCTTACATAATAATCATGGCGTCCAACAGAGGTCGGAGCAGGACCCCATACATCAGAAAATATCAACTGAAGAGGAACAGTGGACACACTAGTAGAGATGGGATATGGTAATTGATGACTTTTAGCTTTTTGACAAGAATCGCACACTGACTCTATGCGCGAATCTCTAATACATGGAAGATTATTCTTGCTAATAATTTGCCTAACAATAGCTAATGAAGGATGACCTAGACGACTATGCCACTTTGCGGATGACGGCTTCGTGGCGACGAAAGCATGCTTGTGTGGGGAGGACACCGATGATGAAATAAGTGGGTAGAGACCGCCAATGCACCTTCCTCTATGAATTATTTTCCTCGTAACCTGATCCTTGATTAAAAAGAAAAAAAGGATGGAATTCTATAAAAGCACGATTATCGAGGGTGAAACGATGAACAGACAAAAGATTTTTGGAAGCGTGAGGAACATGCAAGATATCTCGAAGTTCAAAGTTTTGAACAGGGTTACGAATTATTGAATGACCAACATGGCAAATATCCATACCTTGTCCACTAGCGGTGTTGACCTTGTCACGACCCTTGTAGGAATCGCGAACCGTGAGATTATTGAGTTCTCCGGTAACATGATGAGTGGCACCGGTGTCAGAGTACCAGTTTGTGTCGACGCCATAAGCATGAGCGTCCTTCTCCTCGGACATATCATCATCGTCGTTATCATGGAAGCGATGCCACGTCCTTGGCGGCATGCCCTTGGCAGTTGCAGATTTGTGGTCACATCGACCCATGGCGACGCGGCGGCGTCCACGTCCACGTCCATGCCTCCTCCTGCAGGCGGCTCGCCCCGCACCTCGTTGTTGGGACGGGCTGCCAGCGATCATCGGTTTGCGCGGCGCTGCGGGCGATCTCCTTGGCGTTCACCACGCCAGGCTGGCTTATTGCCTCCTCCACGTGAGCGGTAACCTCCACCTTGACGAGATCGTGTAGCAGAATTAGCGGAGGACTCAAAGCCACCATCATGGGAGGTTCCATTGAGATCTTGGCGCTGATCTTTGGCCAGCACCTGAGAGTACAACTCGTTGATGGAGATTGGAGTTTTCATGAGTCCAATGGCTCCAACCAAATCTTCGTATGCAGGACCAAGGCCAACAAGAATAAAGGACAGGAGCTCCTCATCGTCGACGGGTTTTCCAGCAACTGCGAGTTCATCGGCAATAGTCTGCATCTTGGAGAAAAAAGCTGGAGTAGTCATACCAATCTTTTTTGTACTGGTGAGCGCGATGCGCAGGTTCGTGACTTTTGCACGGCTTTGCGACGCGAACATCTCCTCCACCGCAGTCCAGACACCAGCGGCGTGCTCATAGCGAAGAACAAGTGAGAGGATCTCAGGAGAGATCGAGTTCAGGAGATAACTGAGGACTTGTTGATCCCGGACGAGCCAAGCATCGTAGGCGGGATTGGGCGCTGTTCCGCACGACTTGTCTGGAAGCTCCGTGGGTACTGTCTTCGAGGGCACAGCCTCAGTACCATCCAGGAGCCCGACCATCTTGGCACCTCTGAGCGACGGAAGAACCAGGACCTTCCATAGCGGGTGATTTCCCCTCTTGAGTTTCTCTGATGGCGGCGATCCTAGAGCGGGCGCGGCGCTGGAGCTCGTCGTAGCCATGAGGGCAACGGAGGGGAGGGTGGTCGGTAGATCGATCTAGTTTATTTTCCGATCGGCCGGTAGTTGGATGACACGGAAGAGTTTTAGGCTCTGATACCATGTCAAAATCAAGACTGAGCGTACGTACTCGGTAACAACCGAGCCGGGCGTTCTGATGTATATATATTGGTTGTGCTATGCGGCACAATAGCATACAAGAGTCCGGTAGGATTACAAAGGCAGATACCGACTCATATTACGTTCGGTACACATAAACTGAAACATAGACGAAGTCTAATCCTAACAGTAGTATGTGTGCAACTCTTTTCCATTCATGCATAACATCGAACTAGACTTCTTCCTTCATCTTGGCCAACTTGATTTTTTCAGCTTATGTCATGTGTCATCTCTTATATATGAATGGTTGATATATACTCAAGATACCACACGTATCTTCTTAGTGGTAGTTACAGTGGAATCTATACAAATAAATAAAATCACGACGGTTTATATGAAACGGAGAGAGTAGTACTAATTTGATACAAACTTTACCCTTTGGAAGTATTTGTATTTGTATTTACCATCACTAGGGGAACAAGCTACAATGCTGACGGTGATTTCAATGCCGACGGTGATATGTGTCGGGACCGTCGGCACTGTCTAAGTACGCCCACGGCCAGAAAAACCCCGTCAACACAAGTAAACCGTCGGCGTAGATCAGCCTACGCTGACGGCCACCGTGGGCACAATATCACCATCGGCTTAGACCCACCTACGCCGACGGCCACTGTCAGCGTCACACGGCCTTCAGCACAAGCCAACGCCACGTGGATTTGGTCTTCGGATAAAACGGCAGGACGACGACGTCCATAGTCATGACTATGCCGACGGTATTACCGTCGGCACTATAACAACGGTAGCAGCTACTTCAATGCTGCTAGCTTGTTTGCCTCTCTCAAGATGACTCCTTAACATAGTAACACTGATGGCCACCATCGGTATTATACCATTGGCAGCAGCTCCTCCAGCACTAGTGGTTTCCAGGTGGAGATGTAAGGTGACATAGTAACGCCGAGGCTACCGTGGGCACTATCATAGTGGCCCTGCTGCACCAGCACTGACATAGTAACGCCGACGGTGTAACCGTCGGCACTATAACAGCGGCAGCAGCTACTCAGTGATGCTAGCTTGTTTGGCTCCATAAAAAATGACTAACACTTGGGCTCCTTAACATAGTAACACTGATGGCCACCGCCGGCACTATACCATTGGCGATAACACTTGCAGAAATGCTCAACGTGTAGGAAGAAACCCTAAAGTTTGCCAGGAGTTTCACCAAAAGATGAAGGAACGGTATGCTGCAATTGATGCCCGCGAGGATCACATTCAAGCGGCACATAAGGTTATTTTTTGCCCATTTAGCTACCTGCAAGCGGTTCTTATGATGTATTTTCTTTGTCCACGTGTGACATATAATCTCACTTGCAGGCGTGGTACATGGCTCAGACAAATGGTACTCTAATGCCCCCTTTTGTCGAACCTCCACCAAAACCACCGATGCCAGTGTTGCCATCAGAGACCGAATTCCTTGCACGTCTAGCCACAGGGATTCCGTTTAGTACTTCACATAACTACAAGGTTATTAGTTACATGTCACAAAAGAACTACTAAGTTACTAGCTACTATTGCGCTCAAACGTATATAGGGATCGGCTCATTCAGAGACACCCTTTGGTCGTGCTACTGCCTCGCCTGACGAGTCGCCTAGGACAACTCCACTTCACTTTGATGGTCCTAGTCCTGGTCATTCTGCTGGACCGTCTCCTGACGAGGATTGTTACTCACGCCGACGCTCGCCGATGTCGGTTAGTTGCAAGCAACACTTACACAATTTATCATGCATGAATTTTGACTTAGATAATTTTTTATGCTAAACTTACATTACAATAATTCGCCATTGAAGAGTTGGAGTAAGAATAACTTGCTATACAAAAACTTTTAACTTTTTCTCAACTTGTCGTGCATGAACTTTGACTTAGACAATTTGCCATTATAATTGGGCGTGTTCTTTCGTTTTGTAGTGATTTCAAAGTCTATGATCCGGTGCTCGAAGTCCGTTGAAGACCGGTTGCTATGTATCCCATGACTATGTGTACTGAACATGTAGTCATGTAGTGATCATGCTCTCCAAGAAAATGTGCATCACGTCGATTGAAGAGCGGACACGCAGGACTTTCCAATATGGCAGCTCCCAAAATATAGATTTTTTTCTTCCACATGGGTGCGTGTCCTATAGCGACGTCGTTCGGAACTGATTGACCGTCGAGACCCTTTCCAAAGATTACTTCTATGTCCTTGACCATACCAAATACATCATCACCAGCAGGGAGTTCAGGCTTCTTCCGGTGATCTGCCTCACCTTTGAAATGCTTGCCTTTCTTTCTTACGGGATGATTGGTCGAAAGAAATCATCGATTCGCCAGGTACACAACCTTCTTGCATTTATGCAAATATGTACCTTCAGTCTTATCTAAACAGTATGTGCATGCCTTATATCCCTTGTTTGTCGTCCTGAAAGGTTACTAAGAGCAGGCCAATCATTGATGATTACGAATAACAACCCTCGTAGATCAAATGGCTCCTGTTTGTTCTCATCCCATGCACGTACACCTGGTTTGCCCCACAACTGTAAGAGTTCTTCAACTAATGGCCTAAGGTACACATCAATGTCGTTGTCCGGTTGCTTCGGGCCTTGGATAAGCACTGGCATCCTAATGAACTAGTCTGGGAAGTCTCTCTCGATTTTTCTCCACTGTGACCCATCAGCAGGGTGTCTCAACTTCCCATCTTTCTTACGGTCTTCTTTGTGCCATCGCAACAACCTGGCATGCTCTTTGTTTCTGAACATGCGTTTCAACCTTGGTATTATAGGAGCATACCACATAACCTTAGGAGGAACCCTCTTCCAGAGGGGCTCTCCCTCACATCACCAGGGTCATCTCGTCTGATCTTATACCGCAACGCATTGCATACCGGGCATTTATCTAAATTCCCATACTCCTTACCGCGGTAGAGGATGCAGTCATTAATGCATGTATGTATCTTTTGCACATCTAATCTTAGAGGACATAGAGTCTTTTTTGCTTCGTAGGTACTCTCGGGAAGTTCGTTATGTTTTGGAAACTTTGGCTTCGTTATTTTCAGCATCTTTTCAAATGAGGAGTCAGTTAGACCACACTCTGCCTTCCATCGCAACAATTCTAGTGTGGTACCGAGTTTTGTGCTGCCATCTTCACAATTTGGATACAACAATTTTTTGTGATCTTCTAACATGCCCTCTAACTTCAAATTCTCATTTCTTTGTTTCGCTTTGCATCGAAATGACCCTACCAAGTTCATCACCGGCTCATCGATGCCGTTCTTCACCTCTTTCCTCTCCATTGTCTTCCATTGCGGTATCATGATTCAGGAAACATATGATGATAGTTGTTATCATCATCTTCTTCTTCACCATCTTCCATCATAACCCCTCTTTCCCCGTGCTTGGTCCAGCAATTATAGTTGGGCATGAAACCTTTCATAATCAGGTGGCCGCGAATGATTTTCGAGGAAGAGTACTCCTTGTTCCGATATTGAACACATGGATAACGTATAAAACTATTCTCTTTGTTTGCCGTAGCCACATCGACAAATTTATCCACGCCTTTCATATACCCGGCTACGCGCCGGTCACCGTACATCCATTCCCGACCTTTCTTCTGCATCATATAAGTAAGTTTATCAAAAAACAGGACATCATAAATAGTGAAATGATCAATTCACATCGACACATGCATTGTATCAATGACAGAGAAAAGATAAGATTGCTAACCTCGATCGAGGGAAATAAAGAGGAGAAAGCTCAAGTGCGTCTCGGACACCTTCTATATTTTTGTTCTATGAGAAATTGAACGGGATTATTCACTCAAACATTTCATCAAACACCTTGAATGCATGCATAGGGAAGAAAAGACTAGCACACCCCTCACACCTTCCACCAAGAGAAAAAACAGAATGGGCGAGAGGCTGGGCGTGCATTTATAGAGGCGGAGCACGTCCGGTTGGAGCCACCAACCGGGACTAAAGGTGTGCCACGCCACGTGGCTGTGGCCAAACCTTTAGCCCCGGTTGCTGGCTCCAACCGGGACGTATGCCCCGTTACCAACCAGGATGCATGCCTCTGGGCCCCGTGCCCGCTCGAACCGGGACGCGTGTCAGCATTAGTCCCGGTTGGTGGCGCAACCGGAACTAATGCTCTGAGGGGGCGCGAAACGGATGACCTGTTTTCTACTAGTGGTACCATGCATAGATTATGCGTGACACTGCAGTACAGATTTCGATCCCTTGTCAGTACTATACTGATCATGTACTACTGATGAGGGCATCCACTATGTGTGTCACAAGCTATCCATAAGGCAAAAAGCTATCCACAAGGAGTTCTATATACATTGTAGAGGCTATCCATAAAGAGTCCACAAGCTCAAAACCTTATAGGTTGTCTACAAGCTTGTTGGTCACCCACAAGCAATATAATATTATTGTTTGTACAGATGTAGTACACATGATTGCCTAAAACTCATGTGAAAATATTGTGAGATGGGTTTTTTTTCTAACAATTATTCTAGCACATGGGGCCCAGCTTAAGGGGTGCTTTTGCAACATACATTGTAGAGCAGAGCAGTCTGTTTGCCACAAGGCTTCTATGTGGGTCCCATCTTATGACCATTTTGATCACATACATAGGTGATGCCCTGATGCACGACTAGCTATTTTTGGAGTTGCTCGGGAGAAAATTTTCTCCAGCTGCTGCTCTGATGAGAAAAGGTGTGCCCTACAATATTACATAGGGTCGTCAACCACATTTGTAAAATCAGTAAGCTCACTAAGTGACATTTTTCTTTCGTCATTCTTCTGTGTCCATCCATATTGAATGGTCCGAGTAATCCTACATTTCTCAATGCACAACTGGAGACATATGAGAAGATCTTTCACCACTATAACTTCACAGTGAAGACAAAGCAAGCTGGTCCAGACAAGTGGTCATCAACTCTATATTTTGCGCAAGTGAAGGAAATTTATGGACGGAAATATTATTACTGCTATCCATTAGATCCATTCGAAGAAGGTATATCCTCTTCTCTTTTTTATTAATCCTCCGGAGTCAGTAATCGCGTTCGAGTAAGGTTTGATGTGTTGGGGCATCTCTAGCAGATACCGGATATCACGGTACCGCAAAATTGTTTTCAAGTACACTGCAAAATGTTTCAGTATGAAACTGTGCTACCCGGAATAGATACCCTAAAACGATTTTCCCCTTTTCTATTTTATTTTTATTTTTTTCTCTCCTCTATTCTCCCTCGTGGAGACAGAAGTCTGATTGCTGCCCTGCCCAACACCCGACGTGGCCGCCTGCCTGCTCGCCTCAGGCACCGCTGCCCGCGCTCAGAGCCCGCGTCTCGAGGAGAAGACGAGACAGCGGCCTCCCGCGCTGCCGGGCACTCAAGGCGCGCCGTCCTGGACCTGAACTTTCCCAGAATTGCTCCGAATTGGCCCGGTCAACCGGGAATTGCATGGAACTTGGCCCGAATCTAGCCGACATTGTCAATTTTTGCCAGAATCGGGGCTGGTTAGGTGATAGGAAAACGCATTGCGTTCCGATATATTAATAGGAAAAAGAGAGTTTTGTATAAAATACATAGGCGCCAAAGAGCGCACAATCTTTACAACTCCCACTAGACCTATGGGGTCGCGGGAATCAAGGCACGTATGCCAATTACACCGGTAATAGCCCATGATCAAGCTTCAGATCAAATCAGGATAGCACCTCCTGCCAAGTCGTTCTAGAGAAGGGGCAACCTGCTACAAGACGTGTCATGGTCTCAACCGATTGGTTACACAAGGGGCAGAACTGGGGGAGGCAAGGGGTTTGAGCCGGTCCCTGTGTCGTAAGCTGCTTAGCCGTCCAGTGGCAGTCTTGACGAACAAGCCAAATAAAGAACTTAGCGCATGGAGGTGCCTAGACTCTCTAGTTCAGCCTCCAACATCTCGAAGTCATTGAGCCTTGGAATAGAAACTCATAACAAGATTTGGCAGAATACTGCGCATCCATTGTCCACCTCCAAAGGAGGTTGTCTAGCCGTCCTAAAAGCTGGAAGCTGCATAGTTATATCCCGGGCTGGACATACTGTCCTGAATGAAAGTAATCCAATGGCGCTACAGTAGCACCTCTCTGTCCGAGCGTGTTTGGGGATTAGCGCGAAAAGTTCTGGCGTTGACCAGGTCATGGGTTTTTATGAAGTCCGAGCATCTTGAATACAAACAATTAATGGCAGGCATAGAATTTTTCATCCCAAAGCTCAAGACAAGGTACTCAAAAGGCACCACCAAAACCAAGCCACACAAGTGTCGTCACCCCTTGCCGATAAAACAAAGAGGATGCCGACGGTCACGGTCTTGGCGTGGACATTGTCACTAAATGATACTACCTCCGTTTCAGGGCTTAAGGCGCACCTCCAAAGCAAAGTTTGACCGAAAGAATTGAATAACAAAATATTGAATATATTGTACATAATTAGTACCGTTGGATTCGTATTAAAAAATACTTTCCAGTGGTACTAATTTTATACCAAAACTCTTTACGTATTTAGAGTAATTTTTGGTCAAAGAAAAAACACGTAAAACGAGGACGTCTTAAGCCTCGAAACGGAGGGAGTAGTAGTACTAGTGAAAAACCACGTGCATATCTCTATTTAAGTGAGTTTCATGTGTCTAGCTATTGGACTCGGCGGTCGAGCTCTCCTCCATAGCTTTTTCTGAGGTATGATGTCTGTTGAAGTACTCGAGAATGGCACTTGTATCGTCGGATGATGACCTATCACTAGCAGCACGGCGCTCTTGGACCCAAGTGTTGAAATCACGGTAGAAGGTATAGCACATGAGCGTGGCGCCCGCCCAGATCGGGAGGTTTAAGATTCTGTACAACCTGCGCCTGCACGCACCAAGTCAGACAGACAAGGGAGACCGATTAATTGATTCTTTGTTGTTAAAAGTAGTGAAGCAGAAAATATTCATACCATATAGGACATACTCTATGCGTTCTTCTTCGCGCGCGGCAGCCTCTGACCTTCTGTAGTATGACCTGCGCGCGGCGAAGGACGGGATGGGCTGGCGGGAGGCGAGCTGTCGGCTGATGGTCGGCGACAGCACCAGACGCCGCAACGCCGCCGCAGCCATATCGTCTGTTCGCGAGCTCGATCTCCTGTTTCGACGCTAATAACTAGCGATGATCTTGCACTACTATATCGTATGTTGGTTGGATGATCGATCGCGACTGGATTGCAGAACTGCCTGCCGGCCCTATATAACGGATCGTAGACTAAATAGGAGTTTGGTGGGAAAACCAAGTCAGAGTCGGGCTCAGGCTCCACTCTAATACGGCGGAGGGTATATACCGTACCGGACAAGATGGCGATGCTTACGCTCAGCAACGCCATTCTGGGCATGTGCACCAGGACAGGAGAACTGAGCAAGAGTGCCCTGCTCAGCAAGAACACCTCGCAACATCTGGGAGATATACTCACCAGCAGAATCAGCACGAAACACACGGATGGGGGTAGAATATTGAGTACGAACCATGGACGCAAAACGCTGATATATGGAGAGCACCTCACTACGAGAGCGCATAAAATACAACCAAGTGTACCGAGAAAAATCATCGATGAATAAAATATAGTAGCGATGGCCCCCTTTCGAAGCGAAGGGAGCCGGACCCCAAACATCAGAATGAACTAAATCAAAAGGTCGCTGAGATACAGACGCGCTAGTAGGATAGGGAAGCTGAATCTGTTTACCCAACCTACAGCCCTGACAATGCAAAGACCCATCTCCTGAGACAGACCCCAGAAGACCACGATGAACTAATGACGAGGCGAGAGTCACGAGAGGTGACCAAGACGATGATGCCACTGCTGAAAAGAGCTGGTAGTAGGCGACAACCGGAGAAGGCGGCAGATGAAGTGGCAGCGGAAGGAACACGAAGCCAGTCTAACTCCCAAAGACCGGAAGAGTCACGGCTGCGAGGGCCAGCTCCAACCAGAGCCTGGGTGCGACGGTCCTGAACAACACAAGAATCAGCATCAAGAATGACGCGACAACCAGAGTCAGTAAGCTGGCTAGCAGAGAAAAGATTCATCGTAAGAAGAGGAACATGAGAAATATCAGGAACAAAAAAAGAAGAAGTAGAAAGGGTGCCCCGACTAGAAACAGGAAGAGAGGTACCATCAGCCGTAAAAACTCGGACAGGAGAAGGGAGAGAACGAAGAGCGGACAGAAGAGAAGACTCAGAGGTCATATGAAAAGAAGCTCCAGAATCCAGATACCACGGAGACGCACTGTATGTAGAAGGTGGTGGTCGCATACTGAAGAGTCGATCATAGAACCAGCAGTTCCGTCGAAGAAGAGCGTAGCAGCAAGCGGAGACCGAAGACTCGATAATGTCACGATCGAGAGAGCAACTGCTGAAGAGCCGGAAGAAGCCGACTGCCCACGAGCCGGGTGCTGCTGACGTAAACTGGGGTCCCGTGTATAACAGGTGGCCCAAGTGTGACCATCCCTGTTGCGAAGAAGCGTGTGACGAAGAGAACCACGGCAACCGACCACGAGCCTGATCTTGACTCGACCACGAGGCTTGGTCTTGAAGCCTGACCACGACCACGACACGGAGGAGTGGGTAGTATCGGCGGCGGCAGGGGACATGGTCGAGGGAGTAGACGGCAAGGAGCACCACGAGTAGCAAGCGATGGAACCGCAAGAAGACCAGCACCGACGGCGGGTCTCCTCGGCCCAGCTCGAGACAACACCTCGGAAGGCGGAACACGACCACGAGCATTCAATTGAGCACGGCGGGGCTCAAACTCCTGGCGGAGCCGAGACAGAAACTCATAGATGCGATGGAACTCCAAATCCGAGCGCACAATCTGGCAACACGGGCATGTGCCACAAACAGCGATCTGAAGAGTCAAGGCGACGCGGATAGCTGCGCTCGAGTATAGAACTCATCAATAGTAGAATCACCTGCTGGAGAGCATGCTCTGGCGAACCACGACAGGTAAAGAGCATCCCAGACGGTGATAAGCGGCGAAGATGAGCCCACGGCGGCAACAGAGGGAGACTCATGAACTCAGCTGACATCTTGAGGCAGAACACTGGAGGTGAGAACAGCAGCAGCACGAGCATCCTCATCAACCCACTGAGTGTAAGCAGTGAGAGCGTGGCGATAGGTCTCGAGATCAGAAGAGTACTGTTTGAACTTCAGGGCATAAGCAGCAACAGCACTATCATCAGCACTCTGAGCAGCATCCGTGGCCTCCTGAGAAGCATCAGCACCAAGAACAATCGGCGTCGGCGGAATAGGAGCCACAGGGGCAGGGGGGCACGGCGGACAGGAGACCTCGCCGGAGAGCACACCCCAAAGACGGAGACCGCGCATGTGAACGCGCATAAAGGCGGCGAAATCAGGATAATTCGTGCCGTCAAAGACCACCGGGCAGCGAGGAATCGCAACATAACCCGATGAACTAGACATTTTTTTTTTGTCAGATCAGATCTAGAGCTAAGTCACAAGTCACGCACGCGACACCCGCACGCGGCTTCTCATCCATGGGTCATACTTATAGAGGGAGGTTGGAGCCTGCTTGGAGCGAAAATATTCCCTTCTCCGCTTTGCTAGCTGCTCGCTCTCGACCGTTATGAGCCATGGATGCAAGGATGATGGACGGGTAGATTGCAAACACCCACGGATCGCTATAGCTAAGCGTGGAAGGGGCCGGGTCAAAAAACGAGGCAGCAATATTGATGGGGGTGATTGACTGCTTTTTCCAACCATCACTCGTCTTCCTTATAAATGCATCCCTATAAACGTTCCGTGAATCGAGGGGGAGGTTGCAACAAATGAGAGTCTCCCCCGCCATGCATGCATGCATGCATGTGTTTCAAATGAGAGTAGTACCTCTAGTACTACTACTACTTCAATTCCATTCCATGACATCACTATATCAGAGGATCGCCTGACCCTGCAAGCATCTCTGGAGTTCATAAACCTTTGGGGTGATCATCCAAAACACTAACTTTATTAGAAAAAAAGACAAGTACTCATGGCGCCTCACAGCAAGCAAACAGGAAGTTCCTCCGTCTCTGCATACATACAAGGCCTTCTTTCTAGGAAATGTGAAAGAAGATTATCAATCACCACATCGTCCAGTGCCCATTTGCACGAGAATTCTGGTTCCATCTATGCAGTTTTCGAGGGGTGCAAGGCATAGTTCCAATTCGATCTTAGACCGTACGAAGCTAATGGTGCTCGATTGCTACAAGTCAACCAAAGAGGAGAAGAAAGGAAATAGCAGTGCTAGCCATTGCAGGAATGAGGAGATTATGGCTTGAAAAACATTCAAGGACCTTTCAAATGGAGCTCGAGCAATGGACGCTAGCTAGGCAGACAGCCGGCAATCGGGAGTAGTAGTCTTATTTCTCTGTGTAATGGCAGGCGACGGAGCCGTGTGTAGCTAAACTTGTACTCCCTCCTCCGTCTAGAAATAACAGGGATTGAGTAATCCTCGTGAAAAAATGGGCAACAGCTGTATTAGGTTCGTAAAAAAAAATCCATGTTGAATTGAACAGACATTTTTTTCCCTCTGGCATTCATCAAAACATCAGCAGGCTACAGGATGGTTTTCTTCCAGCATCCAAATAGGACCAACCAAGCTTCCGATAACCATCAGGTTTCAAACCATGCATGCATGCATCAAAACATTTTTTTCAAACCATGCATGCATCAAAACATTTTGTTTACATCAGGTTTCCACAAAAGAATAAGCCAGATCATGTGCGGCAGGCAGGGATTGAGTTTATACACGTATTGTTTACAAAGGGGAAATCTGAAGGAACTTCAGAACTTTACTCACATAGTTCAAGATAATTAGACAGATAATTTGGCATGACCAATACTGTTTTACAGGGATGACACATCAAAACATACATTTATACTTGAAAGAAGTCGGATCATGTGCAAACAGGGCTTGAGTTATAGACATTCAGCATGAGCAAACAGGGATTTTGTATCTGGTATTGTTTACAAGGGGCAATCCAGGGAAATTCTGAACTCTACTCACATAGTTAAGGTAATTAGCCAAAACTTGAGAAAAGGAACAATCTCAGCATATACAATTTAATATCCAAGGAAACTTGATATGGAAGTCATTCCTTGGACACATCACATGCCTACAACCATATAATTTGCATAGTTAACGCTTGACCAACCATCCTTCCAGCCTCGAGCCGATGCATCAGGCTGCCATCTACTGCTAGTTAACCTTGAACAAGAACAAAACATGGTCATATACGAATAACTACCCAAACAACACTGCATCAGCCTTGGAAAACCAATAGAAAACCAAGTAGTTAGAGCAGCAGCTAGCGGCGAATATGTTTACGTTGATTATTCTAGGAAGCAAGATAAATTGGAGTGACAAACAAACTAGCTAGCTCATGATAGACAAGAAACCTATGGACATTTAGTGATTTTCTCTAAGATACAAAAGTACTCGTTAAGCTATCTAACAGATGAGAGTTTAATCAGCACCCAGGACAACATATGCCTATTCTATTCTAATAGTCGCAGTAAACATGTACATCTATCTATACACAGGGGCGGATCTGCACCCAGGACAGCCCGCGCTGCAGCCCTGGTCTTAGGGCCAAAACTACACTAGAATTGCTTTAAAAATTGAAAAAAATGTGTAAAAAAATAACTAAATGTCTAAACACAAGGGCTAGCCTGGGGCTTAGCCCATTTCTGGGTCCACCCCTGTCTATACTGCAGCAGTATAAATATCCAAAGCCAAGAAGAATGAGCTTGCATCTCCTAGCATCTAGTATCCACTCGTTCATGCTCAATACAACTATCTAACGGTAATAATTGACTTGTGGTGCCAATCAGCAGGTAACGACATGCTAACCTCTAATTCATGACATACCATGTCATTTCCATGATTCAAAAGGATTCCAGCTGTAACTTCATCATACAATTGGTAGCAGATAAGGTCGGCGGTGACATCAGACCAGGCCTTCCTTCATACCGGTACAGCACATTGATCCAATAATCTGCAAGAGAAGATAAAACATAAGGTTGCATAAGGTTGCCACTGTGCATATGCAAATGGAGTGACAAGTGGTAGGGTAAATACTACATCGGAAGCACACCTTTGACTTGGCGTTGCTGTACCCAGCTAGATACATCACGGATTCAATGGTCCTGCCGGCAGCACATATCAGAAAAGTATAATTATGCTCTTGGGCTTGGGACGGTCCGTTCACCTACAAAAATAAATTGCATGAGTACCAAGTACTTGCAATATTCAAGAAGATTTTATCCAACATGTTTTTACCAAGACAAAGAGCACGCACACAATATTCAAGAAGGTAGCTAGTTCCCAGGTGAATAAAAATGGAGCCGAAGTAACATAATAGCTCCCAGGTCCGGTACCACAATATATATCTAGCTCAATGAAACCAATTGACATGATCAATCAAATTATCTCACAAGATTAAACGAACAGCGAGAAGAAGTAAAAATAAGATGAAAAGGTGCGAAAATATTAAACCAACAGTGAAATAAGTAACAGACTGACTGACTTCATTCTACATAGATAGCTCCAGGCCAAAACAACAAGGAAAGCAGTACATGGTTCACAACAAATAAAACAAGGCAACTCTTTGGGCAGACAAGGAGAGAAGCAGATACACACCTGAAAATGTGCAACCAGGGCAGAGGTGAAGCGGGAAGTAGTACAAGGCGAGGGCGAGCCAGGAGGCCCGGGACTACAACCACATGCAAGGCACAGGAGTCCACGACCAGCAACGCCGGAGCTGTAAGTGGCGTAATGGACAGGGGTTTGTCAATGCTCTTCAGCTTGGATATTGGAAAGAGTATCTTGTCAAGGACATCGTGCATCTCCCAACAATGCCGCCATTAGGAATAGGTTCCTTGTTAGCACAAGCATAGCAATGATTAGAACCAGTTCGCGAACAATTTCAAGGAAAACCAATCGAAAGTCAGGCATATACTACAAGAATATAGCTACTATAATCAAGCAATTTCTTAGAGCATGCAGTTAACTAAGAATAGACACCTTCACTCTTGTATTTCCAAATCAAACTATCATGGTCATTGGAGTATTTAATGTTGTACTTTTCAGTGTCCTGTCAAATTGAAGACGGCCACAATCTTCAGAAAAAACTGACCGTACTAAAATGGAGCTGCAAATCAAGTGGCCGCAGCAGCGGCGGCATGAAAGTGAAGTCGAAACATAATACTCTTCTTGATCATTTAGGGTCAGCACATGAATCCTACATTTCACTATTATATTAAAATTCCAAAGCTAACTTAGACTTAACTTAACTGACATGAATAGCCAGCTAACTTATGGAAAAGATGTGAAACGCCTAATGGATACATATGCAGGCCTGTGTTAGTGTTGCTTGTCTTTCCAAGGGTCAATATATGTGTAAGATGATTTAATTTAAAGCTATCTCAGCCATGTTTACAGTGCCAGTCACCTTTCACATGGATGAAATAGCCAGCATGAAGAAGATGTTCTTGTATCATGTTCATCATTTCCACACACAAAGAGAAGAAGCAAATGTAGGATTGTGGAGCTAAGGAAGTCACAGAACAATGAAAACATAAAACAAAGTCAAACCTTGAATGGTACAAGATAGCAAGGTTCACTTGCTGACTAAGTTGTTTCTCGACCAGAATTTGCCAAGACCTATTAGGAGAAAGAAAAAAACATATTACTCATTCAGCCCATATTGATTGATGCAAGCTTTTAATTGAGCATAATAATGGGAGACGCAATCTCCAGGTAACAAACAATACAATTTAGAAATAGACCTGGATTTAATATTCATCACTAAGGAAATAAAGATTAGTAGTAAGCAAGAACACTTTATACTTTCCAGCAGTTCTCTTACTCCCTCCGACCCATATTAATTGACTCAAGTTTGTCTAGATTCATATGTATCAAGTTAAGTATCTAGTCTAGATGCATCCGTATCTAGACAAAGTTGAGTCAACTAATTTGGGTCGGAGGGAGAAGAAAAACCTTTATAGCATTCCAACATTGTAGATATATCACGCTGATACGTTGTAGACCTTAGGTCTGGCCGGCTCAACCACAAGTAAAAGGAGGATATATCGTGCATCAGGTTGATGCATACAAACACAATGGGCATAGTATAGCCCAAGCAGAAAACACAATGCAGTAACTACTCAATTATGGAGTTCAGGAACTCCAAGGCTCCAACTATATCAAGGATATGTCATGTTGAATGATTAACATAAGACTCCAGACCATAGAAATACCCATGTATTCCAGAATAGTTTATACTTTCAAACAGACAAACATAGAAAATGTAGGGAGAAGTGAAAGTGCTTAATTGAATGTCATATGATCAGGTCGTGTTCGACGTTTGTAAGGTGGGAAAAACTCTTTAACTACACTACCGATTTCTCTACAGAACTTGTATTTCAAAGCAAGGCAAGAGGGGAAAGGAACAAACCCTACCTCTGAAACAGAGGGAGAACTCGTAGTTACTCATTGTTTAGATTGTAGTCATGCAAAAGACAAAGCCTCCTCTGCAGGACAATGGACAGCTAGATATGAAAATAAATGCATTATTCTACGGTCTACAATCCAAAATTAAAATCTCAAAATAAGTGCATTAAAACCAACAAAAATAGACCTAGCAGTGTATACGTATGTAATACATTCCAGCAACCTATTGAGTAGGGCAACACGCGAATAAAAGGGAAAGCAAGACGACCTTGACCTTTTCCAGTGACCAAAAAATGCTCCTTTGGCAATCTCCCCGAACATCCGCTGCAGCTCGGTGATAAGCTGCTACACATATCCAAGAAGTACGAGAAAAAAACTAGTTCCATGCCCTCAACCCACCTATCCAAGAAATGCCAGTTAGCAATAAATCAATTACACCAGATTATGGAATGCAATCAGCATATTATTTTCAATAATCAATCAGCTCGTATTATATTTTTCTTCACTTATCACAAGAGTCGAACAAAGCTAGCTATCTGATATAGAAGTATTTCGGCTCTAGCATGCTGATGAAGTAAATCAAAATGTTGATATATCTTGAAATACCAGCGCCATTCCTTTGTCTTGCAGTTGACCCAATTTGAATCGGGACAAACTAAAAACATGTTTGTAATAACTAAACAAATATCCAGTGTAGATTTATTCACGACACGAGGACTTTAATCTAGGTTCAATAATACATATAACTCGGCATATCTAAATTACTTACAGACCTATACTGCCAAATAGTGGATTGACATCTACCAATAGAATAAAAGTATAGCTTCACTGCACTTCACAACTAGGTAATACTATAGCAGCGCTACACTTAGCAAATACATAAACTTCAGGTATTGCATTGCAGAAATACAAATATCCTTTTCATCAATTCATGCCCAAACTACACTATCCAGCAAGGAAACAGAGCACCGAGTAGCCAAAAGACCAAGCCATGACTTCAAAAACTTATCAAATCAAACAATCATTCACTTACTCATCTAGTTAGATCATGCACCTAGATTAGAACCTCCAAGCATGGGAGGGTAGAACCAACAAACAAGATATACCACCCGGGTTTCAGTGATTGGCTGCAAAAGCAAGGTTTTGAAGAAGTAGCTTGAGTCAAGAAAATCACATGACCGAATCCGATAAACATGCAGCGACTTATTTAGCAAATGATTGCTACATGTGTTTTCCTTCGCATAGTTATACATCAACTAGTCAGACACCAAATGACAGAAAACTCAGACTCAGATTACCTAATTACTGGAGAGAATGCATAGACCACCTACTACCCTGGCATTATGTTGCAACAGATGTTTGACCGCATCTTGCTGCCCAAGACCAGCAGCCCACAACCGCGCACAAGGAGCTTGAGGTCACAACTAGCACGGTGACACGCAGGCAGAGTTCCTTAAGCTGGAATTTGATTATATCTTACATGTCATTCACCTTGATATTAATGTTGAGAAACCAAACTTGCCTGCAATGCCATGAAAGCAAGATGATTAATTAGCAGGGTCAAGGTTTAAAACAAGGATAAAAGGTGTTTATGATATGCGCAAGAAGAAGATATGCAGGGCAGAGAGTGATATAATGCAGCTAGGCTCTAAGTCATATTGATAAATAAATAAAAATATCAGTGAAAATGAATTGGGATTGTGTGCACGATCAAGTCATATACACATCTGATGAACAACACTTTCATCATTGGGAATGAACTAGAAATAAAAAACATGCTTACAAGGCTCAGCCATATTGGGGACAGTTGTTGTTAACAGAAACAATAAAGCATACACTATATCAATTAAATTAATCGAGAATAAGGAAGACATGTACATGAAGTCGTGAACAACAAAAGGCTGTTCCAAGTGGTAATAAACCATAAGAACCCAATGAACAGTATTCAGCATCAGAGTTAAACCGGCCGCAATCAAAGCTAACAGGAGCACAAAAGCACACATAGTTATTCACCTTTTCTAATACATACACCGTTAAAATCAAAAGAGATGTAGCTCGGCATATCAAAATTACTTTTAGAACTATAGTGCAATCATGGGTTAAGTGTAGTGATGTCTACAAAAATAGAATAAAGTGTAGCATCGGTACACTTAACAAGTAGGTAAAATTATAGCATCACTAGAATTAGCGAATACATAAACTCGAGGTATTGCATTGCAGTAATAAGGAAACCTACAACATTGTCGAACAAGGAAAGAGAGCATCGAGAAGGCAAAATACCAAGCCATGACACATAAAGTAATAAACATGAACCAAATCCAACAATCCGAGGTCTAACTCATGGCCGACTAGATCATGTACCTGGATTAGAACCTCCTAGCATGGGATAGAACCAGCAGACAAGAGATACCATCAGGAGCTTCGGGGTTTGGCTGCAGAAGAAAGGTTTGGAAGAAGTTTCTTCGGTAAAGGAAATCATATAACTAAATTCAATAAACATGCAGCAATTTAATTAGCAAATGATTGCTACAGGTTCTTACCTAGAAAAGAACTAGTCAGGCACTGAATAACTGAAAACCACATTAAGAGAGAATGAATAGATCACCCAGTACCTTTCATTGTATTGGACCAGAAGCTTCATTGCCTCTTGCTGCCCATGACTAAGGGGTGTCGCTTTCGGTTCCGAGACCAAGCAGAAGCGTCATAAGCTCTCTATATATATGTGCTGCATCAAGAAAACACCACATCTTTGTTCAGATAAGATTTCCTCCCCTTCAAGGATATATGCAATAAAATATTACTTGACACAAAAACAAGGTATACTAGGCCAGGCAAGCAACAACAAGGGCACGAGTGTAGTTCAATAAGCAAAAAACAAGTGATGTTCATTTATTTCCTTTCCAATTGATTAATCCTACAAACTAGACAAGTCATCCAAATTCTATGACAAGTACAGATTTTCCACGGCTGAATTCTTTTGTGCAAAAGAGCATTTAGGACAATTAAAACACAAATAGGATGTTTATGTAATGGAAAGCCATAACCGTGAAGCAACTGCATGGCACTAGAAAATGCTAGAAATGCAAAAAACTTGAATCGCCATTATTGTGCCCATTTGAATAGTTTCCCAGGCTTTGGTACTCTTGGAGCCAAATAGCTATACCAAGATTAGCAATATTCTGTTATTGTCATCTTATTGTTAATTCTAAACCAAGTAATAAAATCTGACCATATTAAGCAATAACTCCATATAACAATGGCATGTACTCCTAATCAAACCACCAGGACTAACTAAAAAAATACAAATAACAACTATGTAGTGATATAAATACCCCGAGGGTCCACTACACAGTCCATCCATAGGACCCACACCGCATAGAAGCGGAGCATAGAATCGCTACAAACCTACAAAGTTGAAATGATTTTTCATAAAAGGCGCCAGGACGCACCTTACTACAACTGGTAGTTTCTCTTGTCCCCGCTAGCAAGCGAGACCACCACCAGTCTACGTTGGCGCGGGAGACAAGTGGAAGGCTAGCTCCAGGGGTGCATCAACCGCCGATGCCAATGCCAAACCAACAACACGAGGTTTTGGTAGGCAGCACGAGAATCCGCGACCAGAGGTAGCTGAAACACATTATAATCAAACCTTAGTGTACAGAAGTAGTATCTTAAAATAGGACAGAAGTTTCACCACAGCCTACGGCATGATAAACAGAAAACAATCAAAAAAATTACCAATTCCCATACATGATAAGCCAGCAAGTTTCTAATCTAGTGAACGACATATTTCCCCTCATCCCCAAGTTTCTAATCTCCGGCTTGATTAGCAAAGCTTATATGAATAGTTACGACAAGAACTTCTAGAATCTACCAGAAATATCAGAGTCCTTCCTCTCAGGAAGAACACACAAGAAAAACTTGGGTGCTCTAGGAAAAATTTTCTTCACTTGTTCAAACATATCATAAACCCTTTTTGGAACAGGGGAACGTTTCACATTGCCAATCTCTTCAAACACGGCAAAAGGTGAATCTACTTTCTGCAAATAAAAAATGAGTGCAAAGACATTTGGTGAAATGTGTAATATGCTGAAATGAAAACCTACAATGCCCTTCATGCCCCCTCACTTTCCACAAAAAGAAATGACAGATAAATAAATACAGAGCGCCGCCTCAGCTCGTATTTGCGCATGGGCGATCGCCGTCGAACACGCAAGCATTGCGCTACTTCCAAATTATCCAAGCCACCAGTAGCGTTGCAAAGGCAAGGACCTTCCGCATGGGTTTGGAGGTGGCATGTCTGGCCATGAACCACTAGTCGTGTAGCGTGGCTTCGCCCTCTGGCGGCCGACATGGGATCCGGAGCCAAGAGAGAACGTCGTGCCATATTTTCCGTGAGAAGGGGCAGGACAAATAGTTCCCCAGGCTTTGGTACTCTTGGAGCCAAATAGCTACCAAGATTAGTAATATTATGTTCTTGTCATCTTATTGTTAAGCCTAAACCAAGTAAGAAAGTCTGACAAAATTAAGCAACCACTCCATAACAATGTCATGTACTCCTAATCAAACCATCGGGACTAGCTAAAATAATACTAATAACAGCCACGGTGTTCTAAATCACCCGAGGTTCCACTACACAGTCCATCCATAGGACCTACACCGGTTAGAAGCGGAGCACAGAATCGCTACAAAATACAAAGTTGAAATGGTTTTTTTTTCAGAGAAGGCGACAAGACACACCTTACTACAACTTGTGGTTGCTCTTGAACACACCGACAAGTAGGACCACCACCTGTCTACGTCGGCACAGGAGACAAGTGGAAGGCTGGCTCCATGGGTGCATCAATGCCAAACCAAAAACCCATGGTTACCGTAGGCAGCGCATGAATCCATGGCCAGGGGTAGCTGAAACACATTATAATCAAACTTTAGTGAACACAGATGTACTAGCTTCAAACAAGACATAAGTTTTAGCACCGTCTACGGCATGATAAGCATAAAACAATCAAAAAAGAACCAAGTTCCATACATGATAAGCCAGCAAGTTTATAATATAGTGAACAACATATTACCCCTCATCCACAAGTTTCTAATCTACGACGTGATAAGCAAAGCTTATATGAACAGTTACAACAAGAACTTCTAGAACCAACCATAAATATCAGAGTTCTTCCTCTAACAAAAACTTGGGTGCTCTAGGAAGCTTTGTGTTCACTTGTTCAGGCGTATCATCAACACTTCTTGGTACAGGGAAACGTCTCACATTGCAAGTCTCTTCAAACACGGCAAAAGGTGGATCTACTTTCTGCAAATAAAAGAGTGAATAAGGGCATTTGGTGAAATGCGTACGGAAACCTACAATGCCCTTCATGCATCCATACTTTTCACAAAAAGAAATAATGAATATATAAATAAAATACAAAAGAAGTAGGGTATGCCTGGCCTTAGGGAGGCGGAGAACCCTTCAAGCCACTTGCATAAAACCTTGAACTATTGAAATTCCACATTTCATCAGCATGGGTTCCGTGTCATAGCTGTTGTGTTTCAGTACCTGCAAAGAAATGACATTGATGACAGTACTGTTAAGAAAACTCCCTACAACTATTGACCTGGAATAAAAAGGCACTCATGTAAATTAAGACTGTCATCCTTTCTTGATGTTTCTGCCTAGATTTCTCAACAAGAGATGACCTCGATAAGAAAATATGTTGGCCTTTTTGGTTTCCCCTCATTAATATATGGGAAATCACCAGAGAACCTCAATTCTATGCCACGTTTCTTCACGATGTAATAATAAACATGTATGTATATTTCTTCCAGGGTCAACATTTCCACCATTCCTTGGCTTCAAAGAAAACCATATAGGCATAAGAGTTACCTAGTTAACAACTATTTAATTATTGAAGGATTCGAAAAGATACAGGCACACAGACGACTATAACTTCTAAATTGTTCCCATAAAAAGAAAGTATGCACCATAAAGATGATATGTAACCAGTCCACGCAATTAACTAAGCGTCATTTGAACGGCAAATATGAACATGCTCGACCACATTTGTAATCAAACATTAGTGAAAACTGAAACGGCTAGAAAGTAGTAGCTTCAAACAAGATTGAAGTTTCACCACTGCTCTCGCATGATTAGCGGAAAACAATTAAAAAAAGAACCGAGTCCTATACATGACAAGCCGACTAGTTCCTAATAGAGTGCAATATAGATTTCCCCTCGGCTGAACTATACATGGCATTGCTTCCTCCCCAGCCTACAAATTCATTCATCAGCGGGAAATAATTTTTTTAAGCAAGCATGTATGTGGACAACCAGGACCGCACTTCAAAATTTCAAAGACCAACCAGCCCCAGGAGCCAAAAGACCTTCGCGTCACTTGAAGCTATGTAGTACTAGCTAGTAATAATCTGTACACAGAGAAATAAATTAACGGCAGCAACCAAATCTTGCTTTTTGTTTCTTTGGGGGCTAGGAGTGTTTTTATTTCCTGCAGGAGATTCGCGGACTAATAATAATCCTAGCAATCGTCCCGGATACATCAGGACCAAACCCTTATACCTAGAAGGGCATGGCAGCTCGATGGCAGAGGTGGTATATATATTTCCCGCTGGTTACACATTGATTATACATGACGGAAATGAATGGGATTTGAAAGGCATACATGGTGGAGGTGCAGGAGGGGAGAGGGAACTCACTGGCAGGTGAAGGTTGGGGTGGCAGCAGCGTGACGGAGCGGTGGATATGGATAGCGCGGGGAGCAGCAGGTCAGGGACGGGGACGGGGACGGGGACGGAGGTAGCACCACCATGCCTTCCTCCGTCGATCCCCTCCCGCCGGCCGCTGTCAGCGAGAACCAGCCCATGGCTTGGACGGCCACCAGCTTGGACGGCCACCAGCAGGAGTGCGAGCATGTCTGGCCGCCGGCGCAGGCCCGTCCAGGAGGAGGGTCTGCGCTGTGGTCAGGGAATAGAGAAGCATCGGAGGGGAGATCGACGAGGCGGCGGCAGCGTCCATGTCCCGCGAAGACGAGGTGGGCGGCGGCGTAGGATGGGAGTGGTTAGGGTTTGGGATCGGGGCACACGGAATGGGAGAAAGGGGCTCGTCTCACCTCGCGTGCGGAGACCTAAGCGCGGTTAGTTTCGGTTTGAGCGGTTGGATGAGCAGTCCACGGACGGCTCAGATCGTGTTTGGCAGGCTCAGCCGCGAGAGGCGGGTTTCTGCGAGCTGATTGCTGGAGAAGACTAGGGCGTATCCAGGTGTGCCTTTGGGGTACGCGCGTCTGTTGGGATGTCCAAATATTTTCGTTTGGTACACGACGGCAAATGTAAATATAGGGTTTATGTTGGAAGACATTGTACCACACACACACGGTGGAGTTTAAAATCCTTTAAATAAAAAAGTATTTAGTTAGAAAACAAAATAATATACTCGTCTTTATGTCTATACGCGTATAATTTAAGATGATGTCATAGATTTTCCAAGTGCTATAACTCTTGGAAAACCGGTGGTCTACCACTATAGTTTTCTCCGTACGAGGGTAGCCCGGTGGACTTTTCAATTTGTTTTGGTTTGTTTAGGACATATGTACATGGAAAGCAAAGGTTGGCCTTACTTTGCCATACATTAGGCTCTGATTGTCGCGCGGCGGGAGTTTCCACCTAAATATCCACGATTTTACTAAGTGTTAACGCATTTCCGAGAAGGGGGTCACACTTGGGACCTACACATGGCACCTACCAACCTTGCACCACACTCACACACTTACGCTAGGGACACATGCAAGTTTTCATGTGATTCTGACGCTCTGGTGATCTCCCTCCGGCGAAAGGCTAGACCGAGGGCCTCGGATTGTCTACCCCCTAGACATTCTTCTAATAGGGGTAGCTTGGCGTAGCTCTCTATTATTTTGTGTTTGTTTAGGTCATATGATCATGTAAAACTATGTTGGTTCACAAGGTGCGACAGCCTCCTACCTGGTTTCACCGGAACGAGGAGTTTCCCCTTATATAAGTCCAGAACCTTTGCTTTTAGGTTACAGCGCATGCATGTGAAGCGGGACACATGCACCCGAGGACTAGGTTTTGCATGTTTCATAACACCACACTTTCATGCATGTGCTAGGGCCACATGCAAGTTCTTGAGGTATTTTGAGGCCCCGGAGCATGGTTTGCTACGAAACCCTGATATGTGGGCCTCTGATCGTCTATCCCCATAGACATTCTTCTGATAGGGGTAGCTCAGTGTAGATCTCTCTTGTTTTGTGTTTGTTTAGGTCATATGATGATATAAAATCATGTTGGTTCACAAGGTGCGAAGTATCCTACGCGGTTTCACCGGAACGGGGAGTTTCCCCCTTATATAAGCCTAGAACCTTCGCTTTTAGGTTACAGCGCAGGCATGCGAAGGGGGACACATGCACCAGGGGACTAGGTTTTGTATGTTTCAACATAAAACCACACTTTCATGCATGTGCTAGGGCCACATGCAAGTTCTTGAGGCATTTCAAAGCCCCGGAGCACGGTTTGTTGGGGAACTCTGATCTGTGGGCTTCGGATCGTCTACCCCCTAGACGTTATTCTGATAGGGGTATCCCGGCGTATCTCTCTCTTATTTTGTGTATGTTACGTCATATTATGATGTAAAACCATGTTGGTTCACAAGGTGGGGCACTATCCTACCCGGTTTCACCGAAACAGGGAGTTTCTCCCTTATATAAGTCCAAAACCTTCGATTTTAGGTTACAACGCATGCATGCGAAGGGGGACACATGCACCCGGGGACTAGGTTTTCTATGTTTCAACATAACACCACACTTTCATGCATGTTCTAGGGCCACATGCAAGTGCTTGAGGTATTCCGATACCCCGGAGCGCGCTTTGTTGCGGAACGCTGATATGTGGTCCTATGATCGTCTACCCCCTATACGTTCTTCTGATAGGGGTAGCCCGGCGTAGCTCTCTCTTGTTTTGTGTTTGTTTAGGTAATAGGATGATGTAAAACCATGTGGATTCACAAGGTGCGGCAGTATCCTACCCGGTTTCACCGGAATGGGGAGTTTCCCCCTTATATAAGTCCAGAACCTTCGCTTTTAGGTTACAAGGCTTGCATGGAAAGGGGACACATGCACCCGGGAACTAGGTTTTGCAAGTTTCAACATAACACCACACTTTCATGCATACGTTAGGGCCACATGCAAGTTCTTGAGGTTTTCCGATGCCCCGGAGCGCGGTTTGCTGCGGAACCCCGATGTGTGGGCCTCGAAACGTCTACCCCCTAGATGTTATTATGATAGGGGTAGCCCGGGTAGCTCTTTTTTTTGTGTTTGTTTAGGTCATATGATGATTTAATACCATATTGGTTCACAAGGTGCGGCAGTATCCTACCCGATTTCACCAAAACAGGGAGTTCCCCCTTATATAAGTCCTAAACCTTCGCTTTTAGGTTACAACGCATGCATGTGAAGGGGAACACATGCAGCCGGGGACTAGGTTTTGTATGTTTCAACATAACACTACACTTTCATGCATGTTCTAGGGCCACATGCAAGTTATTGAGGTATTTCGATGCCCGGAAGCACGATTTGGTGCGGAACCCTGATCTGTGGGCCTCGGATCGTCTACCCCCTAGACGTTATTATGATAAGGGTAGCCTGGCGTATCTCTATATTGTTTTGTGTTTATTTAGGTCATATGATGATGTCAAACCATGTTGGTTCACAGGGTGCGGCAGTATCCTACCAGGTTTCACCGAAACGGGGAGTTTCTCCCTTATATAAGTCCAGAACCTTCGGTTTTAGGTTACAGCGCATGCATGCGAAGGGGACACATGCACTCGGGGACTAGGGTTTGTATGTTTCAACATAACACCACGCTTTCATGCATGTGATAGGGCCACATGCAAGTGCTTGAGGTATTCCGATGCCCTGGAGCATGCTTTGCTGCGGAACCCTGATCTGTGGTCCTCGGAACGTCTACCCCCCTATGCGTTCTTCTTATAGGGGTAGACCGGCATAGATATGTCTTGTTTTGTGTTTGTTTAGGTCATAGGATGATGTAAAACCACGTGGGTTCACAAGGTGCGGCAGTATCCTACCCGGTTTCACCGGAACAGGGAGTTTCCCCCTTATATAACTCAAGAATCTTCGCTTTTATGTTACATCGCTTGCATGCAAAGGGGGACACATGCACCCGGGGACTAGGTTTTGCATGTTTCAACATAACACCACAATTTCATGCATGCGCTAGGGCCACATGCAAGTTTTTGAGGTATTCCGATGCCCCGGAGCGCGGTTCGCTACGGAACCCCGATATGTGGGCCTCAGATCGTCTACCCCCTAGACGTTATTCTGTTAGGGCTAGCCAGGCGTAGATCTCTCTTATTTTGTGTTTGTTTAGGTCATATGATGATGTAAAACCATGTTGGTTCACAAGGTGCGGCAGTATCTTACCCGGTTTCACCAAAACGGGGGGTTTCCCCTTATATAAGTCATGAACCTTCGCTTTTCGGTTACAACGCATGCGTGCGAAGGGGAACACATGCACCCGTGGACTAGGTTTTGTATGTTTCAACATAACACCACACTTTTTATTCATGTGGTAGGGCCACATGCAAGTTCTTGAGGTATTCTGATGCCCCGGCCGGAGCGTGGTTCGCTGCGGAACCCTGATCTGTGAGCCTTGGATCGTCTATCCCCAAGATGTTCTTCTGATAGGGGTAGCCCGGTGTAACTCTCTTGTTTTGTGTTTTTTTAGGTCATATGATGATGTAAAACCATATTGGTTCACAAGGTGCGGCAGTATCCTACCCGGTTTCACCGGAACGGGGAGTTTCCCCCTATATAAGTCCAGAACCTTCGCTTTTAGGTTGCAGCGCATGCATGCGAAGGGGGCACATGAACCCGGGGACTAGGTTTTGTATGTTTCAACATAACACCACACTTTCATGCATGTGCTAGGGCCACATGCAAGTGCTTGAGGTATTCCGATGTCCAGAGCGCGCTTTGCTGCGGAACCCTGATTTATGGTCCTCGAATCGTCTACCCCCCTTAGACGTTCTTCAGATAGGGGTAGTCCGGTGTAGCTATCTCTTGTATTGTGTTTGTTTAGGTCATAGGATGATGTACATGGAAAGCAAAGGTTAAGCCTACTTTGCCATAAAATAGGCTCCGGTTGTCCCGTGACGGAAGTTTCCACGTAAAGATTCAGGATTTTATATAGTGTAAACGCATGTCCGAGAAGAGGGTCACACTTGGGACCTACACATGGCACCTACAACCTTACACCACTCTCACATATGCTAGTGACACGTGCAAGTTCTCATGTGATTCTGACGCTCTGGCGGTCTTGTCCGGCGAAACCCTAGACCGGGGGCCCCGCAGGTCTACCCCTATAGCTTTCCTCCGTACGGGGTAGCCCGGTGGACGTTTCCATTTGTTTTGGTTTGTTTATAACATATGTACATGGAAAGCAAAGGTTGGGCCTACTTTGCCATAAAATAGGCTTCGGTTGTCCCGCGACGGGAGTTTCCACGTAAAGATCCAGGATTTTACTAAGTGTTAACGCATGTACGAGAATGGGGTCACACTTGGGATCTACACATGGCACCATAAACCCGGAGGGTAGCCGTCGGCGTACGTGGGTGGAGGCTATGCCGACGGTGGCCCTCGGCGTATTCATAGCACCGTTAGGACGTCGTCCCGCCTGGCCGGTAGTTGCCACGTGTCCGGCCCATACGCTGAGGGCCGCAGAATGTGGAGGGTGGCCGTCGGCGTAGAGTTTCCTACGCCGATGGCTTGGCTACACCGACGGCTGGTCACCGTGGCTAGCTTGGCATGGTCCTACGCCGACGGCCCCGACCTTTGGTCGTCGGTGTAGCGGCCGACCGTCAGTGCATGGCGCCATTCCTGTAGTGATGATTGGAAGGTAGATTATTTGTAGAGGTGGCCGTTTTTTTGGAAAACAAGGAAAAATCACAGGCGGGTGAAAACTTGGGTCGAGTCCCATTGCCAAAGTTGGGCCCGCGTACCATCCTGAGGGCCGTTTTATTCCTGGCAATCTCGGAGCCGTCCGAAGTAGATCGAAACCCAACTCTCCTCATTTCTCCTCTCCTCTCCAGATGTCCCTAACCCCAACCCGATGAGAGAGGGGGTGGAACGAACCATGGCGTCGCGACCGGCTTGCTTGCCGGTGCACGCGTGCAGCGTTGCGCGGCACTCCGTCGAGCTCCTCCTCCCTCTCCACGCATCTCGCCTCAGGTGCAGTGTCTGGCCCTCGCCCAACTGAGCCTCCCTATCTCAGTTCGACCATAGAAAAGAAAGGGAGAAGACAATGTGATACTCTCTTCGACCCATATTAGTTGACTTGAATTTGTCTAAATACTGATGTATTTAGCACTAAAACTTGTCTAGATACATCTGTATATAGAAAAATCTAAGTTAACTAATATGGGTACTTAATTGAGAATGAAAGAACAATTGAACATGAAGTTAGAGCATACATAACTTAATGGTGGTCGGTGGAGAGAAAATCGCACACCAAATTTGTCCGATGAACCATGTCCGCATGCAGAAGAAGAGGGCAAACAACTGCCACCGCACAAGCAGCGCTAGCTGATCGCTGGTCGGTTGACAAATACCGGCACCGACATGCATGGCTATTGGACTCGATCATCGATATGATCATCATCGATAGACGACTAGAAGCTAGCAGCTATTGGACTCATCATCGATATGATCAAGCTCGATCGATCTCCTCCGTACGTAGCTTTTTCTAAGTTCAGGTCGTTGCTAAAGTAGTAGTCCAGAATGGCACTTATATCATCGGATGATGACCTAGCAGTAGCAGCACGACATCTAAGGATGTACATGATTTTCCTCAAGAATAAAAAACAAAAAACGAATCTCCAGAAAGAAATATAAGAGTCTTCTTCTTCCAAGAAAAAGGGGAACCACCACATCTAAGGATGGCCATGGATCCCGGCCCTACAAGCCCAGATCCATGCCCTCCAAGCCCAGATCGGAGGAGGGAAGGATCCTCGGAGTGGTCGTCGTAGCCTGAAGATAAAGCCTACACTCCGGCCATCCCTCGCAGATCCATGGCACCGTGAGTCGCATCGCCGGGCAGAGGAGTCCATGAGCCGCATCAACGGGCGGAGAAGGTCGTCGACCCATCGTCGGGCAGGGGAGGGGATCTTGGCCGCCACGCCTCGACCGGGATTCAGTAGCAGGCCTCGACGGAGTGGGGTGTGGTGGGTGCGGGAGCCGGGTTGTGGAGTAAGAGGGAGACGAGACAGAGAGGGTGGAGCGGTGGTGGGTGCGGGACAGAAACATGGTGTACATGTCCACTTTCGGCTCTATAGGGGTGGATTCTGTACTACGTCCAAGTTGTTGTTGTAAAACTGACTAGCACGAATCATGAAGTACTGCTGGCCGTTCGATAAGCCCAGGACACCCACGGCCAGGTAGAATCGCTGCGTTCTTTTGGCTCACATAGTGGACAGTCTTAGGGCATCGCTGGCGGCATTATCCAAACTGGACACCCAAACTGTCCAATTTTGTTTATTTGAGTCATGCTGAGGATAAAATGGGCTGGCCTGTCCGTCCCAGTCCGTGCGATGCCACAACAACACGACCCATTTTATGTGGACATCCTTTTTATTTTATCTTCTTCTCCCGGACACGTCTCCGGCATTGTGTTGCCGATGGTGTCATGGACAAAATGCTGGAGATGAAGCTCTACTAGGCCACGGACCTTGCCTGATTAAATTCTTCCGTGTGAGCTAAAGATTTTGCAGGTGTGTTATGTAGGCGGGGAGTCCTGTATGTTTCGTGTTAGGTGTTTGGGCCATTAATCTTATTCAATCATAGAAACTACTTAATCTGTTCCATATTATAGGACGGTTTGGCGAACTTAGTTTGCCTATAGAACAGCGGCAGTATTACTGTTAAGTGCAGTCCAGAGAACTCGTGGAGGTGTGGTAGCTCCATCTGTTGACGCAAACTGAAACTGAAGAATTGCAGTACTAGTTGTATCATCGTTCAAGCTATCTGCTTCAAGTGCATGCACCTCAGATTAGTCATCGAAGTGTGGTAGCTCTCACTGTTTTGTTTGTGAGTGTGTGTGTGTGTGTGTGTGTGTGTGTGTTTTGAACTGGCTTGTTCGAAAAGTTTCAAGTGAGAGAGTTGTTGGAGGTAGAACCGTGTCTCTAAACGCCGCAACAGAAGCCAGCCGATTCGTGTGGGGTTCGGACATCGGAGCCTACTTGGTGGAGTGGAGTACTGGAGTTCGACTATGACTCAATGCCCGATGGAGGCCACGTACTATAAGCTTCCAAGACCCATTGATCCAACGTGGTGTAAATCTGGCGGGTGACGATCGATCGATCGGTAGCCTAGATCGTCGTCATCTTCCAAAGAGGGACACATATGGCCGCGGCGGCGGTGGTGGCGACGGGGGCGTTGCGTCAGCTGCTTCTGCCGACGATCATCAGGCGGCGACTCGCTGCCGGCGGCACCACCATGGCCCAGGTTCGCATCTGCCATCATATCCGTCGACTAATTCTGTAATTCAGAGTGATGATTAAGTCGATCCTATGTGGTACCGTGGCTATGCTCTTTTCCTGATCATCAAAGTTGCGCGCGGCACGCAGGGTCATGGTCATGGGGCGGAGAGGTGCGTCCGTCCGTACACGAACACGACAGAGGCTGCCGCGCATCACGAACGCAGAAGACGCTTGATACGGGAGACTGCGCGGGTCCAGCAAGCCTAGACTTCACGCTGGGGTCGATCTTCGCGGCAAGCTTGGCGCTCATATACTACGGACCCTACGGCCCCACTTTTTACGAACGAAGCGCAACCCTTGACATGCTACAGTAACCTTTGCTCGAGCACCAGTATCTATATATATATATATATATATATATATATATATATATATATATATATATATATATATATATATATATATATTGGAGCTAGCTATGTGAGCGCATGCATGCACGAAAAGCTAGGCATATTTGATTCTACATGTAATGTAGTTCCATGATTTCTTACATGTTTCTTCTTGTACTATAATACAACACACACTTGATCAGATGGAACTAGCTAGGCTCGTGGTTTCCTATTCGACTCTTAGCTAGTACTTACTATCTTACTACACTAGCTAGATTTAAGGGCGTGTCTTAGCGCACGACCCCCGTGAAATTCGTGTTGGTTTGTATTTTGCATAACGGTGATAAAAATCAGCTTCAGCCTTCAATTCATTTATATGCTGCTTGTCCATTCTTTCTTCTGCTGCTTTGCCTTCTGTTCATAAACTGAACTATGTTCAGAGCTGGACATGACAGTCACAACCCGAATCAAACTCATCAATGATAAAAAAACGACAGAAATGCATATCTGCTTTGATATTTAGAAACTATGTCGTTGATACGACGGTGAAATCACGCATGGTGACCATGTATTCAGTCACTACAGGTTCTGGTAGCCACACTCTCGGCTTGTTGGTATTATCTGCAAGTTGTTTACCTTCTCCTACACATTCTCATTTGTTATCGTCTCTAAAGAGATGTTGGCCAACGCATACCGCACTCCCCTGGCTAAAACTGCTAGTCGGGCTAACCCTGTGTTAGAGTCTTGTTTTTCTTTTTCAGTTTTGGGAAGCTTAGGTACGGATCATTTTGGTTCATTCGGGTTTTCTTTTTCTGTTTCTTATTTTTTGTTTTCACTTTGCTTTTCTTTTTTTCTTTTTATTTGTTATTTATATTTGGAAAATAAAAAATTAGAATTTTAAATTTTTTCAAATCTGAACATTTTTTTAAATATAGAAGTTGTTCAAAATCTGAACATTTTTCAAAATTTGATTTTTCCGAATCTATTTTTTTTTCCAAAATCTGATTTTTTCCTTTTATTAATTTCACCATTTTTGCAAATAGAAGAAAGTGAACGATTTGCGAACAGAAAAAGACCCACAAAGATACAACTGACCTAGAGTTACATGGGCCGGTTCACGGGTTCACGCTTGAAGCTTTGCGTCCGTTAGGGACGAAACGAGCGTTGTATAGGAGGTCCTGCCTTCCTATACAATGTTAAAACAAGAGGCCCATGTCCGACGACTTTGTCGTCCACAAGCCATCATCTCATACTTGAGATAACAGAAAAACAAATGGACCACCACCCGTTGAACATGCCGTTTGTCTGACAGAACGCTGTCACTCTGCTCGCCTGATTTCTGTGTCGGGTGTATACCATCCTGGAGCAGTCGTCTCGCCATAAATGTTTATTTAGATGAGAAGATACTGATAATAATAATAAGTATACTAATGGAGAACTATCTGGGTAGAGGTACTAAACAGATCAACAAAGACACCCGTGACCGTGGCATGTGTCGTAGAGAGACATTTCCCCCATACAACCCTCGATAACAGGGCTGGGTTCTATTATCATAGTGGCAATGGAACAACAACAGAACAAAGTATCTTGGGTTTATAAACCCAAGATCATAAGCAGGACGTAGCCAAAAGATAGATAAAAGGGGCAAAGTATCCAACGCAAGCACGACTGTCCACTCGATCTTCTTCTTCTTCTTCTTCTTCCACAGCAGCAGCATCATCCTGGAGCAGTCGTCTCGCCATAAATGTTCTGGTCTGGAGCTTCCAGCATGGGCACATCATGATCTCTTTCAGCATCGGTCCTTGCCTGGCATTATTCTGGAAAATATTCGCTCCAGAACCTAGAGTAACCTGCTCCGCTTCCGAGTGAAGACCTACCCAATAATTCGATTGCACTTAATGATAGAAAAAACAGTAGCTGAGGTGCACATCCAGGCACCATGAAAATGCAGGTTTCGAATCGGTTATATACTCTTTACAACGAAATCATTTTGTGAAATGCATATACAGGACATAACCTCATCACAAATTAAACAACGATCCATTAAACTTCATCCAACTATATTTACAAATCAAGGGGGTATACGGAGCGCAATTCATAGACGCCTAGGTACGTACAAGTGTTAATTGGCACTAGTAATGTTCCGAGTGATCTCTATATACACAAAAGCAGCGAGATAGCTGATCACCGTGTAGGCGGTTTGGTAGTTGTTTATCGACTCAGCAACGTCAAGGATCCTGGCTTTCATGTCGGAGAAGACGGTGAGATACTTAATCACCAAGTCGGCCGTACCAAGTAGCACTGGCGTGTCCAACATAGCTTGCATCACCCTGAAGCTGACGCCGACAATGCCCGCGAACGTCAGCTCCTTGTAACTGGACCCGGAAGACGAAAGAAGTATCGAGAGCCACGTGTATACGCCCGCGCACACCAGAAAGAGCAGCGGCGCCAGAAAGAGGAGCGTCAGGAGTGCCTTGGCGATCATCCAGACGAGGCCGAAAAGGGCGTCGATCATGTCCGAGACACTGAACATGTGCAGCAGCACGAAGGTGAGGCTGATGACGAGCGCGTCCATCTTGGATTCGCACAACTTACCTGACAGTGCTATGGAGCACAGGATATAGACGAGGTAGCCGGCGAGACAAACGAGTGTCGCTTTCGTGCTAGAGCCACTAGAAGGCTTCTGGAACGGTGTGCCCCACATCAGATTCAGCAGCACGAAGGTAAGGCCAACGATGGTGGTGAGCATCAACTCAGGTCGCCCCATGGGCCGAGTCCATGTTTGTAGGACCGCCAACGGCTACGACGAGCACTAGAAGCGATAGAGCCACCATGCACAGGATATCGATGAGGTAACCCGGAAGCGTGCCGGAGACACTGAAAGGCACGATGGAGATGAATTCAGAGATGAAAGCCGGCTTCTGGAGCGGTCCGGTGACACCGTGCAAATCATTGAGCACTAAGATGACCCCGGAGACTATAATTGGTGTTGGTTTCCGGTAGTTTAACTGTACCGGCAGCAGAAATGGTAGGACATCGACGGTGATGTCCTCAAATACCAGATTCTCGAATACGAGATATGACAGCCCCATCACGCAGATGATGTAGACAAGATAGACAGCAAAGAGAAACATGACCATCATGTTGGAGTGGGTGGAATCGTTCATGAACATGTCCATCATCGTGGCGGTGAAACCGAGGACGATCATGAGCATCCAAGGCGGCTTCACCCCAGGATCTGGCTGCAATGCCGCATCGCAAGCAAAAATGGTTATGGCGAGCACGAGAATCGACAGCCCCGTCATGCAGGCTATGTAGCCCGCGAGGCCAAGAAGTGCAGCTATCATCTCGTAGACGCTGGAAGGCAAGGGGAATTTAGAGACTAGAGTGAAAATCGGAAAATTGTTGAGCGCCAAGGGGAGGAAAATGGCTATCCATACCACAATAACGCCGCATTCGTCGTCCATTAACGACGGGAAGGCATCGGACAGGGCCTTGAATACCATGTACGGCAGCCCCGCCACGCAGGCGACACGGACAAGGTAGCTAGCGAGGAAAAGTAGGATGACCATCATGGTGGAATGGCTGGAATGCTTCATGAACACATCCATTACCATGACGGCGACGCCAAAGATGATCATGTCTACCCAATCAGGAAACTCGTTGGGATGCGTCCGGCATGCTACCGCGCAAACATGGATGACTGCGAGCAGCACCAGGACCGTCAGCCCCATCATGCAGACTAGGTAGCCCGCGAGGCCAACAAGTGCGGCTATCATCCCGGAGACGGTGGAACGCAAGTGGGAGGGGAATAACTAAGAGATAACAGCAAGCCATACCCAATTCTTGAGCGCCACAACAAGGAAAATGGTGATGGAGGCCACACCCAGTTCGCCGTCCTTGAGCACCGAAAAGGCGGACATGGCACCAGGACCTTATAGGTTGTCTACAAGCTTGTTGGTCACCCACAAGCAATATAATATTATTGTTTGTACAGATGTAGTACACATGATTGCCTAAAACTCATGTGAAAATATTGTGAGATGGTTTTTTTTTTCTAACAATTATTCTAGCACATGGGGCCCAGCTTAAGGGGTGCTTTTGCAACATACATTGTAGAGCAGTCTGTTTGCCACGAGGCTGCTATGTGGGTCTCATCTTATGGCCATTTTGACCACATACATAGGTGATGCCCTGATGCACAACTAGCTATTTTTGGAGTTGCTCGGGAGAAAAATTTCTCCAGCTGCTGCTCTGATGAGAAAAGGTGTGCCCTACAATATTACATAGGGTCGTCAACCACATTTGTAAAATCAGTAAGCTCACTAAGTGACATTTTTCTTTCGTCATTCTTCTGTGTCCATCCATATTGAATGGTCCGAGTAATCCTACATTTCTCAATGCACAACTGAAGACATATGAGAAGATCTTTCACCACTATAACTTCACAGTGAAGACAAAGCAAGCTGGTCCAGACAAGTGGTCATCAACTCTATATTTTGCGCAAGTGAAGGAAATGTATGGACGGAAATATTATTACTGCTATCCATTAGATCCATATGAAGAAGGTATATCCTCTTCTCTTTTTTATTAATCCTCCGGAGTCAGTAATCGCGTTCGAGTAAGGTTTGATGTGTTGGGGCATCTCTAGCAGATACCGGATATCACGGTACCGCAAAATTGTATTCAAGTACACTGCAAAATGTTTCAGTATGAAACTGTGCTACCCGGAATAGATACCCTAAAGTTGATACCCAAAAACGATTTTCCCCTTTTCTATTTTATTTTTATTTTTTCTCTCCTCTATTCTCCCTCGTGGAGACAGAAGTCTGATTGCTGCCCTGCCCAACACCCGACGTGGCCGCCTGCCTGCTCGCCTCAGGCACCGCTGCCCGCGCTCAGAGCCCGCGTCTCGAGGAGAAGACGAGACAGCGGCCTCCCGCTACCCGGGCACTCAAGGCGCCGCCTGGACTGAACTTTCCAATTGCTCAATTGGCCCGGTCAACGAATTGCATGGAACTTGGCCCGAATCTAGCCGACATTGTCAATTTTTGCCAGAATCGGGGCTGGTTAGGTGATAGGAAAACGCATTGCGTTCCGATATATTAATAGGAAAAAGAGAGTTTTGTATAAAATACATAGGCGCCAAAGAGCGCACAATCTTTACAACTCCCACTAGACCTATGGGGTCGCGGGAATCAAGGCACGTATGCCAATTACACCGGTAATAGCCCATGATCAAGCTTCAGATCAAATCAGGATAGCACCTCCTGCCAGGTCGTTCTAGAGAAGGGGCAACCTGCTAGAAGACGTGTCATGGTCTCAACCGATTGGTTACACAAGGGGCAGAACAGGGGGAGGCAAGGGGTTTGAGCCGGTCCCTGTGTCGTAAGCTGCTTAGCCGTCCAGTGGCCGTCTTGACGAACAAGCCAAATAAAGAACTTAGCGCATGGAGGTGCCTAGACTCTCTAGTTCAGCCTCCAACATCTCGAAGTCATTGAGCCTTGGAATAGAAACTCATAACAAGATTTGGCAGAATCTGCATCATTGTCCACCTCAAAGGAGGTTGTCTAGCCGTCCTAAAAGCTGGAAGCTGCGTAGTTATATCCCGGGCTGGACATACTGTCCTGAATTGGACATACTGTCCTGAATGAAAGTAATCCAATGGCGCTACAGTAACACCTCTCTGTCCGAGCGTGTTTGGGGATTAGCGCGAAAAGTTCTGGCGTTGACCAGGTCATGGGTTTTTATGAAGTCCGAGCATCTTGAATACAAACAATTAATGGCAGGCATAGAATTTTTCATCCCAAAGCTCAAGACAAGGTACTCAAAAGGCACCACCAAAACCAAGCCACACAAGTGTCGTCACCCCTTGCCGATAAAACAAAGAGGATGCCGACGGTCACGGTCTTGGCGTGGACATTGTCACTAAATGATACTACCTCCGTTTCAGGGCTTAAGGCGCACCTCCAAAGCAAAGTTTGACCGAAAGAATTGAATAACAAAATATTGAATATATTGTACATAATTAGTACCGTTGGATTCGTATTAAAAAATACTTTCCAGTGATACTAATTTTATACCAAAACTCTTTACGTATTTAGAGTAATTTTTGGTCAAAGAAAAAGCACGTAAAACGAGGACGTCTTAAGCCTTGAAACGGAGGGAGTAGTAGTACTAGTGAAAAACCACGTGCATATCTCTATTTAGGTGAGTTTCATGTGTCTAGCTACTGGACTCGGCGGTCGAGCTCTCCTCCATAGCTTTTTCTGAGGTATGATGTCTGTTAAAGTACTCGAGAATGGCACTTGTATCGGATGATGATGACGACCTAGCAGTAGCAGCACGGCGCTCTTGGACCCAAGTGTTGTAATCGCGGTAGAAGGTATAGCACAAGAGCGTGGCGCCCGCCCAGATCGGGAGGTTTAAGATTCTGTACAACCTGCGCCTGCACGCACCAAGTCAGACAGACAAGGGAGACCGATTAATTGATTCTTTGTTGTTAAAAGTAGTGAAGCAGAAAATATTCATACCATATAGGACATACTCTATGCGTTCTTCTTCGCGCGCGGCAGCCTCTGACCTTCTGTAGTATGACCTGCGCGCGGCGAAGGACGGGATGGGCTGGCGGGAGGCGAGCTGTCGGCTGATGGTCGGCGACAGCACCAGACGCCGCCGCAACGCCGCCGCAGCCATATCGTCTGTTCGCGAGCTCGATCTCCTGTTTCGACGCTAATAACTAGCGATGACGATCTTGCACTACTATATCGTATGTTGGTTGGATGATCGATCGCGACTGGATTGCAGAACTGCCTGCCGGCCCTATATAACGGATCGTAGACTAAATAGTAGTCAGAGTCGGGCTCAGGCTCCACTCTAATACGGCGGAGGGTATATACCGTACCGGACAAGCGCGTGTCTTGCTAGTTTTCCAGTCGACCGATGATTCGTGTTGAGTTCGAAGCTAGCCGTGGTGGAGCGGAGTCCGACTCTGACTCGAGATGGCCGAGGCGACCTACTAAAAGCTGCACAAGACGCATCGTATACGTGTAATCTGCAAGGAGGAATTGAAGATCATCGTCGTCTTCATCAAAAGAGGGACACCCATGGCCGCTGCTACCGGGGCCGCGTTGCGTCAGCTGCTGCTGCCGACGATCAGGCAGCGACTCGCCACCGGCGGCACCACCATGGCGGCCCAGCAGTGTCATGGGGCGGCAGAGGTGCGTCCGATCGTACCTGACAGAGGCTGCCGCGCGTCAGGAACGCACGCAGTACGTCTTCCCATCCTATCCTACCATCTCTAAATTGCTCGATCGTTTCAGATTAACCTGCAAGACATGTAACTAACTAATCTCCCTTGCCATGCATGTTTCCGGCCGGTGCAGGGTCTTGATGCGGCAAGCTGCGCGGACCGAAGTAGCACTACCACTCGCGCTGGTCTCACTCAACGCCGCAAGCTTGGCGCTTGCCTACTACAGCCCTCGCTTCCCACGTAAGGGAAACCCTTTAAACTAACGTGCTACAAGCCCGTAGGGCATGATCTACTCTTGTTCATCCTGTGAAATGAACTATTTATTTGTGTGATAAAACATTTGTTATTTGTTAATCTTGTGATTCGAACTATTTATTGTAATTTGATTGAAACATTAATTTTAATGATTCTTGTATGCTCAAACTATTTATTTGATTGATTATTACTATTGTTTGAATGACTTGTGTATATGAAATTATACAAAAAAAAAACTGTCCAAAGCTCTGTTTTACTGTGGGCACGATGAACGCATTGAGCAGTCTGTTTACGGGTGCTGCTACTATCCGGCGCGCCTCTGATCCGTAAAACAGGTTTTCCACGGCCTATGTATAAACTACGAATACGAGTTGCCCTTTTAGAGGCTCTGCTAGTTAGTGATGCTCTAAGTGTTCTTTTTGCTGTTTGCCCCTAATACAACAACATGGAACTTTTACCGGAAACGTTACCTACCGGCACGAGATTCACCGTTGATTCATGTCCTAAGATTCGTGCCTAGGATAAAACCATAATGAATCAAAAAATTCATGGGATGAAACCATAATTAATCTGAAATTTTGAACGTGGCATGAATCTTACAACATGAATCAACGATGAATGTCATGTCGATAGGTAATGGTTTCTGTAAAAATGCATTCGCCCTAATACAGCCTATGGGAGGCCTTGGGTGCTGTTGTCGTCGATGTCCTGTTGCAGCCTATGGTGCTTTACCCAAACCTAGCTTCTTCGATGTCCTGTTGTCGCTGAAGATGGACTCCAAGGAGGAGGCACTCCTGCAGGAGGAGCATGGATCCACGACCGCAGCCATGGTTGCTTCGACCATGACGCCAGCTCCCCACAACCATGGCCACGAGGGCCGTTTCCACCTCCATTGCCTACCTCTATCTCCAGTGCTCCAAGCGGTGGAGGTAGTTGCTACAACGAGCGACGGGAGATGGAGATTGGTACATTCATATTTTTCTTGCTATATACATATTTTTGTTTTGCTAATGTGCTTCTTGAAGTGCTGAACTTTTTGTATGTTTTTACCCCGTTGGGAAAACTGCTTCAATGGATGCTACAATGTCATATTTGTTTTTGCTACAACTGTTCTACAAGTTTAATGCAATAGCACAAAGTTTTTGCTACGACTTCTCCGACGAGAGTCCCAATAATGTCTCCGACGAGGTCAATTTGCTGCAATAAGACAATATTTTTGTAGTAAGGTCTTCGGCGAGAGTCTCTCCCAATGTCTTCGGCGAGGTTGGCTTTGTTCTATGAGTGAACCTATTTTGCTAAAGTAGCAGTAGTAGGGTATTTTTTATACATACTAGCAATTTTAGCAAAACCGGGAATTCGGGATAAAGAGGGGACACGTGTCGGCCAGGAAAGCCTAGAGCACTAACAAAAAAAATCCAAATCATTTGGCAGTACTCAACCTGCTGTTTGTTGGGCTGGGGTCTGCCTTTTTGTCGGAGCAGCGCGGTGGGCCATGTTGGGCCGGGCCTCCCGGCGTGAAGCGGCCGTGGCTGGACTTGCCCTTTGCTTTGCGAGTCCGACGACGGCCGGAAGTCGAGGGCGGCGCCGTCGGAGGCCGGAGCGACTCTGGTCGAATGGACTTTTCTGCACGGGCGCGGGTGCCGCGAAGACACATCAGCGACGGGAGGGTTCGCGAGCGGTGGCGCCGCTGTGGAGCGGATGGACGTGGTGGCGCTATCCGATGAACAGGGCGGGGGCAGCGCGGCCGTCTTCTCCATCCTTGACCGGCGGACACCGCTTCTACGGGTTCAGGCAGGCGGCCTGCAAGCCGCCGCGAACATGCTCACCACAGCTCCGGCCGCGGCGGCAACGCTGGCTTCAGCAACTGGCAGAGATCCGGCATTGGGGATTACTGCCGGAAGTCCTCGCAACGCCGCTGCCATCTGCACCCTCAGCCACCATCATCTGCTCATGGCAACACGGTAGCCATCTGCACCCTCAGCCGCTGCCGTTCTGCTGCGTCGCCGGGTAAGACCACATCCGGCTCCATCCACATTCCGTTCGTTCCATTCAGTTAGTGTGTGGTTTTGCATTTTATTCTTTCCCATATTTAGAAGCACCCCCAGATTCGCTGTTGGTAGAAATGCAACACTGACTGGTAAAAAAAAAGAATGGAACACTGAGTATGAGCAGCAATTGTCAGGCAGAACTCATTTCGATCCCCATCCAGCAGGGGCGGAGCCAGGATTTAAACATGAGGGGGGCGAAGATTTTTTTTGACACGGATAATACATCACATATATCAAGTCAAAATACCCACGTCAAAGCCTATCAATATAAGGGTGTGTTTGGTAGCCTGGGTGGCCTTTCTTACCTCATACAAGCTGGGGGTAGCTATGTGGACCTGATACAAGTGTGCATTATTGTGGCGTTTGGTAGGTCAATTGAGTTGAGCTAAGCTCGGTTAAGATCACGTTTGGTAGGTTGGATTAGTTGAGCTGAACCATACAAAAATAAAAAGCAATCAGGTCCCTGGATACAAAATAGAAAAGCAATCGGCTCCCTAGGAGGTCTAGCTCGGGCTCCGACACCATTGCCAGCGAGAGCAGCCGCCGTCGGCGCTCCAGGAGGCCCATACCCTCCTCAACCCGGTGCCAGGAGGTCGTGGCCGAGCTCCTCCTCAACGGACGTTGCGAGTTCATGGCGTCGCTGTGTGCTCTGCCGCGAGTTCATGGCGTCGCTGCGTTGTTGCATGCTGGAGCTCATGGCGTCGCTGCATCGCTGTGTGCTGGAATTCATGGCGTCGCTGGAGCTCACGAGTTCATGGCGTCGTTGGAGCTCACACAGCGCCGCCACGGAAGCTTCGGGAAGGGCTAGGACGAAGATCGCACGGTATCCTTCGCACGAGCCGCCATGATGTCATGAGGCGGTGGCTCGCTTCTCGCCGGTGTGTCCGCTCTCGTCGGTGACGCCTGGATAGGTTGGTCGCGATAAGTGAGGTTGGGGTTATGCCATAGTCGCGGAGGAAATGACATGCTGACGGAGCGGGCGGACCCTAGCGGCCGAGCCCAGCGCGGATGGACTCGGCCAAGCTAAGTAGAGAAGCTCGATTTGAGCTTCGCACGTGGGCAAGGCTGAGAGCCTTTTTTCGCATGAGGTGGGCACTGCCCAACATAGCTAACCTGACCTACCAAACAACAAAACGTGATCTGAGAAGGGAATTTCTGGGTCCGCCCGATCTACCAAACATGCCCTAAATTTTTGGCTTTGCCACCACACAAAAACAAATTTCTACAAATTAAATTTAGAAAAAGTGGCTTGTAAAAAATCTTCATTGATTTAGTTTTTCTCCCAAAGATAATATGTGCATAGAAGATTAGAGAAACACATCCAACTAGTAAACAAATGCATTATCATATACGCAAGTAAAACAATTAACCAAACTAACAAGTGGTAAACTTGTAATCCATATGAGAGACGACAAAAGGCTACTAGTACTAGTTTGTGTATACCTACCTTAAGGTCTAAGTGTGCTACTCCATGGACTTATGCCGTAAAACCATGACAAGAACTAAGGTAGGATTAAGAGCGTCGGCACCGGGACGGCATGCGGGAACCACATCGGCCACGACCTTCGTCGTCTCATGGGTCATGGCGTCTAGAAGACATCAATGACCGTCGATGGAGACGCAGTTCGATCGTGAAAGAAGGAAGGAACCCTAGGCTAATAGATCAATCAGCGACACTCTGTCCGGCAAACTAACGCACAAAACATGAGAGTTTTCATTTTTTTTAACTCTCCACGGTAGCTTGATGGGCTATTTTTTTGAGGTTCCATTGAATACCTAGCTAGATGCACACATTAGACTTGGGCCTCTCAAAATAATTAAGTTATTAGGTAAGGTAATTAGTAGTACATATTTATAGGGGGCTGATGGTTAGGGGGGGTCTAGCCCCTGCTAGCCCCCCCTTGGCTCCGCCCCTGCCATCCAGGGACATCCTCTGAACGACTGAAACCCAACATGCCCGTACTAGCAGCGACTGACGCATATGCCAAGAAAGAAAACAAGTAAGCTTGAACTTGGATGGGGTCAGGCACTCAGGCCTAAGTGAGGGGGCAGAAAAGGTTCATATTATAAGCAAGACAAGAACGGCAAGTTCAACAAATATGAGTAGACTAGCATATGCTGACGGATACCAGGAATTTGTGTGTCCGTAATTTTGAGGATTTCTGCAGATATATTTCAACATATTTCGTAGCTGTCAACAGCTCTTACAGTTTTAGGAAATGGAAATAAAAAGCTTTAGGAAGACTTCAAAAGATTAGCCTTTCGAGTTGCTGATGGGGTTAAGAAAAAGTCATACAAATCAAAGAATATATCTAGGTAAAGCTAGGAATATTAATAAACTACACTTCACGATTTATTCTGTTGAAGGCTTCAGCATCCCTATATGCCTCTACCAACTGGATGGTGATTGCTGGCTTCTTAGTATTATGGGTGGCATCAACTATACAGTTGACCAACTAGCTGCCTGGTAATAACAGACCGATCTGGTGATTGCTTCATGCCTTGGTGGTGCATGCTCTGATGAGTTATACCTGATTAAAACTAGTTCAGCTAATGTTCTGTTCACTTTGGGAAACAGGTTGTTTGTCGTGTGCCGTGAACACGGCAAATGGGTAATACTCTCGGCAAATGCAGCCGGCAAGAGACTCTTTGCCGTCTGCTTTCTTCGCCTAGAGCCTTTTATTTTAGGAAACGAATATACAAAGCTTCAGAAAGACTTAAAAAATGAGGCTTTCGGTTGCTGATGGGGTTAAGAAAGTCATACTGTATCTAGATACAGCTAAGAGTAGTAATAAGTTACACTTCACGATTTATTCTGTTGAAGGCTTCAGCATCCCAGAGAAAAAAGAGGCTTCAGCATCCCTATCTCGAAGAATGAATAGTATGCCACTACCAACTGGATGGTGACTGATGGCTTCTTAATATTACAGGTGGCATCAGCTATACAGTTGACCAGCTAGCTGCCCGCCAATAGCAGATTGGTCTGATGAATGAGTCATGGCTGCGTTGTGCTTGCCCTGATGATGCCTACTTGATTAAAGTTAGTTCAGCCCATCTTATGTTGTCATTTTTCTGTCGATCACATCCGAATTAACAAGGCCAACTTGAATAAGGCTTAACACGGCATGCATCGCTGCACGCACATCCTGGATACAATACTGACTTTTCTGATCGATCTGGCGCTACTAATTTATTTGTTGAGATTAAATGTGGCGTCATTTGTGGAAATAGCATGTGGATGGACCAGTTACAAATGTCGGGTTAGTATATAGCTATAAAGACTAAGCAAGACTACCAACATATAATTTTGTAAAATGATACAATTAGAGAATTCATTTGGCTTATATATAACATACAGTGCCTCGTCCTTATTAGTTAGCCCTTCACAAGTACGAGTTGCTCCAGGAGCAGGACTAACATCCATCTATCTTGAAGGTAAATTTGGATCCCTCCACTGCCTTTTCTTGCATCCACGTATTTTTTGTTGTTCTCATACATGTCATCACATTCCAGTGCTTCCTTTTCTTTATTTTTGATGGTACTATTGAGCTACAACAAGCGGTGGATGATACGTTGTTTATCTTTGTTACAGAAAACCACAGCCAAAATGGCGATGGTCCAGCTGGATGCCTTTGCATCCTATGTGCAAAACATGCTGGCGGAGATGGCGAGAGAAGAGGTGCACATGCTGCTTGGAGTCGGAGATGAGATTGACAAGATGGACGTCAAGCTTGGGGACCTCAAGAACTTCCTCGCTGATGCTGATAAGAGAAATATCACTGACAAGGACATGCAAGAATGGGTGGGGCAGCTCAATCGGGCCATTTACGAAGCTGCCGACATCCTTGACCTCTGCCAACTCAAGGCCATGGAGTGCAGTCCATCCACTGCAGATGTGGGGTGCTTCAACCCCTTGCTCTTTTGCTTGCGGAGTCCCCTTCATGCCCATGTAATTGGTAGCCGCATTAAGGCACTCAACCAGAGGCTTGACATCATCAAGGAGCGCAGCACTCCTTTCAGCTTCACCAATACTGGTTCCTATGAGCTGGAACATAGCACCAAGGTGCACACCTCTCGTTTTGGAAATCCCAGCCATGAGACATTAGGGGAGTTTGACCGCTCAGGTGTTGTCGGGGATAAGATCAAAGAAGACACAAAAAGGTTGGTTGACATCATGTTGAGTGAAAAAGAGGGCAATACTAACATCATGGTGGTTGCCATTGTTGGCGTTGGTGGGATTGGTAAGACTACTCTTGCCCAGAAGGTCTTCAATGACGAAACCATGAATGCCAAGTTTGACAAGACGATATGGTTAAGCATCAACAAGGACTTCGACAAGGTTGATATGCTCAGGACAATCATCACACTAGCGGGGGGAGAACATGGTGGTGAAAAGGTGTTGGTTGTGCTTCAGTCAATCCTTACTAGTGCATTGACTGGGAAGAAGCTATTCCTGGTTATGGATGATGTATGGAGCCATGGAGCATGGGGTGGGGTGCTTGAAAGGCCCTTGGCCAATGTTGTTGCTCCAGGTAGCCGGATACTTGTCACTACTAGAGATGAAAGAGTTGCCCGGGGGATGCAAGCTGTTCTTCCCTACCACCACGTCGACAAATTAGATCAGGAGGATGCATGGTCATTGCTCAAGAAACAGGTACTTACCTAAACTGCATGCATCTTTAATTAGGAGTAAATGTATTATCATTGGCACATTCTTTTATGTATTTTCTTTGATATTGGAAGATGGATCCATACTACACAAGGACACCACTTATGCCACAGCACATGCACACACCCATATATATTTTGAGTAAATAAGATACAATATTATGAACCTAAAGACAAATTTGTATAGGTTAAGTGGGAAACCAGGCTCCAACACCACTAAATTGTATCGATTTTGGTGCTAGATTGAATATATTTGTATACTGGGAGTAACTTCAGGCTACTCTTTAGAAAGAATTTATCCTTCCTTAGGGATATGGTATAAATGCAAGAAACTAGCAAGGTAGTCTTGTTCTTCTAGCATACGTACAAATCCACCATCAATCCTTGGGAAAAATTGAGTTTTGTTTTGTTGGAGCCTAGAGGTGTCTATAAATCCACGTTAAGCTGTATTATAACACGGGAGGGAGACTATGCCCTCAAGAAGGGACAAGCCGGCCGCACATGGAAATTGCAACATTTCATGTATGAGAATTAGTGAATTACTGCAAAATACCCTTCATACAAAAAATTCAAGTTCATATGCTTGTAAGTTTTTTTGTAAAATATGTTTCACAGGTTGGTAAAATGTGTTTCATAGCTTTAAAAATGTTTACATAGTTTAATTGTTCACGCATGTCAAATAAGATTATCACATATGTTACACGATTTATGGAAAGGTTGACGCATGTAAAACAAAAGTGTTCTAGATACATTGTTCGTGTCACATCTAAAAATCTTCTTGATGGTTAGTAATGTTCTTTATGGAAAAGGGCATACAAAATATCTTTCAACTTCCATGAGGAAATATATATATATATATATATATATATATAGAGAGAGAGAGAGAGAGAGAGAGAAACCCTATTCAGCACCCAGGGTGCAGAATAGTTATTTTGCACCCAACATATTTTTACGTTGTTACATTGAAAAAATTATGTTTTGTATACCAATAATTATGTTCGTATATTCACCACAACCAAAAAAATTGACATAAAAATAAAGTTTATAAGTCATTATAGTGTAAAAAACACCAAAAATATGTATTTTACATCAATTTTTTATGGCATGTAAACAAAAAAAATTATGTCATTTCTAAATTTTATTACGTTCTTCTTGACTTATAAAATAATACAAAATTTACGTAACGTAAAAATAATACACGGTTCTAAAGATAGAGGGTGGGTGTAGAATACTTATTCTACACTCTGGGTGTTAAATAGCACCACCCTATATATATATATATATATATATATATATATATATATATATATATGTCGGCTAAATTTTGTATGCACCTTCTACAAATTTCTTCAATGAATTAGAAAGTTCTCTACGAATTTTAAATCAATATGTTTTGCCATCTATGAAATCTCTTCATGTATTTGAGAAAAAATTCTCTTGTTGAAAATGTCACGTATTTTGTGAACAAAGATGATAAACTTAGTTTTGTTGAATGCTGATTGTCTTTCCCTAAAAAGAACAATACATTTTTACGACTATTATAAAAACTATAGCCTGAATAATAAACCAATAGGTTATGCATTGGTAAACAAGAAAAAGGGAGAAATAGAAAATTAAACGCAAAAAAGTAAACATTTTGGGAAATATAAAATAAGTAAAAAAATAGAAAATTAACATATTGGTTTAGGGAAAAGAACATGAAAATAAGCAATCGAAAAATTGAAGTGAGAATACAAAATAACAGAAAAACAAATGAAGAAGAAAATAAGATAACATTGGAATATAAAAATGAAAATAAAACAATGAATAACAAAAAAAGTAAAAGAGAACTAGGTAGAATAATATGGAAGCATGTCGTGGCAGTCAGCTCCAACAACATTCAATAGGCCTAGTCCATTGTCCAAATTCTCGCTAAAGCTCGTAAAAGTATAAGGTACTTGTCCGCTGTCTTAGAGTCTCTTATACGATTACACGGAAAAACTAATGTTAAATCGTGCATGGTTGCAAAAAGCATTTCCCAAATTAGTTAACTTTTGGGATACATGTAATGAGATGTCTAGATCCATTTTAGACGGACCATTCGTTCGAGATTTGAGTGTACTTTTATATAACTACGGCATGCTTGGCACGCTTATGTAGACGCGCCCTAGGGAAGAAAAGTTCTTAAACCTATGTCCTAGTTGTGTCCTAGTCGCCTTAGGTGCAATCCCCCTCGACCCGTTTTCCTCGGTAGCAACCACCACCATGGATCTCCTTTGATTATGATAGCCTTCCCTTATGGTCGGTCGGAGCAGCAAAAAAGGGGGTCAAACACTATGCGCCGTGCCATAACTAAAGTGTTATGAGGTCAATGCAATGCGAAATCTTAAAAATTGGTTAAAGTTTGTCAAATACACATATATAAAGTTATAATTTGGAAAATATTGTGGGGCCGGATATGATGATAGTGCTAGGATCATGGAATAACATCATGAGATCTGTTGGCAATCGTATGGAGGATGAAATCTTGACTATTTAGAAAAGCAAGGAAAAAGCCTTGCTTCCATTGATTAAGAAGATAGTTGTTCGGTTAATTACGCAAAATCAGGTGAAAACCACTACATGTGAGAGGCACACACGCTGGTCCAAAGAACGCGCACCAATTGAGCCGTCAGATTCGTCGCCAATGTGAACGAAGTCGACATCCTATTACATTGGAGCCGCCGCTCCGACACCCACACCAGCCCTAGGGCCACACACCCGTTTCTCAAGCATCCAGAGTAGACACCCTGCATTACATGGAATCCGGAGTCGCCACTTTGGCTATAACGCCCAAGGGCGTCAACGTCGTTGGTTTTGGCCACCACCGGAGATCGCAGAACTCGACCCCGCTCCACTTGACCCATCAACCTCCACATGCCGAGCACAAGGCTGCGCCATAGGCTGGTCGATGGCCCCACCACCCAAGTCGCCAAAACCCGCACCACAGAGGGCCGCCACCCCGCCTTCCACGCTGGCCCTGATGCCAGACCCCCAAATGGATCGTTGTGGCTGCCACCCAAGCAATCAAAGTTGACAACCAACAGAAGAAAGAGCCGCCACTCTGACTTTTCCACGGCGACCTTGAAGCCATGCTTCTCCTTGCTCGCCGATGAAATTTGAATCACTTGATGGCACCTCGCCATGAACACCGTGAAGCACAACCCCACGCACGTGCCAGAACAAACACCATGGCGAGTCGCAAGACCATCGAAACCTCAACGAGGATCTCCATTGCGCCGAGATGCGCCACCACTCCGCCGGTTTGTGCCACGCCAGCGCGCGCACTCCACGCATCACAGCTGCCAATGTCGCGCCATAACTTCCTACACACCGCGCGACAGAGAAATGGCCCACGCATCGCGCTAGCCAAGCTCCTCCTGGCCACTTCCTCGACCGCCGTGATGTACTCTCATTGAGTCGCACTACTTGTTGCCACACACCTTCGCCGCTTCCTCCGCCTTGCTCCAACCAGCGACAAACAACTACCTCTGCTGCCACAACAACCTCGCACGCGTCATCCCTACAGAAGGCTGCCGCCGGAAACCACCACATGCCAGAGAAGGATTTCCGACCGCCACACTGTCACACGCCTATCACCGCCGCGCCTCGACGGCTAGCCCAAACCGGCGCCCCCGCCTGAACTGAGCCATCTAACGCCGATATTTCACCGAAGTTACGCGCCCTTTGCCACACTCCACGGTCGAGAGGATAGACAAGCCCCGGCGGCGGCGAGGGGAGAGGACGAGGTTGGCGAGGCCGACGGTGGCGGCTTGGGTTACCTCTCGTCCGATAGTAGTAGCGACTTGGGAGGTCTGCCTGCAGAAGTTTTGATTTGCCTACTTGCAGAATTGAGATCGATGACCTAACGCAAACACAATGTGCTACCAAACAAACTAGATGTTTGTAGCCAATAAGCAAAAAACAAAGCGGTGTTACTAAGGAAACAACAAATGAGAACGCGTGGCTAGTGGAGATGGTTATACCTCCAGTCCACGTGGCATCAAATCCAGGTTGGCCCAGCAGGATCAAATCTCAAGTTAGATATCTTGTGTGCCTCACTACATGCCGATAATCCTTTTAGTCAGTGAGTCACATATGGCGAATTTGTCAATCTTAAATATCCATGGATTTGGTCTTAATTAAATGTTATGCAGTAAATTTGCGGGGTTTTCTTGGAAAAAAGGCAAAAGATGAACAACTAAACATCAGGAGAAAAATCCATGTAGTTTGAAAATAAAGACAATTGTTATTACGTTGATATATTGAAAACAGTGACTTATTAGTATATGATAAGGATGGGGGAAATGAACAAATTAGAAGTTCTCGTGGAACAAAATAATGTACTAATCGAACATAACTTCTGCGCGATATTTTCCAGTTCTACGTGAGAATAAAAATCTAGTCCTTAAGAAATAACCTTACTCTGGAACACATGTGTGTTCATGAAACAAACTGTTGCTCATTGTAGATATTTTTCAAAAATAATACGGAGTAAAATATATTAGTGAGTTAGAACAAAACGTTGTTATTGATGTAATAAAAGAATTATGTTAATTTAACATAAAGTAATGCAACAATAACACTTGGCATAAGAAATGAATGAGAAGGTATGTTGGAACACAAAGATATTTAACAAGCATTATTTCCAATGTGCGAACAACATTTTTCATCGTGTATTGGAAATTCCCATATTACAGAATGGAAAATTGCTCGCTACATAGCATTTACTTGTATATGTTAGAACAAAAGAAGTAGTCAACTACAAGTCTACAAAGAAAAATTCCTATTGGATGGGTCAGAATGTGCCCGCCATGAAATAAATTTTGATGTTAGTTAAAAAAAGGTGAATTAAAAAGCTGGTCAGCTAGAACAAAAGCCCCTCTAACCTGCAACAAAAATGCGTCCATAGGACTAGATATTGCTCTAGAACAAATTATTTCACGTGCTAGGTATCCTGGTTAATTACAAGTAAAATAAAAGCCTGAGCTTTTGTGGACCTGAAAGATCTGGTCTAAGTAGCCATCAACCATCTAAATCAAATATTGTTCAATTTTCTCTAATGAGCACATCACACCATGCATAGTTTTAGAAGACTCTAAATAGCTATCATATATTTTGTAATCCTCCAATTTGTTATCAATCTGATTATTGTGTTCATGGCACCTACATTATTACTACTAGTAACTACATATCATGATTGACAGCAATGTCCTGGTTATGGATTGATTCACTTAACAATTCAGTTTGATGGTACATTGAATCTTTCATTAGTTCTTTTATCAAGCTTACTATAAAGAAACTGAATTGACACTAGTTGCTAACAAGAATTATTTTTCTTTTATGACATACCACCCCTTACTGATTGATTTCTTTAAACTTTGTATAGATTCTCTCAAGTGACACAGATGGATGTGAGATTGATATGCTCAAGGATATTGGATTACAAATTGTAGCAAAATGTGATGGTTTGCCTCTTGCTGTCAAAGTAATGGGAGGACTCTTATGTCAGAAGGACAATCAGAAGCGTGACTGGGAGATGGTCTTGGATGATTCAATATGGTCAACATGTGAAATACCAAGAGCTAAACCATGCAGTATATTTAAGCTATGAAGATTTACCTTCTTGCATTAAACAATGCTTTCTATGCTACTCCATTCTCCCTAAAACTACATTGTTTTATAGAGATGATATAATTGGCATATGGATCAGTGAAGGATTTATTAATGGAACCTCAGGTGACTTGGGAAGAATTAGGAAGGAAGTACTATAAGGAGCTGATAGTGAGAAACCTTATAGAGCCAGATTTAGTGTACATTGATCAAAGGCTCTGCAAGATGCATGATGTCATTCGCTCATTTGCTCAATTTGTGGCAAGAGATGAGGCACTAGCAGTCAATGGAGAAACTAGTAATGTTAATAAACTCAGTGCACATAAATTTATTCGGGTATCTCTAGAAAGCAAAGAATCAGATTCAGATGGATTAGATTGGACTTCTTTACAAGCACAGGAGGCACTGAGAACACTAATATCAGTTGGCCAAATAAATATCAAGCCTGGTGATTCATTGGTTCATTTTCCATGCCTACGAACTTTACATATAGACTCTCCACATGTTACTGCATTAGTTGAAACTTTGCATGAGCTCAAGCACCTGAGGTACTTGTCGATACATAACTCTGATATATCTAGTCTGCCAGATAGCATTGGAAAGATGAAATTCTTGCAGCGCATTAGCCTTAGTGGATGAAGAATTGTGAAACTTCCAGATAGCATTGTAAACTTAGGGCAGCTAAGGTATCTTGACTTCTGTCAAACAAGTATAATGGACATTCCCAAGGGGTTCCGTGCTCTAGCAAATCTGGTGATAGTACGTGGGTTTCCTGCCCATGTAGAGGGTGATTGGTGTAGTTTGGAAGAGTTGGGTCCTCTCTATCGCCTCAAGTATCTTGGATTACAGGGACTGGAGAATGTATCTTCTTCCTCGTACGCAGCAAAAGCTAAGCTTGGTGAGAAGGTGCATCTTACTGACCTATTCTTATCATGTGGTAGTAAATTGGGAGCTGATGGGCTGATGGAAGAAGATATGATCTCCGTGGAAGAGAAACAACAAATTGAGAAGGTATTTGATGACCTATGCCCTCCACCCAAGTTAGATCTTCTTGCCATCAATGGATATTTTTGACGGCTCCCCGAGGTGGATGATGTCATCATCAGTTGTGCCTCTAAGGAGCTTGAAGAATTTGTTGATGGGAGACCTGGCTTGCTGCACACAACTTCCTGATGGCTTGTGTCAGCTCCGCCTTTGGAGCTGATTCAGATCCAGCGTGCTCCAGCCATCAAGCGATTGGACCTGAATTCATACAGTCCTACCATCACCAGAATCCTTTCTCAGTAGTGGCCGATTTCGAGATTGCGGAGATGGCCTTTATAGGAATGGTAGAATGGGAGGAGTGGGTGGGAGGAGAATGTGCAGGCCTTTCCTGTCTTGCAGAAGCTTATGCTAAAGAACTGCAAATTGAGGCGTGTTCCTCCTGGCCTTGCCTCCCAAGTAAGGACTTTGAATGTATTATGCACACAACATGTCCAGGGTCTCGCCTCCTAGAGAACTTTGGTTTTCTGGTTGAGTTGTTTGTTCTTTAGACCTTGACCTGAGAGGATCACTAACCTCCCAGACTGCAAAGCTTACCATATCCACCTGTCCAAAGCTGAAGGTAGTGGAGGGTGTTCCTGCACTGCAGAGGATCTTTATGGTAGATGAAGCCATGGAGACACTCCCAGAGTACATGGGAGGTATAAACCAACACATTTGGAGTTATCGTCAGCCTGGCGTTGCTCACTTCAATAGCCAGGGCAATCTGGACCTGAGTGGGAGAAGTTCAGCCACGTTGAGCATGTCAAGGCATATGCACAGGAAGGAGATAATCCAAGGAAATGGTATGTATTGTACACAGCTAACCCCTACAACTTGGAGACAAATGTTAGCCGCACTTTCATGTCCAGAGGTAAATTAATGGTCCTCGCTCATCTTAATTTGTATGTTTTTATGTGGTTTATTGCCTTTGTTTTCTACATTTCATCCATATGTTGGATTATAATTAGATTCACAACATTCTAATTCATCTTTGAGTACGATCTTTCAGAGTAGAACCACAAAAACATTCTCATTCCCTTTGAGTACGATCTTTGGTCATGTGACTAGCTTGATAACTTTGGTCACTTGCAAGATTTGGAAGGAGTGACATAACAGAATCTTGAACAAAAAGGCCGCTACCATTTAATCTATCGCTCGCTGCATCTCCCAAGAAATTGACCAGTGGCAGATAGCGCTAAGGTTCTTACCACGTTGTGGTAGCTATTAGGTAACCCTTGGTAGTTTAGTCGTAGTCTTGCTGTTTGTCTTTGTCTGACATTTTCTAGACTCTGCCCTTTCGCCTGACTAGCTTTTTCTGTATGGCTAAAAGAAGAAGATATGACTAGCTTTTTCATGAACAATTTAGACAACTATCTATTTAATCATTTTCATGGCTCCACCATGTTGCTAAATGTGTTGTTCTCACTGGATAACCTTGTAATTAGAAATGAAGAATAATATCTACAACTAAAGCTCATAGGCGATTCATTGATCTCACTATTTCAGCATCACACACTGAGACTCTTACCTTGCAAGTTATGGATTGTATAACCACTTTACCATGTTCTTCTCATGCAGGGACCTTATCTTCTTTTGAGGACACAAAGATTTGAGTCTGCCTTCAAAATGACAAGAAAAACTTTTAGCTACATTTGCAACTTGGTGAAGGGTCCATTGATGAATGATATGGACATCCACACTTTTGTTGACGGAGGGTATTGTCTTTACAAGATGAAGTAGCCGTTGCTCTCAGAAGGTTGAATTTAGAGGCGGCCTGGGCCTTAGGATATACTCTTGGCGTGAATGAGTTAACCGTCTATTTGGTAACTAAGAGGTTCTGTGATGCTTTGTTCGAGGGAACAGGTAACCCATGGAATTGGGGAGACTTCAGTAAAATTGATAATACAAAATCCTTGTTTGACAAGATCCACAATATGCATAATTGTTGTGGTATTATATGTACAACTAACATCCCATTTGGACCCAAGTGTGACGATGAGAAGGATCCATTTGGACTCAAGTGTGACCATGAGAAGAAGGACAACATTCTAATGCAAATCATCGTTGATGCAAAGATGAGGTTCATGAACATTTTGTTGGTACCGGCAGCTAGCGCAAACCAGTTAAACCTTTTGCATTTCAGTGATGTCTTCAAGGAGTGCAACAAGGGTGCTTGGCTGAATGGGAGCAAGCTAAAGGTAGCATCAGATGGATCAGAAGTCGGGGAATACATAATTGGTGATGCAGGATACCCCCTTCTCCCTTGGCTACTCACGCCTTACCAGGAAGAAAGCCTCTCATACTCCAAGGCGGAGTTCAATAGGAGACACTCCATAGCAACAACCTGTGCGCTGAAGGCGCTGGCAAGGCTCAGAGACACATGGAAGTACATACAGGAAGAGAAACCGATCAATCAACAAACTCTAGTATACGCAATCTATGCCTGCTGCATGTTGCATAATATAATCATAGATATGGAGGATGATGCAGCCATGCCGAGCCTCGAGGAGGGGAAGTACTGTCAGGAAGTGCGCCAGGTTGCAAATGAGGATGCTGTCAGGGCAAGGGATATGCTTTCACAATACTTCTTGACCAGCAGGTCATCAGAATCAGGAGGTGAACTAACATAACTCTGGTCCTACATCTTAAATAAATAGTCTATTTTGATACCGTCAGAGTGAAGCTCATGCCTTGCTAGTTATGGATTGTGTAACCACTTTACAGCTTTCTACTCTTACAGGAATCTTGTCTTCTTTTGAGGACGTGCAAAGATTTGAGTCTGTCTTCAAAATGACAAGAAAAACCTTTAACTACATCTGCAGCTTGGTGTTTCTGTCAATGGAAGATATGAACAACTGCACGTTTATTGACGGGAGGGTGCTGTGTTTAGAAGATCGAGTAGCCGTTGCTCTGAGAAGGTTGTACTCCAGTGAGCCATCAGAGACCTTAGCATCCTCTATTGGTGTGAATGAGTCGACCATCAAATTGGTAACTTATAAGTTCATTGCAGCTGTGTGTGAGGGAGCAATGCCTCACTACTGGTGGCCAGGCTCCAGTAAAATGGATAAGATCAAGTCCATGTTTGGCAGGATCCACAACATGCATAATTGTTGCGGTGTTATATGTACAACCCATATCCCATCTGGACCAACCGGTGACCATGGGAAGAATGACAGCATATCAATGCGAGTCGTCGGTGATCCAGAGATGCGGTTCATGGACATTTGGTTGGAATGGGAAGGTAGCACGGACTGGTCTAGCATTTTGCAGGGTGCTGAACTCTTCAAGGAGTGTGAGAAGGGTGTTTGCCTGAATGGCAGCAAGCTGAAGGTAGCATCAGATGGATCAGAAGTCGGGGAGTACATGATTGGTGATGAAGGTTACCCTCTTCTCCCGTGGCTACTCACACCTTACCAGGAAGAAGAGCTCTCAGACTCCAAGGTGGAGTTCAATAGGAGACACTCTGCAGCCACAACTCGCGCGGCGAAGGCGCTGGCAAGGTTCCAAGATACATGGAAATTCCTGAAGGGACAGAAGTCGTGTCCAGTCAATGCGGAGACTCTAGCTGATGCAATCTATGCCTGCTGCATGGTGCATAACATAGTCATAGATATGGAGGATGATGCAGCGATGGGTTGCGTTGAGGAGCTGAATTACTGTGAGGAAGTGCGCCAGTTAGCAGATGAGGATGCTGTCCGGGCGAGGGATATGTTGTCAGTACTTCTGGACCAGGATGTCGTCCGCATCAGGAGGTGAGCTAACACAACTAATCCTACATCTTAGTTTGTTCGCTCGTTGGCCTGTCCAGTAGTTGCTCATATTGATTTCCTGCTGATGATTCCATCATTCATCGCTTTAGTCGCCCAGTGGATGCATAATAGGACCCAGAAGTAGTTTCATCAGGCTTCAGGGACAACAGCAAGGAACAAGAAGCGCAGACAGGAACAGCAGAGGAAGAGAGACAACGCTAGGTACATCATCTTCCAGATTCATTTGCTAGCAGTTTCTGCTTGTATAGTCTTGATGTTACCTCCATTCCTGTTGGTTCGCCTTTTGATTTGAATGGTTTATTTCGTAGCAGGCATGATATGGCCAGTTAATAAGTTAGCAGCTATGATATGCATGGAGATGAAAATTCTTGACATGTTAAACCTTTTTTGATAAACCTTGTCGTATGTTTGTGTATCTGATACAGTTAAGACCTTTGTTTGATCAGGTGAAAGGAGGCCTTCATCCTGCTGGTTGAACCTTTGAATGGCCCACGCAATGGAGCCAGAGACTAATATGATGTTGCAACATAAGTTCAAGTTCAGTAAAAAAAGTTGGTCATCTATTTGGCAAAGACAAGTGTTGTGTAATCAGTACTTTATGAATGAGTGATAAGCTTTTATGTGTTGAAAACGACAGTGTTAAATGCAACTGTTTTCATGATGTAAGCTGATGTCTGAGATTTGTTGAAATTTGGATGAATCTATATACTAAATAGTGTCTATTTTGGGATCGGAGGGAGTAGTTGTTTAGCAGTAGCATGCCCTGTTTGTGGATTGTGATAACTCACCAATCCAGAGGATCGCCAAAATAAATTGATCAGTGAGACGGTGACAATGATGGAACGTTCTCGTTATAATATTACTGACTGTCTATGAATTCCAATCGAAGAAGGAAGGCTTTTTTCATGTTAATTTGGTCGGCAGCCGGGCCACACATCTCAAATGTGTTGCATCCGCGCTTGTAGCACTCATCATCAAACACAACTTGCACATGATAGGTTTTGACACCATAACCGGGATTTAAAATGAGATCACAACATATGCCTTCACCCTCTATCTACACCGGATAAAACCTTGTTGACCTCTCAATCATTTTCTAAAACTTTGCAAAGATATTCCTCGTATAGAACTCTAGCCCTGTTTTTCAATGCTGTAGCTGCAAAAATTGTTGTTGATGACTGTTAGAGTGGTGCTACATCAGGCGTTACATTATGCTACAATAGTTGTACAAACATGCTACAAAAGGTATAGCGAGAGGAGATCGACGCCGCGGTCGCCCTCCATCGTTCTCACAACGACGCCCTCCTCACGACCTGCCCACGATCTGTTCTGTTTGTTAGCTTTGCTACAACAAACCGTTATTTGCTAACGTGCAGCAAAAGCGGGACAGAGTGGTACTACAGGCGAGACCGGACAGTTCGGGTGGTCTCGATCGAACGGCTCCGGACAAGGGGATCCCATGAATCTATCCCGGGGACGTCCTAGCCTTTTTTCTTTTCGAGAGCATGTTCGAAGTTGCGAATGAGTTGTTGGATACTCCCTCTGTTCGGGATTATAGGTCCTACGCGCATACTTAGGTTGTTAATTTGACCAATAAAATATAACTTATATATCACAAAAATTATACCTTTTAAATATAACCTCTAAAGTATCTAATGGTATAATTTTTATGCTATAATATTTATATTATCTTGTTCAAATTGACAACCTACTTATCCGTGCGGGACTTATAATCCCAAACGGAGGTAGTACTTAGCTGTTATTTTGGGCCGGGCCAGCCGGCCTGAAGCGGCCGTGGCCTGGACTTGCCCTCTGCGGGTCCGACGACCGCCGGAAGTCGAGGGCGGCGCCGTCGGAGGTCGGAGCGACTCTGGTCGAATGGGATGTATGTGCGCGGGCGCCGCATCACAGCAACCGGAGGGTTCGCAAGCTGTGGCGCCGCTGTGGAGCGGATGGAGGTGGTGGCGCTGTCCACCGAACAGGCAGGGCAGCGCGGCCGTCTTCTCCATTCTTGACCGGCTGACATCGCTTCGAGGGGTCCAGGCAGGCGGTCTACAATGCTGGCGTCAGAAACTGGCAGAGCTCCGGGATTGGGGAATACTACCGGAAATCCTAGCAACGCCGCTGCCATCTGCTCCTCAGGCCTCAGCCACCACCATCTGTCCATGGCAACACCTTAGCAGTTCTGCTGCGTCGCCGGGTAAGACCACATCCGGCTCCATCCACATTCCGTTCGTTCCATTTACCATCTGATCCCTAATTTTGCTAGTTCGGAATCTCTGCAATTGTTTTGGTATATCTGTTACATCTGTACGTATTTGCTGTGTTTGGTCATTATTGAAAGTGTCAGCCTAATTCAGTTAGTGTGTGGTTTTGCATTTTATTCTTTCCCCATATTTATAAGTACCCCCAAATTCACTGTTGGTAGAATGCAACACTGAGCATGAGCAGCAATTGTCACGCAGAACTCATTTCGATCCCCATCCAGGGACATCCTCTGAACGACTGAACCCAACATGCCCTTAGTAGCAGCGACTGAGGCATATGTCAAGAAAGGAAACAAATAAAACTTGGATGGGGTCAGGCCTAAGTAAGGGGGGCATAAAAGGTTCGTATTATAAGCAAGAGAAAAAAGACAAGTTCAGCAAATATGAGTAGACTAGCATATGCTGACGGATACCCAGGAATAGATCTCGTAAAGTTGTTAATGAAGCGCGTTTGACATTTGTGTGCCCGTAAGTTAATGAAGCCTGTTTGACATTTTAGGAAATGGAAATAAAAAACTTTAGGAAGACTTCACAAGATGAGCCTTTCAAGTTGCTGACGGGGTTAGGAAAAATTCATACAAATCAAAGAATATATCTAGGAGTATTAATAACTACACTTCACGATTTATTCTGTTGAAGGCTTCAACATCCCTGTATGTCTCTACCAACTGGATGGTGACTGCTGGCTTCTTATTACAGGTGGCATCAGCTATACAGTTAACCAGCTAGCTGCCTGGTAATAACATATCGATCTGGTGATTGCTTCATGCCTGGTGGTGCATGCCTTGATGATTTGTACTTGATTAAAGCTAGTTCAGCTCATCTTCCGCTCACTTCGGAAGAAGGTTGTTTACCCCAGCGGCGGACGACGGCAAAGGGCCAAGAGACTCTTTGCCGCCTGCTTTCTTGTGGCGCGCAAAGGCTTCACCCAGAGCCTTTTATTTTAGGAAATGAATATAAAAGCTCCAGAAAGATTTCAAAAGATGAGGCTGTTGCTGATGGGGTTAAGAAAAAGTCATACTGTATCTAGGTCCAGCTAAGAGTAGTAATAAATTACACTTCATGATTTATTCTGTTGAAGGCTTCAGCACCCCGCAAAGGAAGAAAAAAGGCTTCATCATCCCAATCACTTCAAAGTATGCCTCTACCAAATGGATGGTGACTGTTGGCTTCTTAATATTACAGGTGGCATCAGCTATACAGTTGACCAGCTAGTTGCCTGCCAATAACAGATTGACCTGATGAATGATTCATGCTCAAGGCCGTGCTTTCCCTGATGAAGTATACTTGATTAAAGCTAGTTCAGCCCATCTTCTTTTGTCATTTTGCTGTCGATCACATCCTCATTAACAAGGCCAACTTGAACAAGGCTCAACACAGCATGCATCACTGCACGCACATCCTGGACACATCACACATATGACTTTTCTGATTGATCTGGCACTACTAATTTATTCGCTGAGTTTAAATGTGGCATCATTTGTAGAAATAGCATGGATGGATCAGTTGACAAATCTCCGGTTAGTATATATCTATAAAGACTAAGCAAGACTACCAACATATATGGGTGGTGCCAGAGACAGTGCATACAAGTTGCATTTAATTAATCTTGTAAATGATACAGTTAGAGAATTCATTTGGTTTATATATACCTACAGTGCCTCGTCCTTATTAGCCCTTCACAAGTACGAGTTGCTCCAGGAGCAGGACCAACATCCATCTATCTTGAAGGTAAATTTGGATCCTCAGATCCCCTTGCCTGCATCTACGTCATATTTGTTGTTGTTTCTCATGCATGTCACCACATTCCAGTGATGCCCTTTCTTTTTGATGGTTATACTTAGCTAGAATGAGCGGTGAGATGATACAGGGTTTATTTTTGTTACAGAAAACCGCAGACAAAATGGCGATGGTCCTGGATGCCTTTGCATCCTACGTGCAAAACATGTTGAAGGAGATGTCGAGAGAAGAGGCGCACATGCTGCTTGGAGTCGGAGATGAGATTCACAAGATGGACGTCAAGCTTGGGGACCTCAAGAGCTTCCTCGCTGATGCTGATAAGAGAAACATCACCGATAAGAGCGTGCAAGAATGGGTGGGAGAGCTCAAGCGTGCCATGTCTGAAGCTGCCGACATCCTCGACCTTTGCCAACTCAAAGCCATGGAGAGCAGTCCATCCACTGCAGATGTGGGGTGCTTCAACCCCTTGGTCTTTGCTTACGGAGTTCTTCATGCCCATGTAATTGTTAGCCGCATCAAGGCACTCAACCAGAGGCTTGACATCATCAAGGCGCAGCACTCCTTTCAGCTTCATCAATCTTGGTTCTATGAGATGGGCGAAAGGCAAGGTGCACACCTCTCGCTTTAAATCCCAGCCAGGAGATATCAAGGAATTTGACCGTTCAGGTTTAGTCGGGAAAAATTAAAGAAGACACAAAAATGTTGGTTGACATCATGTTGAGTGAAAAGAGGGCAATACCAACATCATGGTGGTTTCCATTGTTGGCGTTAGTGGGATTGGTAAAGTACTCTTGTTCGAAGGTCTTCGTGATGAAAACCATTATTGCCAAGTTTGACAAGACAATATGGTTAAGCATCAACAAGGACTTCAACAAGGTCGAGATGCTTAGGACAATCATCACACTCGCGGGGCAAACATGGTGGTGAAAAGGTATTGGTTGTGCTTCCGAATCCTTATTAGTGCCTTGACCGGAAGAATATTCCGGTCATGGATGATGTATGGAGCCACGGGCATGGGGTGGTGTGCTTGAAAGGCCTGAAATGGTCGCCGAGGTAGGGATACTTGTCACTACTAGAGATGAAAGAGTTGCCCGGGGATGCAAGTCGTTCTTCCCTACCACCACGTCGACAAATTAGGGAAGAGGATGCTGGTCATTGCTCAAGAAACAGTAGTTAATTAAACTCCATGCATCTTTAATTTAGAGTAAATGTATTATTATTGGCACATTCTTTTATGTATATTTCTTTGACATTGTAAGATGGGTCCATATACACATGGACACAACACATGCACACACCCATATGTATTTTGAGTAAAGAAGGTTCAATATTACAAACCTAAATATCAAATTTGGGTTGATCAAGTGGAAACCGGCTCACACCATTGAAGTGTATCGATTTCCATGCTAGATTGAATATAGGAAAATGCAAGAAACTAGCAAGGTAGTATTTTCTTCCATCATACTTACATATCCACTGTCAATCCTTGGGAAAAAATCTGTTGTGGTTGGCTGGAGCCTTGAGGTATCAATAACTCAACGTTGTATGGTAATAATACGAGGAAACTAGTCGAAGAAGGATAACCGGCCACAAAGTGGCAACATTTCATATATGAGAGAATTAGTGAATTACTGCACACCCTTCATAATATAATTCAAATTCATATATTTGAATGCTTTCAAGTATTTTGGTAAAATGTGTTTCACTGCTTTAAAACTATCCGCATTGTTTAATTGTCACACATGTCAAATAAGATGTTCACACGTATGTTTCACTATTTATGGAAATGTTGGTGCATGAAAAAATAAATAATTTAGAAAAATTGTTCGTGTCACATCTAAAAATCTTCTTGGTGTTTAGTAATGTGCCGTATGGAAAAGGTCATAAAATGTATCTTTCAACTTCCATGAGAAATGTCCATATATGTTGGAAAAATTGTGTATGCACCTTCTAAAAATTTCTTCGATGAATTACAAAGTTTTATACTGATTTTAAATCAATATGTTTGCCATCTATAAACTCTATTGTATTTGTGAAAATATTCACTTGTTGAAAATGTTACTTATTCCATGGACAAAGATGACAAACTTAGTATTGTTAATGAATTGTCTTTCTTCAAAAAAGAACAATAAAATCTATATGACTATTAGAAGCTTCCTCCGTCCTAGAATATAAGGCATCTAAAGATTAGTCAAAAAGCAGTTTAAATTTGACCAAGATTATGAGAAAAATAAACATTTACAATACTAAAATAGTATCAATAGATTCACCATAGAGTATATTTTCTTAATGTATCCATTGAATATTGTAGATGTAGATATTTTTTCAAAATACTTGGTCAAAGTTAGTAAGATTTGTTTTTAACTAATCCTTAGGCGCCTTATATTTGGAACGGAGGAGTAATTTATATCCTAAATATTTTATAAAATAAACTAATAGATTATGTATTGGTACAAAATGAAAATATAGAAATAGAAAGCGAAGTGCACAAAAGAACTTTGGGAAATATAAGATAAAGAAAAATAGAAAATTAATAATGGATGATGAAACGAACAATGAAATATGCAATTAAAAATTTGAAGTAGACTACAAACAAACATAAAACAAATGAAGAAGAGAGGAATATAAACATGAAAATAAAACAATGAATAACATAAAGGAAGGAAAAAGAAAGGCAATAAAGAACTATGTAGAATAATACGAAAGCATACCGAGCCCAGGTCCAAAGAACATTCAACATGAGTAGCCCATCTTCCATATTTTCCCTAATGCGAGTAAGAATGTAAGGTACTTGTCGAGTTGATCTTATAGTCCCATATCTGATCACATGGAACAACTAATGTTAAATCTGCATGATTGAAACAAGCATTTGTCAAATTAGGTAAATTTGATCGAATTGTATGCAATAGGATGATTCAAATCCGTTTTAGTTGATGGGCTACGCTCAAAATCTGAGTGTACTCCTATAATACTATGACCCATAATGCATCCTAGGGAAAAAACTCCTTGAGGGCATATTCGTTCAAAGGAATTAGGAAGTTTTCCTAAAGAGTCCCTTTGTTTCAAAGGAATTCGGTGGAAGTTTTTCTATAGAGTCCTTTGTTTCAAAGGAACGAATCTACAAAATTCCTTGGCATTGCTTTCCTACACTACAATCCTATAGGATTTCTAAAAATTTGCTTTTCTCGAGGTGCAATCAAGCGACTTATTTTACCGAGTCGTACATTTTCACTCTGTCGATTTCAAGTGCCATGTAATTCCATTCGCATTTTCATGTTTCCATGTTTTACAAATCCTTTGAATCAAACAAGATGAATATGTGTCTAGTCCTAAGAATAATCCTCGACCCATTTTTCTCGGTCGCAACCTCACCATGGATCGTTTGGTCAGTGGTAGCTTTCCCTCGTGGTTGGCGACAGGTCTCGGCTGACAAAAGTGGTCAAACACTAAGCGTGGTGCCATAAATAAACTGTTATGAGGTCAATGCATGCAAAATCTTCAAATTTTGGTGAAGTTTGTCCAAATATACACATATAAAATATAATTTGTGGGTTCATTTGCTCGGTCGAGGAATAACTTTAGTGATGATCTATTGTGACAAGCAGGATTAATGTGGCGGATTAAATACCAAGCTGTTGATATGTTCTAAAAGCGTGAGGCAAAAGTTTTCCTTTCATTAATAAAGAAGAAGAGAAAATTGTGCCTAGTGAATTCTGACAAACCGCCGGGGCTAAATCGGTACATCTGACCCACTACGCCGGTCCCAAGACCACTTCCCGCCTTAAGTAGCCTCGGCTCTGCCTTCAGTAGATAGACCCGAGGCGATTCCCTACTACAGTCCAGATTGCTCAGCCATCACCGCTGACCCGAGGCCATAGACCAGCAAAGCTTGACGGACGACTCTGTCGCTCCCAGAAAGCAGAGGGGAATACGGAGGCGCCGCACGGCTATTTAACCTAAACAACACGGA
>CP125978.1:1007122-1146947 GCA_030063025.1 Avena longiglumis
GCGCTTAGCAGTGCTGCTGTAATTGTTGTAGCTAGTCGATATTGAGGTTGAGCTGGGTGTGGCACTCACGGTACTGTCAAATGAAGCCCTTGACAAGGTGCTCAGTTTTTCTATCTCCTCCTCATGCACCTCCCCGTCCTGGGATAGCAGTGGGAGTCTTAACCTCTGGGCAGCCTCCGCAACCGCCAAATGGTGCTCCAAAGACTCGTACACCTGAATCATTCCCAACAAAGTAAGATCAACCACCAGGTTCCATTTTTGTCAGATAACTTCTGAATTACCGCACAAATAGATATATCGGCTTAGCAGTAAACAGTAAACATTCCTACTTGTTTAACAAGACCACAAAACAATACGTGTTTAACAAGTGCAGTCCTAATTTTCTAGCCTTATCTGCATAATTCACGGGACACACGCTGACATTTGGTAGAAGGCGAGAAGTTGAACCAACCTGCGGTGAGCAATTGAGCTTCTTGCCGGCGCCAATGCTGCCCGCGGCGGTCGCGTGCTGATACTCCTCCACCATGGCCATCGCCTCCGCGTAAACCGCCTGCCGCATCGTAGTTATCAGATCCGACTAGAACCCGCGCGAAATTACAGATCCGGCGAGCGGGCGGGGGGCTAAACTTACCAGGGCCTCGAGGTAGCGCGCTCGCTCGGCCGCGACCTCCTCTCGCGCCTGCGGGCACAGAACACGGGATCAGCGTTAAGAGAGAGGGGGCCTGCGGGAGCGAGGTGGGGGGGCGGCGCGGGGTACCTGGAGGAGGTCGGAGTGGGCGGAGCTGGAGAGGAGGGAGGCGTCCGGGGCGAGGTGGTGGCGCTGGAGCTGCTCCACCAGGTGGGCCACCTCCGGAGGCGGTGGCGGGAGGGACGCCGCTGCAGCGGCGGCGGCGGCGGCCTTGGACATCGCGGGCGGTGTCTCCGGCGGAAGGTTCGACGAGTCGAGCTGGTGAGCGTTTGAACTGGTGGGGGATGGTGGTGGGTTCGTCGAGTCGAAGAAGGGCGCCACCGCCGTTGGATCGGAAATAGACGGGTGAGATTGCCGATGCTGCCGGCCGGCCGGTTCAGGACGAGATGTGGATTTCATTTTGAATTTTGAAGCCGACGATGGGTGAATGTGCTGAAAACGAGGGAAACAGAAAATCACACGACTTCCAGTCAAACAGCAGGGTTGGAAGAAGATGAACGAGAATTGAACTCCGTAAGAAAAAAAATCTATTACTCCCTCGATTTATATTAATGATCTCAATTTTGTCCAGATACAAATACATCTAATCTAAATATTTAATTAGATACATACGAATCTAAATAAAATTGAGACCATTAATATAGACAAGAGGGAGTACATGTGAGTTCATGTTTGGTTTTCTCCTAAACTTAGGGCATGTACAACGCCAAACTTTTACATGGATGCTTAAGTGAAAATAAGTAAATCTTATAAAATCTTATTATCAGCTAAGCGTCTCACCTTGCAGAGCTATAAGAGCAACTCCAACGTGCGTTGGAAAACGTCGCACGCTAAATGGCGTATGCAGCGTGCGTGATCCCGATTTCCAGCACGGCATATGGTTCTCCTCTGGCAGAAGCGCTAGAAGCGACACGCAAAAATATAGCCAAAAAAGCAACCTAGCAGGCGTAACAAAATGCAGCGCGCGGTGTCGGCGCTATATTTCACAATGAACTGTAGGATCAAGAAGATCAAACAAACCCAAATAAAATTAATAAAAAGTTGTCTAGTTATTATTACAACACAACTAAATAGTACATGAATAATATAACAAATATAGAAATTGTTCACCAACAAATACAATAATTTTTTCATCAACACTACAACAAATTGTTTTCATAATATACCAAACAACAAATAAAAGGAGGGCTCAACATTGTGGCCCAAACCATTTCCACCACTCCTCGATGATATCCTTTTAAAATTATCATGGGTCTCGTTGTCGCGAATGACATGATATGAGGCAATAAAACGCGTCACCCTGTTCTCTCTCCTATGCACTTGCACGGGAATCCTCATCAAGTCATAGTGGTAGTTGCAATCTACATCTTTGCCATGATCATCCTCTATGATCATGTTATGCATGATGACTGATGAGCTCAGTCAACTACAGAGCTTCGTTGGGAAATCCCAAGATGAAGGTGTGATGAGCACAGCAGCAAGTTTTCCCTTAGTTATGAAACCAAGGTTTTCGAACCAGTAAGAGTAAGGAAACAACTCCAATATGTTGCTAATAACTTGGAATCCTGCACAATACAAACTCAAGACTTTACCCCAACTTACAGTGAGATTGTCAATCTCACTGGTTTGCTGAAAACAAAGGATTAAACGTATAGTGTGAAAGATAATAGTTGCTTGTAGAAAGTAAACGATAACAGTAGATGATGTATCAATGATAAAGATTGGACCGGGTCCACAGTTCACTAGAGGTGTTCTCCTTAAGATAGATAACATGCTGGGTGAACAAATTACAGAGGGGCAATTGACAGATTGAGAAAGCATTACAATGCATATACTAGACATCATGACTCCTATAAGATTTGATTGGGCATTACAACAATATACATAGACCGTAATCCAACTGCATCTATAACTAATAATACACCTTCATATTATCATCCGAACCCCTTCTAGTATTAAGTTGCAAGAAATGGATAATTGCATTAAGCAATGTGTGTAAAGTAAACAATACAATTGTTTCATGAACAAAAGATTGTTGTTTTCTCCCTAATAGCAACAACACATCTATAACCTTAGAGATTTTTATCACTTTCCCAGATTACTAGAGGCATGAACCTACTATCGAGCATAAATACTCCCTCTTGGATTCAAAAGCATCTACTTGGCCAAGATAGCTACTAGCAACAGAGAGCATGCAAGATCACAAATAACACAGACATGATAGAATCAATAATCAATCTGACATAGTATCTCAATATCCGTCGGATCCCCGTAAACACAACATGTATGATTATAAATAGATGATCTTGATCATGAACGGAGCTCACAAGATCTAAATATGATAGCACAAAGGATGAGAAACAATCATCTAGCTACTGTATGGACCCATAGTCCAAGGGTGAACTACTTACGCATCATACCGGAGGCTGGCATGGTGATGAAGAAGGCCTCCGGGATGATCTCTCCCCTTCGACGGGGTGGCGGGAAGAGCTTCAGATCCCCCCCGATCTAGGGACGATGGTGGCGGTGGCTACGGACTGTTTCGTGGAGATTTAATCGGGTCCTTAGGGTTTCTGCCTCGGGGTGTTTATATAGGCTAAGAGGCAAGGTCGGTTGAGGGCCAGGGGGCCCACACCATGTCCTGGCGCGGCCTAGGGTGGCCCCGTGCCAGGGGGTGTTGTGGCCGCCCTGTGGCGCCTCTTCGTCCCCTCCTTTGGACTCCGTCTTCGCTTCGATAAAATATTGGCTTTGGCTTTTGTTCCGTCCAATTCCAAGAATATTTCTTAACTAGCTTTTCTAAAACCAAAAACAGCAGAAAATAGGCAACTGGCACTGTGGCATCTTGTCAATAGGTTAATTCCAGAAAATGTATAAGAATACCTCAAAGTGTAGACAAAATATAACAAAGTTGATACTAAACAAGAATGAAGCATCAAAAATTACAGATACGTTTACGACATATCAAGCATCCCCAAGCTTAACTCTTCCTCGTCCTCGAGTAGGTAAGTGATACGTTGGAAATGTATCTATAATTTTGTATGCTCCATGCTTGTTTAGTATCTACTGTGCTTTACTTGTCCACACTTTGAGGTGTTTTTTGCATGTTTTCTGGTACTAACCTACTAACAAGTTGCAACAGTGTCAGATGCATGTTTTCTGATGTTTTTTGGTTTCATAAAAGTTAGTAAAGAAATATTCTCGAAATTGGAAGGAAAAAGGACAAAGTCAATTACTTTACGTGGGGAACAAGAAGTCTAGAGGAGAGCCGGAGGGGCCGGCCAGATGGGCCAGACCCACCCCAGGCGCGGGTGGGCCCCATGCTTGGCTAGGGTTTGGTCATCCTGGTGGCCGCCTCGATCTCCCCCTTCGCCTATAAGAAGCCCTCGATGCAGAAACCCTGGGTACCCGATCAAATATCCACGAAATACCAGAGTCGCCACCATCGCCCCTAAATCGGGGGTCTGGTTCTTCCCGACCTGCCGAGGGGGAGATCATCCCGAGGCCTTCTCCCAGATGATGCGTGAGTAGTTCCACCTTGGACTATGGGTCCATGTAGTAGCTAGATGGTTGTATCTCCTCCTTTGTGCTTTCATGTATAGATCTTATGAGATCCGTCCATGATCAAGATCTAATCTATTTTTAATCATGCATGTTGTGTTTACGGGGATTCGATGGATATTGAGATTATTATGTTGGTTTAGTTAATGGTTTTGTCTTTATGATTCTATCATGTCTGTGTTGTTTGTGATCTTGCATGCTCTCCGTTGTTAGTAGCTATCTTGGCTAAGTAGTTGCTAGTGACTCCAAGAGCGGGTATTTATGCTTGATAGTGGGTTCATGCCTCTAGTTTTCAAGGGAAGTGACAGAAATCTCTTCGGTAGTAGATGTGTTGTTGCTACCAGGGAGAAAACAACGGTCTCTTGTTCATGGAACATGTGGAATGTTTACCTTACACACTTTGCTTAAAGCAGTTGTCTATTGCTTACAACTTAATACTGGAGGGGGTTCGGATGATAACTTGAAGGTGGACTTCTAGTCATAGATGCAGTTGGATGGCGGTCTATGTATCTTGTTGTATTGCCCAATCAACCTTATAGGATCTTTCTAACTAGTAATTGCATTGTTATGCTTTGCTCAGTTCCTGTTAATTGCCCTGCTGTAATTTGTTTACCCTTCATGCCATGTTGTTTATCTAAGGAGAGCACCTCTAGTGAACTATAGACCCCGGTCCAATCTTTACCATTGATACATCTTTCACTGTTACTTGTTTACTTGCTGCAAACCATTACCTTCCACACCATACGTTTAATCCTTTGTTACAGCAAACCGGTGAGCTTGACAACCTCATTGTTCGTTGGGGCAAAGTCTTGAGTTTGTGTTGTACAGGTCTCCACGTTGTTTGCAACACCTATGTGACGTTTCTTTCCTTCTTCTGGTTCTATAACCTCGGTCTCAACTAAGTGAAAACTTGTTGTTTGCTCTTCACACCCTGCGCTTGGGGTTACCAACAAAGTGCTACGCCGAGCACCATCAAGTCTTTCTGGCGCCGTTGCCGGGGAGGCTAAGGACGTCTTCAATAGGGGAGTCCTTCACTTCCTTTCTCTTTACTTTGTTTTTAGTTTGCTTTGTTTCTTTTGCTTGGTTTTGTTTGCCTCTTTTCAAAAAAACCAAAACAAATTAGTCTAGTTTGGTTTTCTTGCTTTATTCAAAAACATAAAAAAAGTAGTTCCTGCTCTAGTTGCTGCCATGTCTGGTTTTGGATCAACCCCTATTTCCCCTATGATAGAAATCTCCACTTTTAAGCAAAAAAGTGAAGAAAGTTTTAAGGAGGCTTGGTCTAGAATCTTTGCTTTCCAGAGGGAAATGGAGCCCAAGGTAAGCCTCGGCTTGGTTATTGATAGTTTCTATCGCGGTATTGCTCTTCGTTATAGATATGCTTTAGATGCTGTGGCTGAAAAAGATTTTTTTCTTTGTACTGAGGATGAAGCTTTTGATGCCATAAGGAAATTAATCATGATCTATGGTACACTTGGCAAGTCTGATTCCTCTTTCACAAATATTTTTGCTAGGTTGAACACTCTTGAGACTAGTATTACTGCTATGATTAGTTGCTATCACACGCTTAGGGCTTACCATGATTATATTCCCATAAATTCTAAGCCTTCAAAGTGGTTTCCCATAATCAAAGTCTCTATAAATACTATACTTTTCGATGCTCGTTGTGATATCATGTCTTAATTTTGTCTCATGCCTAAAGATATTTTTGATTCCTTGAGTCTTTGGGGGCTTATTGAAGGAGGATAGGAAATCTCTTTTACCAACAATGCCACTATATCTCCCATTGGAATAGCTGAAGGTGTGTTTACAAAAATCTCAGGGAAAATGGTGTCTACTGATTATCTTGTTATTGCATGTGTAGGTAAAGGACAGATCACACTTGGAAGATCTCTACTGAAACACCTTGGGGCAGTAATAGATGTGGGAAAAGGCATCATGAACTTTGCTCCCTCGGTAAGCAATCATATCTTCCCTAAGGAGAAAAAGAAAGGTAAGAAAAGAAGGAACAAGAGGGCAATGCTTCATTTGAAAATACTTGATTCTTCTTGCTTCTTGTGCCTAACTTAAAGGCGTTAAAGAAAAGTACTTGGTGGGTCGACGGTGGTGGGCGGTGTCGCCTCCCGGGTCTCCCCTAGGGAGGGAGCGACGTGGGTCACCAAACAGTCGGTCCAATAGTGTACCAGTTTATACTTAGAGGGGTTCTTGCCATCTGTTTTTAGATGTTGTCTCGCAAAAAATTACCAACATGGCCGGAGAAAGTTGCAAGTGAGGCCAGGTGGTGTATGTGTACACTAGATCATCACGGCGCGCGTTTCGCGCCCATATAAAGATTGTTAAATACTAGGTGGAAAGGCGCGCTTTGCCGCGCCGCCTAAAGTGCGTTTGACACTATGTCGTTGGCGTGCTAGATTTGAAGATGTTGTCAGGCGTGTCCCTCGCGGTTGTAACACATTTAGTATTTTTCATATTTTTTTCTAATGACTTTTGTGACTTGCTAAATCCACGGTCATATTGTTTCAAGTAGTATGTACCTTCAAATGCCCTATTAGCACCACTTAGTAACAGGAAGGAAGCAATAGTCTGACATGTAGGGTTTCGTAGCATGAAAAACAAAAAATTTCTACCGCATACAAACAAACAAGCCAAGATCTATCTACTAGATTGTAGCAACGAGTCGATGGAATAACTCACGCTCGAATATTCCAAAGTGTTTAACGAGAGCGGATTCTCGTGGGTGATGTAGTCGTACTCTTGCCGATCTCAAGATCATGTAGACGATCCTTCCCACAAGGCCTGCCAAGCGCTTCCAGATCGGTCACTGCGTTAGACTCAACGAAGACCTTCCTCTCCTTGTTCCAAAGAAAATGGAGGTTGTAGCACTCTCCTCGATTTCAAGAAGACAACCACAGTGGTACCGAAAGTAGGGAGATCTCAGGTCTCGCCTTAAGCCGAGCGAGTATGGTGGACTATGAGAGAAAGCCTCGACGATCTAGGGTTTAGACGCACTAAGGAGGAGCAAGGCGTGGCTAGGGTTTGCCTAGGCAGGCGGGCGCTTGCCTAGGCGGCGGCAGGAGGTGGCGGCCGGCTAGGATTAGGGTTTGCGGGGCGTGGTGTTGTGTGCTTGGAGGGGCAGTCCTGCCCCTCCTTATATAGGTGGAGGGGGCGCGCCAAGGGGAGGGGAGTCCCTCCCCAACTCGGTCTCCAAGTGGGCTGGCGGTGGAGGGAGGGAACTCCTCCCCAAGTAGGTTTCCTACTCTCCCTCCACCTCACAAAATAGTCGTTTGACTTTTCAAACTAGGATTTGATTAAACCCTTTATTTTGTTCAGTGATGACACCTAGTACATGATGCAATCATTCCAACTTGTTATGACACATTCATGTACCCTTCCCCTCCAGAGTGCCGGACATTCCGAAACCTTCTAGAACATTCCCATGAAAACACCAAACCATTCTCCAACCCAAAACAGACTTTCCTTATATGAATCTTATTCTTGACCATTCGGATCTCCTCGTGATATCCCGGATCCCATCCAAGACTCAACAACATTCGGTCTCTCACTCATCATTCCATAACTACTCAAACAATGTCGAATCCTTAAGTGTGTCTCCACGTTCGTGAATTATGCGGACATGATCGAGACACTTCCTAACAATAACCAATAGAGGAATCGAAATTCATATGGCTCCCACATATTTCTACGATTACTTGCGATCGAATGAACCACTTACATACGATACCAATTTCCCTTTGTCTCACGATAGTTTACTTATCCGAGGTTATGATCGTGTATCTCTACATACCTAGTTCAATCTCGCATCGATAAGTACTCTTTTCTCTCCCGTGATATGTGATCCCAGAGCCACCACATGCTTCCAAGCTAATTGGATGACATTCCACCGAGAGGGCCCAGAGTATATCTATCCGTCATATGGATGGACAAATCCCACTTGATCCATGTGTCTCAACCATACTTTCCGAACACTCAATGCCACCTTTATAGCCACCCGCCATTCGTGTGGTGTTTGATGTCATCAAAGCATCCTTCCGGTGAAGGTGATATGCATGATCTCATGGTCGAAGGAATTAAGTTACTATGTATCTGAAAGCATATAGCAATTTAAACTATTAAAATGACTTGATCTTTATGCTACGCTTATCTATAGGAGTATGTCCATCATATCATTCTCCTAACGATATGATCTTGTTGTTAATAACATCTCAATGTTCATGATAGGGAAACCACAATCATTTATTAACCAACAAGCTAGTATTATGAAGAGGCTTTACTAGGGACTTCAATTTAAGTTTACAAATCACACAAGTATTAATGTTTCCTGGTTAATACTATTATAGCATGAATGTAAACATTTATCATAAACACAAAGATATAATAATAACTACATTTATTATTGCCTCTAGGGCATATCTCCAACATGACATATCAGCATCCAAGGCTCAACACAAGATTACATGGCAAGGAATTTATTCAGTGTAAGCAGCTAAGAGAAACATAATATAATGGTATAGAATACCAGCTTGAATTAGGTTATACACATTAAACATAAATCATGGATGACCTGGCAGGTTATGCATATTAAACACGAAGCATCTACGACATGCCACTGCCGGGTTATACACATTAAACATGAAGCATGTACGACCTGCAAACATACACTCGATAGGTCTAAGCTTGTTGTATCAACATAAGCTAGAAACAATAAGGAGCATGATTCACCCATGTTGAAAGGAACGAAGTGCTGGTCCTGTCCCTACTACATCATCTCAAGGAACGGTATGGCCCAAAATTACTACCACGACATGATCTCCATAAAACTCCACACTTTCACGTAATGTCTGCGGGCAAGAGAACACAGGAAGATTAAAGGAGCTCAAGAGCATAAAGTAAGACAAAGTGCAATCCATCAAGGGAATGCAAGAGGATTACAGAAGCTGTTAACATATCAAATTTTCAAGATTTTTGCTGCAATGCTATATGACACCGACCTCACTCATTCTTTTAGCAAATCAATGATATGATTTTAACAACAAGCATGAAACTATTCTAAAAGAGGCAAGGCATGAAACTATGGTACCGAGAAAAAGATTTCTATAGGGGTCATTCATAAATGTAACACACTAACATTTGCAGCAGAAAAAATCCCCCATAGAAAAGAGTCACATATCAAATGTTCAAGCTTTTTGCTGCAATGCTATAAGACACCAACCTCACTCATTCTTTTAGCAAATCAATGATATGGTTTTAACAGCAAGCATAAAACTATTCTAAATAAGTCAAGGCATGAAACCATGATACTGAATAAAAAAGATTTCTATAGAGGTCATTCACAAATGTAACACACTAACATTTGCAGCAGAAAAAAATCCCCCATAGAAGGGAGCTTATCAGTTGATCCGAGAGGCTAACATAAATTCTGTAGCGGAAACATCTATTATACATGACTCAAGAGGACAGGAATCCAGTGACATACTCATGTCGAGATGACCAACCCAGTAGGTTTGGGAGACATAGCATGTCGATGAGACCATGGTTGAAAGGGCGCTGGCTCGATGTCCTCCAAGCTGCAGTAGGTGGCCATGGCAAAGCGCACATTCAAAAGGTGCTAAATTCTGCAAAGGGAGGACCGTACCTCCACGCTCTTGGTAACATTCGTGGGAGCATGACCAGAACACTGCATTAACAGAAGGGCGCCTTCTCGGCAGACCCATGCGAAGATGAATACCTCGATGGAACAATAGAATGAGCATGATGCACACAGCGTGCGGGACGCCATTAGCCTTTATGATGATTGTATGCCTCATTCAATATACAGGGAGACCTGTAGTGATGAAAAAGCGGCCTAAGCACTTATAGGTATGTTACTTGATAAATATGTAGCATTTCAATGCTTATTTCCTCTTACTTCAAAACGATATGTATTATTTTATTTACAGTAGTTTAAAGAAGGATGAAAGATGGAAAGTAACCGAGCAACTATACTCATAGAGCATGTTAAAACATTAGAAATACCTATAGTTCTTACTGAACTATATGAAAGAAAATCTTGGAAAAACTAAAGAAAAACTGGTGCTTTGTTCCATAGTGCAATAAGATAGTCATGGTTTTCAGGCGATTCATGAAAATAGAGATATTTGTTGATTAAGCTTCAAGAAAACAGGTTCATAGATTTATCTAACTGAAATATCTGACAAGAATGCCTAGATACAATATCTTTAACGTGAATTAACCATGAAAATAAATAGGAAAAATTCAGCATCTTGTTAACTCATGGTAAAACAAAAAATAGGACCCGATGCAGAAAATAAAGAAATTGCAGTCCTTTTTATTAGTGTGTGAGTAGCTCCAGTTTTATACAGTTAAGCTGATAAGGCAATAATTGCATCGACTTTACTACCTTATGTAGAAGAGTGTCTCTATTCCCACTGTCAACGTTGGAGACTGTAAACATGGTTATTAAAAAAGATTTGAAATGGGGAATAATCTATCTTGTATCTCACAAAATAATAATTAAATTTCACAAGCTGGCAAGAACAAACATCAACCTAGACCAAAACCAGTGAACCAAGTGCAACTCAACGGAGTTAATTTCATACCTTATATGTTCGTCCAAGGTTATATGGATAATTTCACCATAAATCAAGTGGAGCTAATCGTTTGAATTATAAGCTCCAAACTACACACCTGGAGCGCACTGGCCTATCGCTGCGGCTAAGATGGCTATGGCTATGGCTAAGCCGGACCGACAGCGGGCGGGTGTGGCATGACCTTGACCTGCAATTCTCTGAAGTTGAACGTGAATTCTTCTTCGCCTCCACCACCATGACCGTGGGGAATGGACTCACCGCCAAATTCTGGGAAGATCGATGGATCGTCGGCCGCTCTGTGCACGAGATCGCACCGCTCCTTTATGCATGCATCCCAAAACAACGCCAGAAGGTGAGAACAGTGGCCGATGGCCTGCATAATCACCAGTGGGCTAGCGACATCCGAGGCAACCTTGGCATTCATGAGATTGGCCAATACATACAGCTCTAGCAAACAGTCAAAGGCACCACCCTATCTGCCGATCCAGACCAGCTCCTCTGGAAATGGACAGAAAGTGGCATATACACTGCGCCGCCGCGGGTTCATGGGCTTGCCCTGCCTGGAAGCGAATCTGGAAGGTTTGGGCTCCGCCGCGGGTTCGATTCTTCCATTGGCTGGCATTTCAAGACCGATGCTGAACAGCACAGAGGCTAGAGCGACATGATTTACTACATCATCCCCGCTGCCTACTATATGATCAAGACCAGGAGTCCATGCATCACCTGCTCCTTGCCTATCCATTCTCTCGTCAAATATGGCACGAGGTACTACTTGGTTGCGCTTGACATGTAGAATCCCCAACCAAGACGACGCCTTGATCTTTGACTGGCTGGAGCAGTCAAGACATGAGGTTGCTAGACCAATGCGCGATGGACTTGCCACGACGACGCTTCTCACACCTTGGATGATTTGGAAGCACCAGAACATCTGCGCCTTTGAAGGATTGCAACCTTCAGTCAGCAGCCTGATGTCTGCAATCAAAGAAGAAGCGCGCATGTGGGCGCAAGCAGGAGCTTTAGGGCTTAGAGCTGTGTTACCATCTATTTGGGATGTACACTAGTATACAATGCTTGTTGTAACCACCTCTTAGGAGGTTTGTACCAAACTATTTACCTTTTCAATAAAAGGAACGCAAAGAATCCTTTGCGCTTTCCTCAACAAAACAATGAAACTGAGATGATTGGCTCTAGAAGAACTGCATCTACATGATTACTGAACTAACTGTCATCATAGATAAATTAGTGTTCTCTAAAAAATCACTAAACCGTTGCTTTCATAGGTCATATGTGACAAATTTCTTTCTTTATTTGTTGTAGCTCAACACATCACAAATTATGAGAGGTTAAAATTTTAGATGGCCAAGACGGAGTGTGCATAACCACGTGGTTCTTAATTTTCGTGACTGTTCAGCGCCAACAAAGAAAAAGTGAGAAGTTATCACAAATGAATGTGTTGCCTGAGCAAACGTTAGTAGCTTGGCCAGTGGTTATATCTAGAGAAATTATGGTTCCACGGTGAAATCCTTGGGGTCTGCAGCTTGGTGTCTGTTTCTCCTTAACTAATCCACCTTCAGAGCTTCTAGAATCAAATCAATAAAATCTTAGCTTGTGGGTACCCACGAACGCAAACATCAAGAAATGAACTAAGCTATGATAGTTTTCCATGAATCCCAATCAATTAACCAACCGAACAAATTAATAACCAAAGGAAGATGCAGACTTTGAAAAGAGTCTTGCATATCTAAACCCGATGAACGCACCACAGTGAGCGGCGAGTATGTATAAAATTAGTATAATCACAGGTTAAAGACAGAATAATTGAATCCATGAGATTAAAAACTGCCCAATTTGTTGTGTTTCTTGATGACTGAATCCAAATGATCTCCAATTTCATGATGTAACTCTTGATGAAAGAAGCTTTATCAGCGATCACCAATTTTCACCATCCTCCTGAAGTATCAAATGGCAAACGGAAGGAATGAAATAGGAAGACCAATCAGTGCACAAGTCCACCAAAATTACATACGTAAATAGGAAGACCGGATACCTGCCATGCCACTGCCTGTAGATGACATGCATGTAACCTACAAGTACCAATACAGCAACAAACATCAGGCTGTTAGCAGACAAGAAAGTAGATGCAGGACTGGAGCAGAGTCAACGCAACAATCCATCAACCAAAAAAGCGAGAACAGTGGCATGAGTCTGGAGTTACCTTGCCGGCCATTGCAGGCAGGGATCGGTGAATCCAAGCGGGGAGAGGCGATTCCGGGCGGCGAAGGCTCGATTCCAGGCGGTGGAGGCGCGATTCCGGGTGGCGGAGACTCGTCAGGCGGCGACAGCGCGATTCTGAGCGGCAGAGGCTCGATTCCAGGCGTTGGAGGCGTGATGTCAGCTGTGGCTGTGCGATTCCTGGCGACGGCATCTGGATTTTGGATTCCAGGTGACTCTTACTACAAAGCCAATAACACAGAACATGACTACAACGACGTGTGTTGCTCAGGTCTGGGTTCTGGTGTTCATGAGCACTGCCACCATTGCCTCATCCAATGCAGAGCTCGCCTAGAGTAGAAGCGGTGGCTGGAGCCTGTGCACAGCATGTTGGTGTCAAACACCTTCAGCACCGAGACGGAGGGCCCAACAAAACGGTCGATTTGTGGGCCGACCGCTGCGAGCTCGGCCATGGCCGCTCGGATCGGGCGCACGGCGGTCCCGAGCGCCGGCAGCTCTGCCTTGATCTCCTTGAGTCGAGGCCCCACACGGTCGGCAATGCCCTGATCCATCGCCCTAAGGGTATGGAGGAAGAGGACCTAGTTGCCGCTCGTGTGCACAAGCCCAATGCGGGAATGATCTTGAATCCCTCTCCCTCTCCGCCATAAATCGACCAGGAGGAATGAGGCAGCCCAGATGCCGGAAAGGGGATGCTTTGGTGTCGTCCAAGAAATACATGCAACGCGCCACGTCTTGACCTGACCCCACGCACTGAGGCAAACATGATGCGGTCAACAGCAAAAAGGCAACCTTTTGGTCGCATCGTCGCTCACCCACCAGCTCCCCTCAATCCACGCGCAAACAACACCCGAGGCCCACAAAGCAGCGACCGTAAGCGTCCAAGGCCTAGAACCAGCGACAGAAAAACATTAGAACGCACGCCAGGTGGCTTCAAATCTAGCGCAGGTCACCACGCTTGCGGTCGGCCTTCGCGGTTGCAGATGGCCTGAATGGCCTCCCTTTTGCTCACGCTTAAGGTATAGAGTAATATGCTCTACTTCAGAGATACCATGCTGCTACTACCTGTCTGCAGTTGAGCATTCATTGTACTACTGCGCATCAGCCCAGTGCTTTCCTGTCGTATCGCGCCACCCATCGAACCATACTGCAAGGAATTGAAATGCCTTCCTTGAGCAGCTTCCGTATGTATATTTGCACTATTTCGCTGTGTGGGGACACTGAGGTTTGTTGTTGGAAGCGCAGGTATATGCTGGATACAAGCTTCCCTAGAATCCGGTGCTCATGCTTGACAAACTTGCTTGAGGATTAGTACGACTATCATGCTGCTTTAAAACTCTTCATTCTTTCATACTGCTCAGATGGCATTTGAGGTGGTATGATGCTGTCAACATGCTGTAGCTTCACAGAGATCTTATTGAACAATTCATTAAGTTCTGCAAAGTGTTGGTCCTTCAATCTATTGATCTGTTGACAACAAAGACCACATACACATAAGCTACAGAGATGAAAACAGAACAACAATAGACCACTTTTGTTATTAAGTCAGTAAATATGGCAGTGGCAAGATATTTCAAGTAGCTTTTAGAAGCATATAAATCTAAAACAAAATAAGAACTTATGATGCCCATTTAAAAACCACTTCAATAAAAACTGCTAACTGCCATGTGGCTTTACTGCAACTAGATACTAACATTCAACTAGTTTACTGCAATTAGTATTGAAATATTAATTTATGAAATGTACAGAAAGTTAGAAGTCAAATGAGTTCGACAAGGCTGTATCAACTGAATGAGATCATTTGTGGTACAAGCAGTTGTTCGTGCACCCAACGTGATTAGACGACATTTTAGACATTAGGCTTTCATACATATAGCAGCACACAAATTAAAGGTCTTTTTTTTTCAAAGAAAACTCATAGAACCTTTACGTTTCATTTCATTGAAAAGGTAAAGTTTTTGGTACAAATCCTCCTAAGAGGCAGTACCTGTAATGCAATCAGCGGAGAAAAAGAATGCAAACTGGAATCAGAAAAAACATCTCATGAACTCAATTAACCTATCAGAGAGGCGACTAAATTTATCACATTTTGCACTGTAATTCTTGTGTTGCAAACTGGAATCTGAAAAAATTGGCACTTGCAAGTTAAAATAGGAAACAGTAAGAAAACAGAGTAAATCATGGAATCCATCTCAATATTTAGCGGGAACCTAAATATTCTCACAAGAGGCCCACCTCATAATTATTTCATCTAATTACAGGCAAACACAGAGCGAATTTTACAGGTATTAAGATGAAACGTGGTAAATAGGAATCAACACTCTTGCCGATTATCCAAAGAAACATTCAATGATAACATGCTGCCACCTCCGCTTGGTCTCTACTACCTGTATGCAGTTGAGCTTTCAATGTGCTGTGCATCGGCCCAGTGTTTTCCTGTGGTAACGCGTCTCATTCTTGAAAAACTTGCTTGAGGATTAGTATGACTATCATGCTGCTGTAAACTTTGGGGAGGCTTTCATTGCTGCGAAATGTTAGAATTAGGAGCTTGTCCTACAGGTGGCTGCTGTACTTGTGGTTGCATTAGCTTCCTTCTTCGTGCATTCAAGATACTGATGATCTTTTTCTCGCATTGAGGAACTTTGTCCCTCAGAGCAGGTTGGATAGTACTCTTGCTACTTAGCAGCATTTGTAATGTACGGTCCAACATTATTTTAAAGCTCTTCATTCTTTCATACTGCTCAGATGGCATTTGACGCGGTATGATGCTGTCAACATGCTGTAGCTTCAAAGAGACCTTATTGAATAATTCATTGAGTTCTGCAAAGTGCTGGTCCTTCAAGCTCCTAATCTGTCAAAAACAAAGACCACATACAGATAAATTTGGTGCAGAAGCTATAGCGATAAAAACAGAAGACCATGTTTTGTCATTAAGTCAGCAAATATGTCACCGGCAAGATATTTTAACTAGCTATTCGAAGCATACAAATAAAAAAAAGAACCTATGATGTCCATTAAATAAAATCCTCGCACAGACTGCTAACTGCCTTGTGGTTTTACTACATCTAGATACTAACATACAGTATAGTTGTATACTTGTTATAAGAAGATTGCTAGAATTTCCCATAGCACGCATTTATACAGAATTTCCCATATATTTAATATACATGTTATAAGAAGATTGCTAGAATGTAGTGCATCTACACATCAGACTATTTTGTTGTTGTATGGAATTCCAGGTCCAGTTCCAGATAGAGTTTGTTGTAACACAGACCAAAAGAAGAGATGAGCAAAATGAAGTCAAAAGTAAATATCATGTCTTACCATTTGATATGTCTCCTCTTGCCAATCACCTGCACCCGCATGGCCTGTTTGAGCAGTAGAGTCCTCAGATGCTGCATAATAAGCAAGGTTGTTAGAGTGTATCACGATAAAATGAATAAGCCAAAAAATTATAAGCTACTAGTACGTTGTAGGATGGAATGCAGGGGCAATTGGAAAACTGGGATACTCGCCGTTAAGAACATATATAGACCACACTGAACTAGATGTCAGATTGCAACGTTTATGCAGGGTAGCACCACTTTATAGCAAAAACGTCCACAAATCAAAGAACCAAATCCAGTGAACAAACACAGAGGATTAATAGGGTCAGCTTAGTGAACTTACCATGACGATAACCACTCCGGGTTCAATAACTACAGACACACGACAGGCAAGCTAGAGGCAAAATTCTTATACATGATATTGTACCTTGTGCAGGGTGGTTTTGATTCAGAATCACTTGAGCATTTCCAGGAGCCTGCTGTGTCTCCGTCTCCAAAGAGAGCATTTTTTGAGAAATCTTCCGCCAATAATCAGACTGAGCAAACAAAAGAAAACATTACAGAATTTTATACCAAATTACTAATAGAGTAGTGGCGTGCAACCAACAGTTTTGGTACGACTAAAAGTTCAGCATGAAGGTGCTTGAGCTTTTAAAATTTGAATCACAATCATAGAAAAAAATATTAACTTACTGAATGGACAGATGGCATACACACATGAATTTGGAAGAGTAACTCACTGAAGCAACTCAAGGTGCAAAACTACAAGATTCAACATGTCGTCGATAATAACCAAGATCATGATCAGCGCTTGTTTATGTAACATCACAAAAAAAAAAGATTAAAAACATGCTAGCTTATTAACTTACATTTGTAATTTTGAATGTATACTAAGTGCAAAAATGCTAAAGTAACCGGGATGTGCTCTAAATGGTCTCCGTGTCCCCGGTTCAAGTCCTAGTACTACAGCAAAAAAGTTGAATTTGTTCCAAAGCATGACAAAAAACAGGATATGTTCCCAAGAGCATGTAAAAAAGGTTTTGGCAGCTGGAGAGCAAGAAAGTCGCCCAAGGTCCCACGGTTAAAGCCTCGCACAGCGTTTGGAAACAACTCTGCTCGATTATTACCCGATAAGCTCTGCTCTGAAAATCAGATAGGTTAAATTACCTGGTTGGTCGCTAGGATATAGATATTCTCTTCGAATTGCACAGCGATTCTGTGAAGTTCGTTCAGCTCCTCTGGCATCCATACCGGCAGATCCTTCCTCAGAGTTCCCAGCCTACATGATGTATAACGCAAAAACGTGAATGAATTGGTGGGCACATATACATCAGAATCGGTCACATAATTGACCAGAAAACACGTCGAAAATTCCTGTTCTTTTTCAGTTCTTCGGGAAACCAAAAAAAAGCGGAGGAAGGATCGAATTGATATGATCAGAGGGAGGGGAGAGGTAAGCAAATCAAATCAGCTATTATCCGTACATCATATCGACGATCCTGCTGCGCTCCTCGGGCTGGAGCTGGGCGCGCCAGTCGCCTCCTGCGGCGGGGGCGTTCAGGTCAACGCCGCCGCCGGCGGCAGCCGGGTCGGACCCCTGCGTGGGCCGCCAGTTGGCGTCCATGGAGCGGATCGGCGATTCCCGTACACTGGTTAGATCTCGAGAGCAGGATGGAGGTGCAAGAGGTAGAGTACACAGACGAGACGACGGCGACCAGGGGGAGAGACGCTATGCGGTGTGCATTCAGTAATAATAAACTCTCTTAGAGCATGACCAAGAGCATCTCCAATATGCGTATCTAATACTCCCTCCACTTCAAGAATTAAGGCATATAATCTTTACTATTAAAAGTGAGTTGGTGGCTCACTTTGGCCATCAAACATTGGGAGCATCCAGGCCATCCAATCAAATCATTAAATTTTGGACACATCCGGACCACACACTTAGGGGCTAATAGGATTTTTAAATCTCGCGATCATCAATATCGGTAATCAATAATGGGAATAAAATCAGCTAAGAAAGGAATAGTACTACTACTAAGGAAGGAAATCAACAATGGACCAACAAATTTGGTCACCATTATTTATAAAAAAATCTGCCACAGTCATCAATCTTTGCAGGTGATGAGCGCTATGTCACCGTGGCTACTTCCTATAATCTCTTTACCAAATCAAATCTTTGCTTTCCTTGTTAGCGCTGATCTCGCATCAAATTATTGCTCTCCTTCCCTTGCTGGCGCTTATGTTGCTACCAAATCGTCGTTTTCCTTCCCTCATTAGTGCTAATTACTAAATCCAGCAAATCGTCAGGCGCTGTCCTCCTCGTCGCCCCACACAGTCGAGATCTCCGCCGCACTTCCTCTCCTTCCTCTCCATCTGCCCGCCTGCTCCTCTCCGGACATCGCCATCTTCCGCCATCACCACTCTGGAAACCGGCACTCCGGCCGTCGCTGCGGGGATCTCTTCCAACCTCTCCTACACGGCGGCGGCAGTGCATCACAAGGAGTATAACGGCAGCGACGAGGAGGGATGCTGGCTCAAGCCCTAGCTGATGCGACCCCCTCCTCCAACGAAGCACCGATTTCCTCTACCTTGGCACCCTCACTCACACCGAAGTCATCCTAAATTGGTTTCCCCAGGCACAATTGCCTTCCTCTTCCACGCACAACTGGACGTCCACAAGTACGCCAGCGCCAATTTGTAGACGAATTTATCTACTAAATAGATGCGCGTGCGTGGTTAGTCATGATGGTAATCAATCTGCAGGTCTCCCTACTCATTATGTTCTTACTTTCAGATCATTAATCATCTACCAGGGCCATCTATTCAGCCCTCATGGCGGTGGACGCACCAGGAGATAACCAGAGGTTGTGATTGGCTGGCTGCTGATATTCACGCCTCACGGCCGCACGACGGCGGCTAGCTGATGACGACCAGATCGGCTATATTTTCATTGAACGGCAACATCACCTAGGCATTCCCCATTTGGTCGAAAAGAGAAGTTTGACCCGTCCTCCGCGTCGCTCCCGCGAGCGACGGGAGGACCCCCTGCCGCCGTCGCCCCAGGGCCACTCTCCTGCTCCCTCCGCCTCGCCGCCGCCAGACGGCACCGCCGGGCAAAGCCCAGGCGCTGGCGGCGTGTTCTTCCTCACATGAGGCAGCGGCGCGTGGCTGCCGCGGAGCGGCGTGCGGCGAGGGGCGTGCTGCCTCCGCTGGGCGTGGTGGCCTCCTGGCGTCTTGGGTCCTCCGGCGGCGGCGTTCTCGGGCTCTGGCTCGGCAGCCGCTCGGCGAGGCTTGGCGGCGAGGCTCGCCTCGGGCGGGTCGGCGTATGCGCGGCGGCGGGCAGCGCGCATGCCAGCCGCAGACGGAGCTCGGGCGCGTGTGGCCATGGCGGCCATCGGGCCCGGATCTGTTAGGGGCCGACCGCTTTGTTTTGTCCGATCTGCAGATCTGGGCGGTAAAGTGGAAGGGCTCCAGTATCTTCGCCTGCTGCGTGGTTGCGACTTTGCGGTTCGCTTGGCCCGCCGACCACCATGGATCGGTATGCCTCGCGGAGGTTTTACGGACCCGCAGGTCCGCCGGACCTATGGAGGTCTAGTTTGTCCGCAACCGTGTCCGGTCGACTACCGCCTCCGCGGAGGTAGTTCCCTCCCGCGGCCGTGGTCCTGTGGACCCTGCTTCATTTCTACCTGTGCTGCGATGCTGCAGACCCTGCGACGGCTTGCTCGGTGAGACGATGATGGCGGAGTCGGGACCGGAGTGGCGAATGCTCGTGGGCGAAAAGTTTGGTGGTGGCGAGGCCTCGCCCTCGCAGGTCTCCTCGTCTCTACCGTCTCGGGTTGTGGATAGGGTCCTCGGAGAAATCCTTGTCGGCTCGACCGACACCGACGTGGTGGGTGGCATCTTCCTTCTTGAGTTGTGGCTTCCCTACTTTCACCCTCTCGTGCCGGGAAACCCTAGGGCGCCTGGTCCGGCGTGAAGGTCGCTTCCCCTCTTGAGGGTGCTGCTTGGTGCTTGTCGAGTCGGGGCTAGGAGCGGGGTGGGCATTCTTCGGAGGGCGCAGCGGTTGCGGTCTTCCTCGTCTAGTTGATCCGTCTCCTTTCTTTTCTGTTTTTCTTTCCTTGTGTTAGCTCGGGCGTGTGGATGCTGCTGTCCCAGCATTTGTATCATGTGGTGTTCTTTGGGCGTTGTGCTGTCTGGCCCAGCAGCGGTCTCACCTATTTGCTTTATTTATAAAGCGGGGCGAAAGCCTATTTCGAGAGATTCCCCATTTGGTCTCTTGGAATCTTTTATTGGTGAGATGTGGACCAGGTCTTCAGTTTATTATCCGCAAGCTGGATGCATGAAAAGGTCCAGACTCACTTATGTATTGAGTTTGGTGTATAACTGACAGTTGGGACGTTACATGATGAGCATGACAGGTGTAGTCTTATTTTCTACAAGATCTTGCCTCTTATGTTCTCTTCAAAATCTCCAAGGCTCTACCATTGTGGCACCATCTTCAAGCTTCATTTATAAATTATGATTCGATGATTAACTCCACTTTTGTTTCCAGTTCGAAGGATATTGCTATAGGTGATGTATTCTGATCTCTGTGACTGATGTCATTTGTTCCAGTTATTTATATATCAGTATATTCGGTGGATACAACTGTAACTATGATCTATTTCCTCTTATACAGGCTTTAGCACATACGGTATGATTTACCCATTCTCTTTTATTATGTAGACTATTTATTGATTTCTCATCACTAAAATACAATCAAGTAGTATATCCAAGATTATTCTAATCGTCAATGGATATTCTTAGTTGAACCACTTATATCTGAGAAGCTAATGTATACTGCTAACGTCGTTCTCTTTTTCTGCGTTCGATTTTGTGTACCAGAATTAGAATGACATCAGTGTCCTACTCCCTCCGTTTAGAAATATAAGATGTTTTAGGTTTGTGAAGGAGATGTATCTAGACACCTTTTAGTGTATAGGTTCAAACGAATCTAGACACTAAAAGGCGTCTACATACATCTCATTCATAAATCTAAAACATCTTATATTTCCAAACGGAGGGAGTACATGTCAAGCATGCATCCGGATAAGCACCCCTCTCTTTGGTATTTGGTTTGACCACAATTTTTTTGAAGGATTGCATCAAGTCTGATACTTCAAAAACCATTTTTTTCTTCATTATTTTTTCCATAAGATTTTTGTGTCTTTTAAATAACGATGTAGGCAGACAATCCAACGGATCATGCGGACAGTCCGCTGGATGCCTGAACGAGTGCATGCAAAGCTATAAAACGGTAGTACGTTATTAGAAGATGAGTCGGATTAGGAAATGAAGCGGATAGGCCGGGTGGTCTTGGAGGACGTCCGTCTACATTGCTACTTTTAAATGATGACCCCTTATATTTAACATTTTTTCATCCGTCCAGGCTAGCTTTCTTTTGTTGTTTCTTTGCAGCAAATTCATATGTGTGGACAATTAATTTTACACTTCGTTGATCTTACCTCTGTGCAATATGTTCCTGATCTTAAATCCATGTTCTCATCGTCACCATCCTGAGAGCTACACATTCAAATATGATTGATTCATTTGTTTCATTTCGTTTAACCATTTTGATGTCACCACAGACCAGGTATTGCTGTACCTCTCTCATCATTCTTCAAATATAATATTACTGATAATCCTTCTCAAAATCATTAGTTCATAAATTGCATCAGACCCGGTATTTACTAATCCATTTTCCCACTTGGGAAGCATTTACAATCGAGTCCGAGACTTCTAAACATTGCTCCAAAAATAGTCGTTTATACATTCAGTTAGTAATGTTTGTGGTACATGGATGGACAGATGGACCGACCGATCAGCTATACTTAGCATAATCGAAACTATTGTTTGTTCGTGGTGTGGATTTCTGTATGTGTGCTCATTATGAAGTTCATACTATCCATTAGGATTTGACACTAGAATCTATAATCTGACACATCGGAGTATTTTTCTTCCATGTTACCACAAATTCAGTTGTGACATGACAATACACACAAGACATTGTATGTGTACTATTTAGTTTTGTTGCCGGGAGGCGGCGAGAAGGAGGGAGGGATTGTTATTTTTCTTGGTGCTAACATAAATTTAGTTACGACATGATACACACAATGCATCATTAGTATAATGGTCACTTCCGTTGTACGTGAGAGAGGGAGAAGGAGAGGGAGGGAGAGAACGCGGGAGGCGGGGAGAGAGAATTTTATTTTTCTTCTACTATAACATAAATTTAGTTGTGACACTATACATGCAACCCAAAATCAGTGGGAGAGGGCAAGGGAGAGATTAAGGATGGCAATTTTGTCCATGAATCCGGTTATTCATGGATATCCTACCTGGTGGGTAAGGGTATGGAGGCCTAATTACATCCATAGATTTCATGGGCGGATATCCGCTAATTTATAGGGCGGATATCCGCTAATTCATGGGGCGGGCATGGGTAGTGGTTTTCGCTCCATAGATATCCAATAGATACCCGGCTGACATGTGGGACCCATGTGTCAGTGAGATTGTTTTTTACATATGCAATATTTACTCAATAAAGGCCCCAACTTCGAAGCCACATGCCCAAAGCCCACCTAAGTAGTAATCCTAATTCCATTCAAAAGAAAAGTAGTAATCCTAATTAACCCTAATTCCCCCAATTAGTATATTGTCACCGAGGAATGAGGCTCTAATCATCCAAGTTTCAACTCAACATTTCTACTATGCATTGCTATATCTATTGAATGTATGAGATGTTGTATTAGAAACTTGTAATAAAAAGCATTCTCTAAGGCTATTATGAGACATCTATGTACTTTGTGATGTTATCATGTGAGATTTGACATATTTTAAGTATATGTGGTTAAAATATTATTGCTTTGATATTCCTATATATTATCCATATAATATTTGCTAAAATATTGTCGAAAATTGTCATTATATCGTATTTATGCTGAATGCTGTTATAATTATTGTATATAGTGTGTAAACGAATGGATATCCATGAATACATGGATATCTAGCGGGTTTGGATATGGAGAAACATCCATGCCCATGGATATCTTCGTATGGCTAGAGTGGGATTCATGGATTTGAATTTGGATTTGGTTTTGGTATATCCGTTCAAACCCGATCCATTGCCATCCCTAGGAGATATTGGTTGCGTAGCGACATTGAGTCTTGTGCGGGTTGGTAATAAACCAAGGTAAAAAATGGTATACCTACTCAAGTAAAATGAAGCTTAAGAAACACTCATTACATACAAGAATATCTATAGCACGTTAGGGAATAGATCTCGGTTTGTAATAATAGATAGATAGTTCATATCCTTGCTTTCTATTGATAAGTCGTTTAATTATCTATTACCTTGATATAATTATAGAAAATAGGATCTTAATTTTTGTAGATATACTACAGTTTGAAGCTATTGTTCCGTATGCACAAAATATTTCACTTACATTATATTACCATGTATAGAGAGAAAAGATAGTCCGTAGCAACGCACGGGCATTCAACTAGTTTTCTTAAAAATCAAGCCATGTAAAGTTAGTCCAAATTTTTAGAAAAAACTATTATATTATATAGATACCATGTGAAAATATGTTTCATAAGGTATAGATTACGTATTGTAATATTAATATTTTTCTCACGCACACGTGGTTTGTGGTTGCACCGCGCTTCACCACCGGTTAAATTCGCACAAAAGTAATATCCAACAAGATCAAACACACAATATAAATTTACCAACAAATAGTCTAATTATTATTATAAATTGTTCATCACCAACAATTATGCAACAATACAACAAATTATCATGAGCAATACAACAAACATATAAGACACTATTGTCGCTCATTCTATTTCCACCACTCCTCAATGCATACAATCGGTAGAATCAAGCATACCTAAAAACCCATGAGCCTTGTTCATCTCCAAAAATCTAGCTATATCTAAAAATTGCTTTACACACTTGATTGCTTGACTCTCTCTCATTGCCAAGTGGTCATTGACTAGATCTGTTGGAATACCGTGCCATCCTACGCAAGGCGGCGACCACTTTTGATAGGTGCTATGACCAAGTTCTCCGACGGCATTCCTCCTTTCCTCAAAAAGATCCTTCTTCTTCACCTCCTCGGCAATGTTCTTGAAAAGGTTGATGCTCATCCTAAAATGGCAACAAAAATACTTCTCGGGATATATTGGATTGTCCATAAAATAGCTTCGCACCAACTTATTGTGGCCTTCAATTTGTTCCCTCCACAACTTCTTTCGACTGAAAACGGAACCACAGTGCTTGGGTTTCTTGTTCACGTGCATAGCCAAGAGTATAACTTCAAGGTCAAATTCTTCGTCGGATGAATAGTACAAAGATCTCATCTATAAATATATAGCCAGAAGCAAATCCTATCTAAAAAAGGGTGGCGACGACGGTGGCTACATACCTTGCACGCGTGCGCCCAACCGGTCGTGGTGTACGCGGAGCACTGAAGGTGCTCGTGTACTAGCGCTGGTGCGTTTGGACTGGCTATTGGCTCTGGTGCATCGCAGCGGTCGTGGGTTAGCGACAGATCCTGGAGCAGCACGGAGGCCTGATTTGACGCGGTGACGCGGCGTCTGCGGCTCTCGTGATGACATGGCGGTGGAAGGTCGTCAACAACGCCTCGGGTCTAGCACCGAAAGCGGCGGTAGCGTGGAATCGGAGACAGCAACGCCAGAGTAGGTGGGGACACGTACGACGGAGTTTTCAGCATTAGTTGGTGTTCACGCGCTATGCAACAATAGAGCGAATTGTAGCGTGCTGAATATTTTTTTACCACATGCGTTTGGCGTGTTTGCTGGGCGCTAGTTTTGGCTGGCCGCGCGCTAAATCGGCGGGTTTTCTAGTGTGGGCATGTTTTAGTGCGTATGTTGGAGATAGACTCAACATTTTTTTAAGGGATGGAGATAGACTCAACTTTTTCTAGATACGAATGCATCTAGTCTAAATATTTAATTAGATATATATATAAATCTAAATAAAGTTGAGGCTATTAATATGAACGGAAGACCAAATCGCTGAACTATGTGTTAAGACTATTGTGACTGTAGAGCGGTGCACTAAGAAATATTTCATGAATTTTCTTATCTTCCTTATCACAGGTTGTCTACTTAAAAAGTATCATGATTTGGAGTAGTGTTATTTGAAAAATCTAGATGTAATTTTGACATTTTCTTTATTTTATTATGTCACAGCAATTCCATGTTTTCCTATTCAAGTATTGTTATGCCGAGAAAAAATAATCGTCATTATGTATCCAAGGGGTAAAAATGTGACTGGAATACATCCAAACACTAAAATCTGGGGTTACATGAAAGCAAATAAAATGGAGAAACTATGCTAAGTCCCTTCTTGGCTCACAAAAAACCCAATGACAAAAGAAACAGCCTACCATGATATTGTACAAAAGAATTTCCTTATTGATACGGTAATAGAATGAGAATGATGTCTCTTTAGACTTGACGGCCAATCACTTCCTTGTACATCTCTACAACAACATCATGCTCCACTTTCATGAAGATCTCCCTGTCCGCTCTCTTATCTTTTAGATAGTCGATCATCTTTAGTTGTTCTATAGCTGTGAGGCCTCCTACACATTTCAGTTTGTCAATGCAATGGCCAATGCAATAAGGATCTTTGTCGGGATCATTTTCTTCCATCTGCGCCATTTTCATATCTCTATAACTTTCTGTTTGCTTTGTCTTCACATCCTTATAAGTTTCAATTTCTTCTTTTCTGCCAGCAATAGGATTGTCGATAGCTACGTCCTTGCCTTCCATGTGCTTGCCTTCGCCACTTCCTTTTGAATGCTTAGCCTTTTTTACAGGTGATGCTTCTGGAAGTTTATAGTTGTCACCTGATGCAAAATGGCTAGCATTATTTCTCATGCTTATAGAGTAGGCACCATATGATAAGTCGACACCGTCCCCATACATACCTCTATCCTGATCATAATCTCCATGACCTAATCCTGGAGCCTCCAATGTTGGACTGGGCGAATTCAGTCTAGAGGCCTTCAGAACTTGCTCTGTAGAGGTTTCCTCACGTGGTACAGAAGGAAGCGAATTGTACTTCTCTTCAAGAAAGTCAGTTATCCTTTTGCATCGCTTCCCAAGTATTGTTTTACCTGAGTAGAGAGAAATAGATTTTAAGAACAGCCAAACAAGATCATGTGGTACATTCATAACTTATGAAGCTAACATCATAGTGCGGAAATTCTTTGAACCTCCACTTTCGTTGTTCTTGACTCAGTTCATCCTATTTTCCGTCAGTGGATTTTGGCACTTTTTTCTCATGGTCCCAACCAAACCCACTGCTATCTAAAAATGGACTTGATAATAGTGTACTCTCTCTTTAACCGTTGGACTCTATATTTTACTTGTTTAACTGTGAAATTAGCTCTATCAAACTGTTTATTAAGGAGTACGTGCCGCCATTAAATTTCATCGTAACAATGAGCATCTCTGTGTGACCATCAGTCCATGATGCTCTATTTTGCCTACCTACATTCGTAAAATATATGGAATTAGTCATCAAAATTGCAGAGCCTTAATTGTATCAAAACTGCAGCCCCTTGTCATCTATTTTATCTAACGAAAGTATAAATGGATAGATGATGAATCTAACATATTTGAAGGTCAGCATCATCTGGTCAAACTTACAAAATCCTAAATACTATAATTTAACAAACGACTTTCGGATCACCGTCTTCGTTTCATTCATATGGGGCATTGACTTGAGTTGACTAGATAGATTATTTTGTCGGTGCTGGAAGGCAAAAGAAGCCTCACAACGACAGTTCAAATCAACAAGAAAGAAGCACGAGGATGAAGGATATCGGAAGCACATCACCTTTCTTCTCTCCACCATGGTATGTTGCCTTCTCCATAGCTGCCGATGAGATGCCAAGGGAAGACAGTGGGGCCATAGTGGCTAAAGGGTATGAAGTGACGCAGAGGGATCGTCCTTCTTGCTTTAACCGTTAGAACCTGGATTACTGAACAATTCGCTGAACTCGGGGTTCAAGGAGTTGGACAGTTTTCGGTCAAGCCAATTCCGGTCCCGGTTTTTTATCCGGCCAATAAAAATAGGTGTGGTTTTTTTAGTACTGCGAAAATACCATAGTTTTTGAAACCTGTAGTATTAAAAACAATAATTTTTAGTCATAGCGAAATATCTCTAAGTATTTAAAAATGTGGCAATTTAAGAAAGTGTGGTAATTTTAGAAACTGTGGTATTTTATAAAGACTGTATTATTGACCAATGTAACTCTGTTAATACATAAGGCGTGGGTGTTCTAATGGACCACACACATTTTGCACTCCGGACATGACGATAACTGCTCCGGATAAAACATTCTTATACATGATGCCGGTGAAGGTGGAAGTAAAAGAGGTATGATTTTTTTAATACTGTGAAAATAACATAGTTTGGAGATACTGTAGTATTAAAACAACATTTTTTAGTCATAGCCAAATACCTCAAAGTATTTGAAATTGTGGTATTTTATAAAGACTTGTATTATTGTCTAATGTAATGCGTGAGTTTTCTGATGGACCACACACATTTTGCACTACGGACACGACGCTAACCACTTCGGACAAAACATTCTTATACTTGATGCCGGGGAAGGTGGAAGTTTGTTCAATGAAATCACGCATATTATTTCAGCACTTCATGCAATACAAAATTGCCATCCAAGAGAAGTTAATAAAATGTGCAACACTCAGTTTACTGTATATTCTACCTTGAGCGAGGTTGTGTCGATTTGGAATCACTTGAGCATTTCCAGCAGCCTGTTGTGCCTTTGTGTCCATAGAGAGCATTTTCAGAGAGATCATCCGCAAATAATTAGGCTGGGTAACATAAAAGAAAACAATATAAAGTTGTGTACAAATTAATAATAGAGTACTAGTGGCTTGCAACCAACAGTTCTATTATGATTAGCAACTAACATTTCGATCATAATCATAAAAAACTGGCCATGTAAGGGCAAATCAAGTAACTGACATCGAGCCAGGCAATATGAAGAAGACTGCTCCAACACAAAAGGAAAGTGGTTTGCCACAAATAAGCCAGACGTGCAGAAAGTACAAATGGAAATGGTACACCGCAACCAAATAATTCCATTTGAATTTTTTTACTGGAATGGAGTATATATGTAATTCAGATTAAGCCCGTTCAAAAAGAGGGAAAGAGGGAGTATAGTAAGGTCTTGTTTGATTTTGGGTCTGAGATAAATGATTGTGTACCATCGCGTATCCCATGGACTAGTGTAGTGCTATCGTTTTAACAGAAGATAGTTCAGGGCATACAAACATGATTTGGACAAGAAACATGATTGAAGCAACTCAAGGTGCAACACTACACTACAATATTCAACACCTGAAAATGATCAGCGTTTTGGTCTATCATTTTAAAAATCAGGAAGGCGGCGTGAGGATCTAGGATTTTAGGCTTTATTATATGTGTCTCCAAGCATGAGAAAAATCAGGATAAGTTTCCCAGGAGCATGTAAAGAAAATGCTGGCAGCTGGAGAGCAAAAAAAAAAAAAATCACCCAAGACACCATAATAGAAAGGTAATCTGCTAAACATGATGTGAAAATCTTCTACTGATTTTGGTGTCCGTTTTGCTCATTTGTTAGCCCATAAACCACCCCTATAACTAAGAGATTGTGCTCTGCGGAGATGTACGTTAAATTACCTGGTCGGTCGCGGCGTTATACATCTTCTCTTCGAATCGTTCGGCGATTCCTCGAAGTGCGCGCAACCCCTCCGGCCCTATTACTGACATATGCTTCTTCAGAGTTTCCATTCTACATGCATAACGCAAGAAGTGAATAAACTGGGGATATGCGTTGTTTTTAACTGTTATTATGCTGAATTGGCAACCTGTGCTATAAATTATTCAGATGTAGTTCCAGTTGAATATAAAGTAATGTTTAGGCTGGGTGTAAATCTGGTGGGACGCAAGCTGATCAGTGAATCCTAACAGGAAATTAATCTTGACATACGGCTGGATCAGAGCGCTTGCTGTGTCAGATGGACCGGTGACAAGATTTTGACCCGATCGGAAACATTGTACTCCTAAGGCAAATCAAATCAAGTTCAGAGTCCGTACATCTTATCGACGATCCTGCCGCGCGCGCCGTGCTGGATCTGGGCGCGCCAGTCGCCTTCGGCGGAACCCTGCGTGGGCCGCCACTCCATGGGGATCGATGGGCGATGCAGGTGGAGGAGTATTTGCAAACTAGACGACGGCGCCGAGGAGGAGGAGGGACGTACGGTTGGCTTGCCCGGTTTTGGTTTATAACTTGGCCGAGTGGTGCCCGTTGAAATAGCTGGCGCGATCCCGCGCCCCCGCCGCGCCCGGTAGGGGAGACAGGTGGACTTTCTGTTTTTTTATCTCCACATTATAACAGGCTAGTGAGTGCTTTGAGGCGGATATTCCATACAAAATTTGTAACAGAAAATTCGTCAAAACTCAGCTGTAGCCCAGTAGTATACGTCATGCTTTTTATTTTTTGTGAATTAAGAAATGTTTACGGATTCATCTGCAGTATAATTATTTTATTATCAATATACACATTATAAGAAATGATCTAACATTTGCAGGATTCACCAGGTTAATAACAACGCCAATAGTTCTCCGATAACAACAATCTTCTTTTGCATCCTCACCTCGGATTCATAGGTTAGAGTATGTCTCGTTGCTGCTTGATCTCTCCAAGGCATACACCGGAGAAGTTGAAGGAAGGATGCTTTTGTGAATTTCACATTTGAAAAATGGTACTATTCTTGAATTAAAAAAAAAGGAGGCCATGAGTTCTATGTTAGAAATAACCTTGATTAGCTGGGTAAGTGTTTGAAGGAAGCATAATATAATTAGTGGACCCGAGAGGCACCCCCTTCACCCTTCTGTGGCGCTTCCCCAAGCGAGCGACCGGGGAAAAACCTAGAAAAGCGCCGCCTGACCCCTCCCCTCATCCATTCTCTCTCCTCGCCGCCACCGGGGTGCACTGATTGGCAAAGCCAGATTGGCCTCAGTGGCGGCGGGGGAGGGGGAGGGGGCTTCTCTCTTCCTAGTGGTGGCATCGCGCTAGTGTGGGGCGTGGTGGCACAGTAAGGAGCACTGGCGTCGGAGATGTGGGCGTTGGTCGGCAGTGTGGAGGGCTTCGCGGAGGCGACTTCATGGTGGCAACAAACGATTTGGCTCAGCCTAGATCTGGTTTTCGGTGGCTGGCATAGGTGGTGGTGCAGCGAGCACCGTGGCGCAGAATGTGGCGATGGTTGTAGACATGCAGTTGCGGTAGCCATGGTGCTGCAACGTGGCTAGGGAGCTTTACGAGGCCTGATCTAGGCCTCATGTGATCCTGCTGCCATGTATGATCGGCAACCGCCTCCGGTGGTGGAGGGCAGTCCCCTCCGACTGGCTGATGTGCGTTAGCTTTTCTCCTTCGATCCACCGGCACTGCAGTGTGCTAGTTTTCATGTCACAAGTTTGATTTCACGGATGCTAGGGCGACAGCCCCGGGCATAGGCCCCGGGCGGCGGGTCAAATTGGTGGCTCTCCAGCGAGCATGATAGAAGATGTGGTGGCTGCGTATTTTGGTCACGTGGGCAACAATGGTTGCAATGACAAGTGACTGGGTGCATCACCGCTCAGATATGGAGTTGGATGTTTGATCTTCTCATGTAAGCCCTTTGGCCATCTTCGGATCACGGGGGAGTTACCGAGCAAAAGCTACGTGCTTCGACACTGACGATGGTGATGCCCACGGGTGCCTCTATCCTCTTGAGGGCGTCGTCAAGGTACTCCTCTCGGGCCAAGGTTCCGTGTGAAAACCCACGTCCTTTTGGACTTGGTGGCAACGACTACTTGCAACATTATCCTCTTGGGGGGCGCCGTCATGGAATTCAGATGCCCTAGGACATGGCACTGAATGCTTGCTCGGCTTTATAGTCGTGTTGTCTTTTCACCTCTTGGCGTTTTCTGTGTGGCTTCATTTGCCCGGTTATCCCACGATCCACTTTGTAAGAGAGCTTCCACACTACCTTATATGGTTTGATCGTAATGGATTTATTTTTAAAGCGGGGTAAAGGTCTGATTCGAGGATCTAGGATTCTAGGCAAGTATGGAGTCCATCACCTAGTCCTTATCGATTTATTAGTAGGTGGGGTGTTAGGAGATGATTTTCCGAGTTAGCATAGAATTGTGTTGTCCATGCAAGCGTTAGTATTTTAGTTATCAGAGTAAATAATAACGCATTAAAGTTTTAGTCAATTCTGCTATCCATATCGTCCCTATTTTTTTTGGCCATGGGATGGACGCCGGACAGGACGCATGTCGCTATTGAAACGGAGCCCTATCTCTAGGGAGACGGGCCCTCCGCCTAGGATCCCCTATGGCAGACGTCTTGCTCGCGCCCTAGCCTGTCCCCGGTCGCCGGACGGTGAGCCGTGTGTCGACCCCTAGGCCACGCGTCAACGGCTGTTGACGACAGGGCTCTTAGTGAGTTCGGAACGCGAGAGAGCTCCATACCCGCCGGGTCATGGAGCCCATCGACAGCCGACGTGGCAGCGAAAACCCTCACCGGTGGGGCAAGGGTGGTGGCTGGGGCAACACCTTGTGGAGGTGGCGACGAGATGTGATATTAGAAGATATACCGTGCACTATAGGAAACAGACAAATTGCCGTATTTGCCGTGAGCATTTTATCAGCGCACACGGGCAAACTATACGGCAAACAAAAAAAACACATCAAATTACGAAGAAAGCTCACAACAAATCACAGAGAAAGCTCCCTGCAGTCGGCAACTCAATGACGCTCCTTATTTGCCATGAGCCTGCTGTCAGCCTATGGCAAACCGGCGAACTGTTTGCTGTAGGTTTTTCAGCCTTTGCCAATGGCTTGGGGCCTATGGCAAACTACCGAATTCCTGTAGTGGTGCCTCATCGTTAAAAATTCAAAAGCATGACACGCACTGACAAAAGGCAAGACATAAAAGTTCTGAAATTCCCATTCCAACATGGCAAAAGGCGCATGTGGAACAATTGGTCGAGGATCATAACTTATTGTGCTATGCATGGCACTATATTTAGGGTCATCCAATTTAACTATATCCGGCCTTGATAACAAGCGGACCCTAACTAAAGCACTAATAGTTTTGGCGTGCCATCAAGCTCACCATCAACTTCGCCAATCAAACAATAGCAAACATTCACAAAAAAAAATAGCATCAATAAGTAACAGAAATACCAGACATAAAATTCTGAACTTTCCATTTCAACCTGGCAAAGGGCACTTGTGGAACATATTTGCCAATTCTCATCTGGAACACATATCTGCCAATTCTCGCCAAAAATGGGAGCAAAACGAAACTAACCACATTATCTTTAAAATTTTACATTTCACATTTGACACTGATCTGAGCCGGGCAAAGTTCACAGGTACTTCATGAAAGCCAGCCACTAACCCCAAGATTTTTTTTTGAGATTCAAAGTTGCATATATATTAATCAACCCGCACCCTCAAATGTTAATAGGTCTACAATCACTCCTGGTGGAACAGACGACCAAACGTTACAGACTTTATTCATGCAGCCCTCTCTAGCTAGGATATGTGCGACTTCGTTGCCAGATCGCCGTACGTGCTGAACCGAGTGGTCCGCAAAACCTCTCAGTAGCTCTTTCACCTCCTCAATAAGAGGCCCATGAACAGAGCGATCCTTGTCCTTATTCTGAAGCTTTGGCACTGCACCCAATGGCGAAGGACGAAAAAAAAATTGAGGCCGGGCGAACTTCAAAGCATTTTTTTTGATGAAATAACATTTGCACTTTCCTGATGGGTGCTTGGTTTAGAGCTGTTGCCACTACCAAGTGGTACAAAATACCTTTTCAAATCTACAGGTTACAAACATTGAAGACATGATCACATATTCTGATATTCATATGAGTACTATTTCTGTTGTAGCTTATTCAACAAATCACAATTGACAAATTTAAACTTGATTATACCTGCCCCCTTAGCAGCTGCAGGTTTCTTCCTCTTCTTATCCATACCGTTCTCCACCACCACAACAATTCAGAAATTCTCTGACTCTGATGTCTGAGCCCTAGCAAATAATTGGAGATTTTGAGATTAGGGTTAATGGAATTGGAAGGAGGGATGAGAAGAAAGGGGGGCGACGACGCACATGCAGACCTGAGGGAGACCGACGGGACTCAGGAGGAAAGGGGGGCGACCGGGCGAGTGGGCGACGGGCGACGACGTTCCTCCGAGGCTCAGGCTCCGACGTTCCCTGCGTCCGTGCGTCGTTCAGTTCCAGGAAGGGCGGGACTCGGGAGGTAGCTATCGAACAGGGAGACACCGAGCGGCCGAGGCGGACAGTTCGATCGACACGCGCATGGGCTGGCGGCACAGGTCGATCGACTAGCGCGCGGCCCATCTAAGGCCTAGGGAAGACCAAACCTTTACAAAACAGCCCATTATAGTATTTCTCTTCAGTTTTTATTCAGATATAAACATAAATCGTACAAAACTGAATACATATCCAAAAAGCATATATATATATGCGATTTTTTGCAAAAAATTGAGGTAGGGCTGCCCTACCTTGCATCGAGGAGTTACCGACCGCACCCATGCAATCGGACTCTAGGCAGATTTGGTGACTCCCTCACCTTAGCCAGTTCCACTGCATGCTTGCAGGCTATGATCTCAGCTCTTCGGGTTCGCACCGAGGTCAAAAATGGCTTGCTCTGATATGAACTCGCCATGGTGATTTCAAGAACCACGCCACACCCTCCGATGTTCGAACTGTAATGAAAGCCTGTCCGCATTCACCTTGTGCCAGCCCACGCCGGGGAAGCGGTGCTCCTCCGCCTAGTGCCTCGGTTCTATTCAGTTCTCTCGTTGCCCACCATTCCTCTACCGGTAGATGGATCGTCGAGCAACATGTTGTGGATCATCGATCTTCACCTCCTCCTGCAAGGCTGCTTCGCTAGCCACACCGATACAACACCATTATCCCTATCGCCAACTCCTTATCTTCTAGACCACCAAGCACCGAGAATCCAACCTGCCAGTTCCTGTGTTTGCACACACGCCGCCAGTGGCTCATCGATTGACTCAGTTGATCATGCATCGCGTCCCATGTCAATCTGGAGTGAGGGCACATCCAGAACCGATGCAGAAGGGTCTCTTCCCGGTTGCACACAATGCAGTTTACTCCATCTTTGATATGCCTTCGGCTCAGCTCCTGCTGAAGGGTTTCGCGGCATAGTAAATCAAAATTTTCTACGGATGCGAACAGAGGGAAGCCAAGATCTAATCTAGGAGATGCAAACAACGAGAGAGATTGGATTAGATCTTCATACCCTTGAAGATTCGCAATGAACGCGTTAACGTGGGTGATGTAGTCGCACGCCTCCTCCTCGCGATCCGATCCGATCTAGCACCACAAGTGGCGATGCCTCCGTGAGATGCACACGCAAAGACTCGACGCCTCCTCCTTGGTCCAGCAAGTATGGTGGAGAGATGGGTTGGATCTACAGCGATGGCGGTGCAATTGGTGGAGAGTTTCTACAGCAGGCTTCGCCACACGCAATGGGAGGAGAGAGAGGAGGGCAAGGCGGCCGGGCTTGAGGAAGGTGTGGGGTGGTGCGCCCCTCTATATATAGAGGGGGCGCCCCAACCCTCCCAAGTCCAAAACCGGCCAAGGAGGGAGGAGTGGGGGCAAGGAACCCTTCTAGAAGCTCCAACTAGGGTTTATCCTAGTTTGGCCGGGCCCTATGGGCCTTGTGCCCTGGCCCAATGCGCTGTGGCACTCCCTCATAGGCCCATGCCCTCCCGGAAGGTGGAGCCACGTTGGTCCCTTCCGAAGGTTCTAGAAGCTTCCAGACAATACCGATTAACCCGAACAATTCAACTCCAAAAAGCACCGCCTTTATATGAATCTTATTCTCGGACCACTCCGAACCTCTCGTGATGTCCCGGATCCCATCCGAGACTCAACAAAAAATCATAAACCAATTATCCAATCTATCCTAGCCGAGACACGTTATGTGTGACCCTTCGGTTCGAGAATATACGTACATGATCTTCTATCAATAATCAACAGGGTCTAGAAACCCATATTGACTCCCACATTCATCGATGATCATATCGGATGAACCACGATGCCGGATTCAATCAATACATATATATATTCCCTTCGCCTCGCGATATTTTACTTGCCCGAGATTTGATCGCTTGCATCGCCATACCTAGTTCAATCTCGCTCACGAAGTACTTTACTCTGTAATCCGATATCACTTTGTGATTAACTCCTTAACCACATGCTTGCAAGCGGTGTTGATATCGATTACCGAGTGGGCCCGAAGTATATCTCTCCGACTTGGGAGGGACAAATCCCATCTCGATACATACAACCCAACAGATACTTTCCGATCACCTGAGAGACACCTTTATGATCACCCTCTCATAGGATGACAGTTGATGACCTCAAAGCTTTCTTCCGATACCAGGGAGTTGTATTATCTCATGGTCTAAGGAATACAATATTTGACATAAGAAAAGCTTCGCAAAGATGAACACTATGACACGATCTAATTGCTTCGCTTAGTTTGGGTCCGTCCATCATATCATTCTCCCAATGTTATGATCTCATTATTAATCGACAACTCATGTCCATGGTTAGGAAACCTTAACCATCATTAATCAATGAGCTAGTCCATAGAGGCGTACTAGGGACACGGTGTTGTTCACAAACCACACAAGTATTAAAGTTTCCGCTTGATACAACTCTAGCATGGAATATAAACATTATCATGAACAAGAATTATAATAATAACATATTTATTATTGCCTCTAGGGCATAATTCCAACAGTCTCCCACTTGCACTAGAGTCAATAATCTAGTTTACATTTGGCAACAATCTCACACCCATGGCACTAAGGTGCTGATCATGTTTTACACGTGGAAGAGGTTTAGTCAATGGATCTGCGACATTCAGATCTGTATGTACTTTGCTAATCTTCAGATCTCCATTTTCTATATAATCTCGGATTATATGAAACTTGCGGTTGATATGCTTGGTCTTTGGATGATATCTTGGTTCCTTAGCGAGTGCTATGGCGCCAGTGTTGTCACACAATATCTTCAGTGGGTCCAATGCACTTGGAACCACGCCAAGCTTAATGATGAAGTTCCTGATCCAAACTCCTTCACTTGACGCTTCTGCAGCAGCCATGTATTCCGCTTCTACTGTAGATCCCGCGATCACGCTTTGATTGCAGCTTCTCCAGCTCACAGCTCCTCCATTCAAAATATACACGTATCCTGTCTGAGATTTAGAATCATCCTTGTCGGTGTCAAAACTAGCGTCGAGTAACCTTTACGCATTTAGCTGTTCATCACCCCCATAGACTAAGAGCATTTATTTAGTCCTATTTAGGTACTTTAGGATGTTCTTCACGGCTGTCCAAAGGTTCCACTCGGATCACTTTGATACCTACTCGTCAAACTAAGAGCATTGGACACATCCGTCTAGTACACAAGATGGCATACATGATAGAACCTATGGCCGAGGCATAAGGCACTTTGCTCATAGCTTCCCTATCATTTCATCGTAGATGGACACCGAGCCTTGCTCAATATCTTACCCGACAACATAGGCAATCGAACCTTTCTTTGCCTTATCCATTCTGAACCTTTTCGAACTTTGTCTAGGTATGTACCGCTTAAAGCTATCGTGTCTCTGTCATCTCTATAGATTTTGATGCCCAATATATAAGTAGCTTCACCTAGGTCTTTCATTGAAAACACTTGTTCAAATAACTCTTCACATCGTTAAGCATGTTAATGTCATTTCCAATAATCAATATGTCATCCACATATAGTACCGAAATGTCACCGAGCTCCCACTCACTTTCTTGTAGATGCAAGCTCAGAGCAATTTGGAACAAATCCAAAGCTCTTGATCAAAACGAAGGTTCCAACTCCGAGATGCTTTCTTGATCACCCATAAATGGAACGCTGAAGTTTGCATACTTTATCAAGATCCTTAGGATCGACAAAACCTTCGGGTTGCATCATATACAACTCTTCATCAATGTTGCCATTGAGGAACGCACTTGACATCCATCCGCCATATTTCATAATCATGAAACGCAACAATTGCTAATAAAATCCGAATGGACTTAAACATCGCAACAGGAGAGAAAGTCTCATCGTAGTCAACACCTTGAACTTGTCGAAAACCATTCGCGACAAGCCGTGCCTTATAGACGGTAACATTACCATCCGCGTCGCTTTCTTCTTGAAGATCCATTTGCACTCAACGGCCTTTCGGCCGCTAGGAGGGTCCACCAAAGTCCATACTTGGTTTTCGCCATGGATCCCAATTGGATTTCATGGCTTCTAGCCATTTCTCGAGTCCGGCTCACATCGCTTCCTCATAGTTCGTGAGGTTCACCGATTCTACCAACAAGACAGTCAAGACAGGGGTTCTGCCGTACCACCTGGGAGGGGCACACGACCTTGTCGACTGCGACGCTCAAGAGCAAGATCGTCCAAGCTTCATGATCCTTGTCATTAGCTTCCTCTATTGTTGGTGCAAAGCAATCGAACAATTTCAGTGTGCGCTACTCTCCAATTCAAGAGAAGGTTCAATAACCTCGCCTAGCTCTACTTTCCTCCCACTCACTTCTTCGAGAGAAACTCCTTCTCAAGAAAGGAACCGTTCTTCATGACAAACACTTTGCCTTGGTTCTGTGATAGAAGGTATACCCAATAGTTTCCTTGGGTATCCTATGAAGACGATTTCCGCTTTGGGTTCGAGCTTGTCCAGCATCAACTTCTTGACGTATGCTTCGCATCCTCAAATTTTAAGAAACGACAACTTAGGTTTAGCACCAAACCACAGTTCATACGGTGTCGTCTCAACGGATTTAGATGGTGCCCTATTTAAAGTGAATGCAGCGGTTTCTAATGCATAACCCCAAAATGATAACGGCAAATCAGTAAGAGACATCATCGATCGGACAATATCTAATAGGGTTCGATTCCTGCGTTCGACACACCATTGCATTTGTGGTGTTCCGTGGCGTGAGTTGCTAAACGATTCCGCTTGCTTTAAGATGCGTGAGAAAATCATAACTCAAATATTCACCTCCACGATCGGATCGTAGAAACTTAATCTTTACACGATGGTTCTCCACTTCATTCTGAAATTCCTTGAACTTTTCAAATGTTTCAGATTTATGTTTCATTAAATAGATATACCCATATCTACTTAAGTCATCGGTAAAAGTGAGAAAATAGCGATATCCACCGGCCGAAACACTCATCGGTCCACATACATCAATATGTATGATTTCCAACAAGTCCGCTGTTTCGCTCCATCATACTTTGGAGAACGGGTTTTGATCATCTTGCCCATGAGGCATGGTTCGCATGTGTCAAATGATTCAAAATCAAGAGACTCCAAAAGTCCATCAGAATGGAGTTTCTTCATGCGTTTTACACCAATATGACCTAGACGACAGTGCCACAAATAAGTAGTATTATCACTATCTACTTTGCATCTCTTAGCCTCAATGTTATGGTTGTGTGTTTCATCCCTTTCGAGATTTAGAAGAAATAAACCATTCACAATAGGTGCATGACCATAAAAGATGTTACTCATATAAATAGAACAACCATTATTCTCCGATTTAAATGAATAACCGTCTTGCAATAAGCAAGATCCAGAAATAATGTTCATGCTCAATGCAGACACATAATAACACTTATTAAGGTTTAAAACTAATCCCGAAGGTAAAACTAAGGAGAGCGTGCCGACGGCCATCACATCAACTCTTGATACATTGCCAACGCGCATCACCTCATCCCTCGCAAGCCGCCGTCTATTCCGTAGCTCCTGTTTCGAGTTACAAATATTAGCAATTGAACCAGTATCAAATACCAGGCAATACAACGAGGGCTAGTAAGGAAAACATCAATAACATGTATATCAAATATACCTTTGATGGTGCCAGCCTTCTTGTCCGCTAAGTACTTGGACGATTATGCCCAAAGGACCCTTGTCCTTGCAATAGAAGCACTCAGTGTCCGGTTTAGGACCAGACCTGAGCTTCTTCTCAGCAGGGGCAACGCGCTTGCCGCTGCCTTTCTTGAAGGGCTTCTTTGCACCCTTACCTTTCTTGAAGGTGGGGGGATTGTTGACCATCAACACATGATTATCCTTCTTGATGTCCACCTCTGCAGTCTTCAGCTTTGCGAAGAGCTCGGTGATCGTATCAGTGGAACCAATCTGATTGTGAGTCACTACAAAAATTGTGTAGCTGGGAGGGAGTGATTGCAGAACCCTGTCAATCTTGAGCTCCTCTGGAATCTTGCAGTCTAGTTGCTCAAGGCGTTGAGTGTAGCCCGACATCTTAATGGCGTGCTCACTAACGGAACTCCCTTCCTCCATCTTGCGCTTAAAGAACTTCTCGAGATCTCATATCTCTAAGGGCTGAGTCTCAAACATGGTTTTCAGCCTCGAGAATCTCAAAGGGCCCGGATAGTCTTCAAAACGATTTTGAAGGTCCGATTCCATAGCAAACAACATGGTGCTCTTAATCACACCATATCATCTTTGCGCCGAATCGATAGACAACTTTCTCATCACCAAGAGCAGAGTTGTTAGTTCGTAGCATGGAAAACAAAAATTTTCTACCGCATGCACACAAACAAGCCAAGATCTATATACTAGATTTTAGCAACGAGTCGATAGAGGAACTTACCCTCGAAGATTCCAAAGCGGTTAACGAGAGCAGATTCTCGTGGGTGATGTAGTCGTACACTTGCCGATCTCAAGATCGCGTAGATGATCCTTCCGGCGCTGCGTTCCGGCAGCGCTCACGCAGTCGGTCACACGTTCGGTACTCGACAAAGACCTTCCTCTCCCTTGTTCCAAGAAAAATGCAAAAGCGGAGGTTGTAGCACTCTCCTCGCGATTCCGGCAGACAACTGGCGTGGTACGGAAGTAGAGGGAGATCTCGCAGGCTTCAGCCGGAGGAGCGAGTATGGTGGACTATGAGAGAGCCCTCGACGATCTAGGGTTTAGACACGCCGAGGAAGAGGTGCTAGGGCGGCGGATAGGGTTTGGGGCTTGCCCAAGTCGGCGCCAAGAGGAGCCCTAGGAGGTGGCGGCAGCTGCAGGAGGTGGCGGCACCAAATTAGGGTTTAGAAGAGAGGATCTTGTGTCTTGGAGGGGCAGCCCTGCCCCTCCCTTTATAGGTGGGAGGTGCGGCCAAGGGGAGGGGAGTCCCTCCCCAACTCGGCTTGGAGGTGGGCCGCCGGTTGGAGGAGGGAACTCCTCAACTCGATTTCAAACTTCCTCCCTCTTTCCAAAAAGCTGCTGACTTTTCAAACTAGCCGTTTGACTTTTCAAACTAGGATTTGAATAAACCCTTTATTTTGGACAGCGAAGACACCTAGTACATAATGCAATCATACCAACTTGATATAACACATTCATGTACCCCTTCCCCTTCGGAGTGCCGGACATTCCGGAACCTTCTAGAACATTCTCGATGAAAACACCGGAACCATTCTCCAACTCCGAAATGGAACTTTCCTTATATGAATCTTATTCTCCGGACCATTCCGGATCTCCTCGTGATATCCCGGATCCCATCCGAGACTCCGAACAACATTCGGTCTCTTACTCATCATTCCATAACTACTCAACAACATCGAATCCTTAAGTGTGTCTCCCTACGGTTCGTGAATTATGCGGACATGATCGAGACTCTTCTCCGATCAATAACCAATAGAGGAATCTAGAAATTCATATGGCTCCCACATATTTCTACGATTACTTTGCGATCGAATGAACCACTTACATACGATACCAATTTCCCTTTGTCTCACGATAGTTTACTTATCCGAGGTTTTGATCGCTGGTATCTCGCATACCTAGTTCAACCTCGTTACCGATAAGTACTCTTTCTCGCTCGTGGTATGTGATCCCTTGTGATCCAGTCACATGCTTGCAAGCTAATTGGATGACATTCCACCGAGAGGGCCCAAAGTATATCTATCCGTCATATGGATGGACAAATCCCACTCTTTATCCATGTGCCTCAACACATACTTTCCGAACACTCAATGCCACCTTTATAGCCACCCAGTTACGGTGTGGTGTTTGATTTCATCAAAGCATCCTTCCGGTGATGGTGATTAGCATGATCTCATGGTCGAAGGAATTAGGTTACTATGTATCAGAAAGCTTATAGCAAATGAACTATATTAAATGACTTGATCTTTATGCTACGCTTAACTATAGGAGTATGTCCATCACATCATTCTCGTAATGATATGACCCTGTTGTTAATAACATCTCTATGTTCATGATCAGGAAACCATGATCATATATTAACCAACAAGCTAGTTTAACAAGAGGCTCTACTAGGGACTCTTTTATGTTTACAAATCACACAAGTATTAATGTTTCCAGTTAATAAAATTATAGCATGGTATGTAAACATTTATCATAAGTATGAAGATATGATAATAACCACTTTATTATTGCCTCTTGGGCATATCTCCAACAAGCAGCAGGGGCGTCACCTAACGCATTCTCAAGGACATAGTCCTTTTGACCGCCAGAGAGAATGATTATCAGATTGCGGAACCAGTTGGTGAAGTTAGACCCATTGTTCTTAAGCTTTTCTTTCTCAGCAAAAACGTTGAAGTTGAAGTTGGACTTAGCCATTTGATCTACAATATTTGCAAGTAAAAATTAGACTATGTTCATGATAACTAGTTCAACTTTTAATCAAATTACTAGATGAACTCCCACTAAATTCAACATCCCTCAAGTTGTTTAGTGAACACGATCCAAATTCACCACACCTAATCCGATCTTCACGAGAAGAGATGTGGTTTCAATGGTGGACAACGAAGTGTCGATCATATCATTCATATGACTCATGCTTAACCTTTCGGTTCATGTGTTCCGAGGCCATGTCTGTACATGCTAGGCTCGTCAAGTTAGACCCAAGTATTTCTGCGTGTGCAACTGGCTTGCACCCGTTGTATGTGGCGTAGAGAGAGTCTATAGCACCCGGTCATCACGTGATGCTTTTGGACGACTAACTTTCGCAACGGTGCATACTTGGGGAGAACACAATTTTTATCTTGATCTTTAAGTGAGGAATCATCTTATAATGCTACCGTCGCGATCTAAGCATAATAAGATACATAAAAGGATAAACATCACATGCATATAACTTTATGTGACATGGTATAGCCAATCTTCGCGCAATGATCTCCATCTTGTGTGTTCCGGCATGATCTCCATCACTCCACCATGATTGCCTCCACCACGAATAGTAACTACAACTATTGCTAACTACTTAGCGATAAAGTGAAACTATTACATGGCGCATAAGAAGTTGACACACAGGTCATACACAATTATAAAGACAACCATATGGCTCCTGCCGGTTGTGTACTCATCGACATGCAAGTCGTGAAACATTACAAAACATGATCATCGCATACATTATACACATCACATCTTGGGCCATACCATATCACAGAAAACACTCCCTGCAAAAACAAGTTAGACGCCTCTACTTTGTTGTTGCATGTTTTACGTGGCTTATGGGAGTAGATGCTAAGAATGATTCTTACCTACGGAAAGCCACAACGGTGATATTATGGTTGCCAAACTCCGGTGTTAATCCCATGATAACTATAGTGAGAGAAACTGACATCCACCAGCCGCATGTGTGGAACAAGCCACACGTCAAGTGCGGAGCCGGTCTCGCGAACGACGTCGCGTAAGGTTGGCCTGGACCGCACTACTAGGAAAATGGCCTTTAGTGGCGCACCATGAAACATCATCTGTGGCGCACTAGCAGTGCGCCATGTGCCTTGCGCTACAGAAGTTTAAACTTCTGTGGCGCACTGCCTAGTGCGCCACAGAAGTTTAGAGACGGCGTGGCGCACATGCCGGCGCCATAGAAGTTTGGGCAGGTGCGCCGCAGCGTATGAACGATAACCGTGGGCGCACTAGGTGCTGTGCGCCACGGATGTAAATTTCAAAATTCAAAAAAAAAGCAACAGATCTGGATCTCGTCGCGGCGACTGGCGTGGCAGGTCGCCATCGCTGCAAGCGGCGTCGGTGTCGTCGTCGGAACTGCAAGGAGGACGTAGAGGAGAATAGGAGGAAGAGGAGGAGAAGAAGAAGATGAGGCAGAGGAGGAGAAGAAGAGGAGGAGGAGGAGAAGAGGAGGAAGAGGAGGAGAAGAAGAAGAGGAGGCAGAGGAGGAGAAGAACAGGAGGCAGAGGAGGAAGAGGAGGAGAAGGAGGCCGCCGTTGCACCACCGTCGCCCGTTGTCACTGCGAGGAGGAGGAGAAGGAGGTCGACGTCATGCCATCACTGCAAGAAGAGGAGAAGGGGAAGGAGGAGAAGGGAGAAGGAAGAAGGAAGAAGGAAGAAGGAAGAAGGAGAAGGGAAAGGGAAGGGAAAGGGAGAGGAAGAGGGAAAAGGGGAAGGGAAAGTGGAAAGGGAAAGGGAGAGGAAGAGGGAAAAGGGGAGGGAGGCGGGGTGGGGATTCAAATTTGAATCTCGCTTAAGCTTATCCGTGGCGCACTAGGTGTAGGTGCCACGGATAAGTCGCTCTGTATTTTTTTTTCTGCAAGAAAAACGGTTTTTGGTAACTTTTTACTCTTTTCGAATTTTGAAAATCTAAAAATCGCTAAACGACTATAGGTCATTGCGAGCGAATGCGAAATCTCGTTCTCGTCATTTTGGTATATTATACAATTTTTTTCGATATCGTATGCAAAAGTTACGGCCTTTTTACCGTGGCATAACTTTTTTTTGCAAATAAAGTGAAACTCATTTTGTTAATTTTACTAGAAGCTATACCACATTACCTACCTAAATATGAAATGATTTAATTTTTTGAAGTGTTTATCATTTCGTTTATTTTTGCAAACCCTAAAAAGGCGATCCACGTGGGGTGTGGAGTTGGTGCATGCCACTACATCTGTGGCGCACATGCCATAGTGCTACAGTACAATAACTGTGGCGCACTATGCCATGTGCGCCAAAGATGCTTGCGGATGGTTCACACTAGAGAGGGGCGTGCGCTTAGGCGTAGTGCACCCCCCCATGTGCGCCACAGATGACACTAACAACCGTGGCACACATGACTATAGTGCGCTACAGATGTTTGGCGTGCAACAGGCCCCGCCCACACATCTGTGGCGCACTATAGTCATGTGCGCCACGGTTGTTCTAGTTACTAGTAGGGCACTGCCCACAGGTGAGCCACGCCTGTTTTAGCCGTGGGGCACTTCAACCATGTGAGCCACGGATGTGCTGATTACCTATAGCCGTTTTCCTAGTAGTGCCGCTTCAATCTCACTATCCCGCGTCATAAGAAGAACACAAACAAGAGGCTTGCAATAGAAAAAATCAATGCCCACAACAACCATGTTGCGTTCTACTCGTGAAACACATCTACGCATAGATCTAGCTCTGATACCACAGAAGGGTTTCGCGGCATAGTAAATCAAAATTTTCTACGGATGCAAACAGAGGGAAGCCAAGATCTAATCTAGGAGATGCAAACAACGAGAGAGATTGGATTAGATCTTCATACCCTTGAAGATTCAAGACAATGAACGCTCAGGAACGTGGGTGATGTAGTCGTACTCGCTTCTCCTCCTCGCGATCCGATCCGATCTAGCACCACAAGTGGCGATGACTCCGTGAGATGCACACATGCAGCACCTCGACGTCTCCTCCTTCCTTGGTCCAGCAAGTATGGTGGAGAGATGGGTTGGATCTACAACGCGATGGCGCGGTGCAATTGGTGGAGAGTTTCTGCAGCAGGGCTTCGCCTACACGCAGTCGGGAGGGAGAGAGAGAGGAGGGCAGCAGGGCGACTGGGCTTGAGGGGAAGGTGTGGGGGGTGGTGCGCCCCAGCCCTCTATATATAGAGGGGTGGGCGCCAGCCCTAACCCCTCCCCCAAGCCCAAAACCGGCGGCCAAGGAGGGAGGAGTGGGGGGCAAGGAAACCCCCCCCCCTTCTAGAAGCTCCAACTAGGGTTTATCCCTAGTTTGGCCGGCTGGGCCCTATGGGGCCTTGTGCCCCTGGCCCAATGCGGCCAGGGCACTCCCTCATAGGCCCATGCCCCCTCCCGGAAGGTGGGGCCACGTTGGTCCCCTTCCGGAAGGTTCTAGAAGCTTCCGGTACAATACCGATTAACCCGGAATAATTAACTCCAAAAACTGCTTGCCTTATATGAATCTTATTCTCGGACCACTCCGGAACCTCTCGTGATGTCCCGGATCCCATCCGAGACTCCGAACAAAAACTCATAAACCAATTATCCAATCTATCCTAGCATCGAGACACGTTAAGTGTGTGACCCTTCGGGTTCGAGAATATGCAGACATGATCTTCTATCAATAATCATGTAAGCATATCTTCGAGTATTTGGTTTACTCGCTCCGTTTGTCCATCGGTCTGAGGGTGATACGCGGTACTGAAATCTAGGCGGGTTCCTAAACCTTCTTGGACTTTATTCCAGAATCTCGAGGTAAACTGAGTTCCTCGATCCGATACTATGTTCTTGGGGACTCCGTGCAAACTAACGATTCTAGCGATGTACAACTTTGCTAGCTTCGAACTCTGATAGGTGGTTTTGAGGGGCAAGAAATGGGCGACTTTGGACAATCTGTCCATTATGAACCAAATAGAGTCATTTCCCCTACTAGAAGTAGGTAGTCCAGTGATAAAGTCCATTCCTACAGAATCCCATTTCCATTCCGGAATTTGCAAAGGTTGCAACAATCCAGCGGGTCTTTGATGTCCGGCCTTGACTCGCTGACATATATCACACTTGGCGATATAGCTTCCGATTTCTCTCTTCATCTTATGCCACCAAAATTGCTCTTTCAAATCTTGATACATCTTAGTTCCTCGGGATGGATAGAATAAAGAGTATCATGAGCCTCTTTCAAGATAACTTCTTTTAACTCAGAATCTGATGGTACACAAAGGCATCCTTTGTACCACAAAACTCCTTCTTCGTCCTCGGTGAATCTGGGTACTTTGCCTGTACCCATACGACGTTTGATTTCGTCGATACTAGCATTTCCTTTCTGCGCCTATTTAATCTGACTGATCAAAGTGGGATGAAGTTCTATGCTAGCCAAAAATCCTTCACTTACTAATTCCATTCGAAAATCTTCCATCTCTTTGTGCAAACTTGGTTGCTCCTTCAAAATCATGGAGTTCAAGCGGCACGGCAATCTGCTAAGGGCATCGGCTACCACATTGGCTTTACCAGGGTGATAGTGAATGTCCAGGTCGTAATCCTTGATTAGCTCAATCCATCTTCTCTGCCTCATATTCAGCTCCTTCTGAGTGAATATATACTTTAGGCTCTTGTGATCCGAATAAATCTCACAACGGTTTCCCATCAGGTAATGTCTCCATGTCTTCAGGGCTAGAACTACGGCTGCGAGTTCGAGATCATGGGTTGGGTAATTTTGTTCATGTTGCTTCAATTGTCGCGATAGATAAGATATAACTTTGCCTTCTTGCATTAGCACACATCCGAAACCAATCTTGGATGCGTCACAATACACATCGAAGGTCTTCGTGATATCCGGCATGATCAAGATTGGGGCTGAAATCAATCTCCTCTTGAGTTCTTGAAAACTCTCTTCACACTTGTCTGTCCATTTAAACTTCTTGTCCTTCTTCAGCAATTGGGTCATGGGTCGGGCGATACTCGAGAATCCTTCTACGAATTTGCGGTGATATCCCGCCAATCCGAGAAAAGCACGAACTTGGGTTTGGGTGGTTGGGGCTTGCCAATCTTCTACATCTTTCACTTTGGCAGGGTCAACAGCAATTCCTCCGGCTGATACAATGTGACCGAGGAATCCTACTTCCTGTAACCAGAATTCACATTTGCTAAACTTTGCATACAACTGATGCTCTCTAAGGGTTCCAAGAATGGTCCTTAGGTGTAGCTCATGTTCTTCTTATGATTTGGAATAAATCAGAATGTCATCGATGAAAACAACGACAAACTTATCCAGGAAGTCCATAAAAATCTTATTCATGAGGTTCATGAAATAAGCGGGGGCACTGGTTAATCCAAAAGACATGACTGTATACTCATACAATCCATATCTGGTGGTAAAGGCAGTCTTTGGGATATCCTCTTCACGAATCTTGAGTTGATGATAGCCAGTTCTAAGATCAATCTTAGAAAACACCTGGGCACCGGTCAACTGATCAAACAAATATTCTATCTTAGGCAAGGGGTACTTGTTCTTGATGGTGACATCATTCAACTTCCGATAATCCGTACACAAACGGTTACCTCCATCCTTCTTGTCCACAAACAAGACAGGTGATCTCCATGGGGACGCACTTGGTTGGATCAATCCGATTTCTAACATGGAATCCAGTTGCTTCTTCAGTTCTTCTAGTTCTGACGGGTTCATACTATAGGGTCTCTAGGCTATGGGTCCTGTTCCGGGGATTAGTTCGATGATAAACTCGATATCCCGATCTGGGGGCATACCGGGCAAAACATCTGGAAATACATCGGGGTATTCGCAGACTATCCGAACTTGGTCAATGGTAGGTTGGGCTAGACTCTTGTTACAGTTTAATTGGCGAGGTAAGGTTTGGATATATGCTCGATGATATTCAAGGTATCGGTCATGGTGATGGCTTTCTTGTACGATCAATCAATCCTTTATGTTTGGACATCCAATCCATTCCTAGTACTACTTCCAAACCTTTAGTTCCGAGTACTATTAGGTTAGCATAAAAATCTATGCCATGGGTTCGGATAGGGACGGCCTTGCAAATTTGCCTAGCCTTGGTGATTGATCCGGGAATTTGTACAATCATCACATGCTTCAGTTTGGTTGGTTGAATTTTACTAGTGCAGCAAATTCTTGTAACAAATGAATGCGATGCACCGAATCAAACAACACTCTTGCAAGTACTGAATTAACAGAAAACATACCCAGCACGACGTCTGGCGCTTCCTGAGCTTCTTCAGCATGCATGATAAAAAGACGGCCATTGCGGTTGAGTGAATTTCCTGGGGCAAATCTTCTTCCGGGCTGAACACGACGCTGCTGCTGAGCTGGGACATTGGCGTTGGGGGTTGTAGCATTCTTCTTGTTGGGGAACTCGTTGGAATAGTGGCCTTTATTTCCACAGTCATAACATGTCACTTGTGACTTGTCCTTAGCTGCGACAGGCACACCATTGGTTCCAGTCCTCGGGGCAGTGTTGGGGTTGGCGGTAGCATTGTTGGTGTTGAACTTGGGTGGGGCACGGGTGAAATTGCTAGAGTTGCCGGGGTTGTTGTGATTTCCTCCGGGTCTAGGATTTCCATGGTTGGGATAGGTCGGATGGGTCATAGGGGGTCTGTTGGTTCTTGGGGCAAATCCTGGAGATGGGTTGGGGCGATACTTTGGGGTTTGATGGGTTCCTGGTTGATGCATCATGTGACGCTTGCGGTTCTCATTGGCCTGGTTAATCTTTCCTTCCATCTGGATAGCAAAGTCGACAAGGGCTTCAATATCAGCAAAGGGGATATTGACTAACATTGTCTGCATCTCGTCATGCAGACCATTCAGGAATCTTTCTTTCTTCTTGGCTTCGGTGTCTATCTCGTCCGGGGCATACCTAGCTAATGACAAAAATTTGTCACGGTATTCCACTGATCATCCTTCCTTGCTTCAACTCTGAACTCGTCTCTCATTCTCTTGATCAAACTCCGGCACATGGGTTCTAAACTTGACCTTGAATTCCTCCTGGTCATCATCCGCCTCCGGTCATTGCACACATCGCTCCACCATGCCACGCATCTCCGGCTAGATAATGGGTGGCGAACAGACTTTCTCGTTGGCTTCCACCGCTACTTCTAAGTTGTTTTCCATGGTTTGCAGCCAATCAGCGTCTAGGGGTTCTTCTGACTTGGTGAAAACGGGTGGGTTGGTATTCTGGAAATTCTTGAGCTTAGATCCATGGTTGTCCTGATTTCCGTGGCCTTGGTTGTTGTGGGCTAGCTGGGCTATCTGTTGCAGAGTGGCTAGGTTGGCTTGACGTTCCGCTCTTTCAGCTTCGCGGTCAGAAGTCAACATTTGCAGGATCTGCAACATCGGATCCGGGGCTGAACCACTTCCTCCACGTGGCATCTGAAGATTGACATGGATCATGAGGAAAGAGGGAAATTTCTAAGGTTTTGGGTCTTTGAAAAGTTTTTAGAGTTTGACTCAGGTTTTTCTAGCAACTTGCTTTTTCATTCATTCACTCATAGCACACAGTACAACACACACCACAACAAAGAAAAACAGATGGTTTTAAGAACCATTCTGGAAACTACGATACAGTGGGACCGACTACTACTCACTACGCTAGTGCTCAGTGCTACTACTCCTCGGAGTCTGTGGCTTCATCATCTTCATCATCATCGATGAAGGTGAAATCATCCTCATCGGTGAAGAAGTCCATGGCCTGATCCTCCAGAAAATCATCATCATCGCTGAGATAGGAGTAAGGGTCTCCACAAAGATCCTCTCTGGCATTCTCCCTTTCCTCTAACTGCATGTCTCTCTCATGGATGGTCTCTTCCAAAGATGAGATGCGATGGCGAAGACGGGCAATAATGCGCTCCTTCTTGTCGAGACGGCAAGTAGACTTGCGATCCTTTGCTAGCATGGCGATGGTCTGGTCCTTCGTCTTGATGATGGCAGACTTGTGGTTGCAATAGTCACGGCAGTTGTCCAATTCCTGCTGACGATCATACATCATGAAGCTAAGGTGGTCCAATTGAGTCTTCAGCTGGGTGGTATGGGGCTTCGGTGGTTGGCCATTTGCATCACGCCTTGGGCAAAACTCAAAGCGAGTACCCTTGTTCGATTGATGCTCGCCCACAGACGGGAAAGAGCTTCCTGCATTGCTCTGGCAAGTCCATCGAGCCAGTTGTTTTCCCTCAAGGTAAACTGAATTCCCTCCGCAGTGGGAGGTTCAATCTTTCCTCGGAGACTTGCAACAATTAGCCACTGCAGATCTTATCCACCTTGATCATTGAGCTGAGCTCCGAAGAACTCAGGGTGCAGACGCTCCAGAAGTTCCGAAAGCTGATCCAGATCCCTCTCAAAGATAAGGTCTCCTCCATTCCCGAGTTGGTAAAACTTGCTGTACTTCACGTCCATCTATAAAAATAGAGGATGCGTAGATTAGCAGAGTGATCAAGTGTGTAAAAATTTTATGTATTTTGCAAGAGTTTTTGAGGAACATGAATTTTTATGAAAGAATTAAAGAGGTAAGAATGAGAATAAGTTTTCGTAAATATTTTTTTATTCTTTTGTTTTGAAACTAAGTTTTTGGGTCAACGTCCAATCTAACTAGGGTCTCCTATGGTCAGGATGGCTCTGATACCAACTTGTCAACACCCGGATTTTTCAATCCTAGATGCCTGTTATGCCATACATCGCAATCCCAGGATTACCATTTTTGCGAGACATAACAGAATTGGATACCATAGTACTTCATCCATTACAAACGATACATAAGTTCTTACACAAATAGGGATCTCATGATCCGGTTCTTAATACAACATCAAGCAGCGAAATACGTAATAATAACGGTAGCGTAGGCGAAGCTCCATCTTCTGGGTTACAGGCAATGCTGACGATGGGAGATGATCCTAGTTGTCGTAACCTTCCTGGGGTCCATCTTTCAGGTACTCCTCTTCATAGTCTGGCCATGGGAATAGCCAGGGACAAAGCCATGAGTACTCTTTAAGTACTCGCAAACTAATACTAACAAGTAAAGGGGTTTTTGGATAATAGGATACTAGGCTCTAGGGTTGTTTTGCAAAAACCAGATTTATCTCTACTAAGTTCCAAAGCTAGTCACAATTTTATAATTCCTAAATGGGATCTTTTAATTCAGGTCACAACTCTGTTGTGGTCAAGTCAAAGTCTCAGTTCATTTCACAAGTCATTTTGAAAAGGGTCTGACGGGGGAACAGTATGGCCACTCCAACTATCCATAATCATGACGCGGCTATTCAATAGTTTGACACTGCAGAGATTGTACACTTTCACCACAACATTCGATACATCCGTCAGAAAAATCCTGAATTCACCATACTCGATATGGATAATCAATCCTAACCTTTCAAATACACGCCTAGTATAAGCACCTCTCCGTGAGTTTGGCCTCCCAACCATGACCACCTGTCATCTTGGGTACCGCATGTGGACAATCTTCACAAGGTAGCCTCACTGGACCTTGGTCGTGAGGAACTAATACTAAGGTATATAAGTTTCAGTCAAGCCCTACCCAATCTTGAATTATTGTGGTTGTACGCTAAAATTGGAATGGTATCGCATCCGCACAACCATCAGTTTTATAAAGGGCTAAGGCTCATGCCTCAACATTTTCATCACCAAAATCATCAAGTGTTTGGAAACATATGTCCAAAACATTTCAATAGAATGATCCATCATTCCAAGGTTTTCATAACCATTTTCCACCAAGATTCCCATCTAAAGTTGATCAAGTTTATGCTTAGCACTAGCATCTACAGGTGGGGTAATACTAATGAGGGTGGTAACTAGTGGGTTTCACTAAGTCCAACCTTATATCTTAGGCGATATCAAGGTTTCTAGCTTAGGCCAAATTTTATGCTCTTTAAGCAACCTTCAGCACAACTATCTAGTATCTACCAAACTCTTAGGTAGACTCTAAGTAAGCTTTGATAAAGAAATAAAGTAAGATGCTTGCACAAAAACTAGGATTGGTTTTTAACAAGCAAGTAGGGTCACAAGTATGGGTTTGTGGCATCAGTAGGGTATCTTGCAAGGGTTAGCTTGCATAGGTCAACTTGACTAGTAAGGCTTGCATAGGTATAGTATCTTGCAAGTGTTAGCTTGCATTGATATAGTATCAGCCTGCATCAGTGTCAATATAAGCGTGCCTTGTGCAGAGCAGTGGTTGAAGTTCTCCTCGGCTTCCTCTTCGTAGTATCCTCCTTCCTCCTCGTATCCTTGGTCGGTACTAGCTTCTATGAATAAATACGAGGTACACAATCACCAAACAATACTTAACTACTTGCAATCATCACACACAAGGGTCCTATAGATGATCTAGCATCATCTCTAACATTACAAGGTTAAGGCTTGGTTTAAATTTCTTTTATTTTTAGAAAAGTAATTTCTACTCATTGAAAAACTACTTAAGATTTAATATTCTCCAAACTAAACATGGGATCATGTTGACACATGTCATCACCACATATTGTAGTCCATGGGAATGTGATTTAAAGTGGTGTCACAATTTAATAAGGTTTTACCCTTTTATTTTAATTAATTAAAGTGGCTAGAAATGCTTAAGAAGCATTATTTTATTACTTGAACATTATTTCTGCAAGTAAACCTATATATATTTTTATATATTCTGAAAGGTATGGTTAAATGTGATTTTTGAGAGTTGGAATCAACTCAAAAGCTTTTATGGTTTAAATTTGAAAAAGTTTGAATGCAGAAAAGCTTCGCCTTGTTATTTTGCTATGGGTGATCTAGATCCAAATGACTTGAATCCAACGGGCTTGGATTAAGCATTCACAGAAATTTCCAACAAAATTGGTTTCTTCCAATTTTGTGCACTGAATCGATCTGGGTTGATTTTTGAAGTTGGGTGCTGAAGTGTGTTTGAAATGAAATAGAAAAGTTTTAATTTGAATTGTCAATGCGGGAAATTTAATGGGCTGGCCTGCTAAGCAGTGCTCCCGCTGGCTGCTTAAGTGGTGTCCCCACCGCCGCTGACACGGGCTGGACGGGCGGTATGGGGCAACGTGGATCGTTCGATCTAGTTCTAATCCAATGGCTGAGGGTCATCGTCGACGCGAGACAGCTCCGGCGAGAACGAAACCTAGCGCGGCCAGTGAGGGGTGCTGGGGGCTCACCGGGGTACTAGCGAGGGTCGGCGAGGCGGGCGAACGACAAAGTCGACGATGGCGAACTCAGGGGTGGTCGCGGGAGCTCCTGGGGCGGCTCCAATCGCTGGCTCCTTTCTTCTCCGAGCGTGGCAGGGCTCAAGGGCAGGTGGTGCTCACCTTGCTCGAGGATGGTGTGGCACGGTCAAGGGGAGAGGGAGTGAGATGGTTTGAAGAAATCGTGCGTGGTGGCCTCTATTTATAGTCGAGCGAGGGACCGTCGCATGAGCTCGCTGGGCGATGTTACAGTGCTAATGGCATGGGCAAGGGTAGGGGACGGTGCTGTGTCTCCTGGCGATGCTCAACGACATGGTCGCGAGGCATGGGGCGGTGTGGTTTGGTCTGGAACGGGCGGTGCTCTGCGCGGTAGAGGCGGCGTCTTCGACGGCGGGCGGTGGCTGTATGGCACGGGGCGGCAAACGGGGATGTCTGGCGGTCTCCTAGGTCGGTGGTGATCATGTGTGCACGCGGTGAGGGCGGCGCGCGGTCTGTGGACGTTGGTCGAGGGTGGCGCTCTGGCGCACGCTCGGCATGGTCTGGGTGTGGCTTGTGCGCGTGGTCCAGGGCTTGGCAACGCTTGAGGCTGGGAAAGGGGGTGGCGGTGGACGGTGGGCTGCCTCCCAGACAAGGTTGACACGACTAGTTCTTCCTCTAGCCTGCTGTCCACAATGGGGTGGCATTGAGGTGCTCGGCTGTTCACCATTAATGGCAGTGGCAAGCTCACAGGGGTGCTAGTGCTGGGCTAATCTTTCTAGATGATCTACTGAGTTGTGTGTGAGCTAACTAGGGAACAAGTTAGGCTCAAAATACTGCACACTATAGTGTTTGATGTTTTGTTTGATTTGTGTCTGCAACCTGTTTGATGAAATGGCCGCATGAAATCAAGTTTTGAATTTTGAAATAAATTTTGGTGGGTTTGCTAGATTGGTGCTGGTGAGTCTGCAGATGCTTGGGTTTTGAAAGTTGAGCTTGTTTGAGTGGGTTTTGAAAAAGTGGGATCTTCCCATATGAAGAAGATTAAATTTTGAATTGTCATTTAAACTATGCATTTGAAAGTTTCTTGATGATCACAAAGTGGGCCTTGATACCTTGTTATGAGTACATTCAAGGGGTGCAAAGATCCAGAAAAGTTTCTGTTAGGTTCTGAAAGTTTGAGACAGCCAAAGTAGGCATGGGAGTTAAATTGGTCAAAATGACCATTCACTTAATATATTTGTTTTGATTTACTTGTCTTTAGGAAAAGTATGGGAAATGTTTTAGATGATATTTATTTCACCTAAGAAACATTTTACAAGCAATGGATCACACAAACAAGGTGGTTTTTAAAGAAATTAAAAAACCATGCATACACATATACATGCATTCATGAATTTATTTAGAAAAGTTTTTGTTAACACTCATCTTGATGATTAGTGGTTGATGATCTAAGTTTGGTATTTTTGGGATGTTACAACTTGTGCCTGACGTAGCAGCGCCGAGAATCCTTCCACACAGAACAAGAACAGGTATGGTGAAAGCGGGTCCCCTTGACGGAAACCCCTGGAAGGCACATAAGAATCAGAGACTCCTCCATTTAACTTAATAGAGAAGCTTGCAGTCCGAATGCATCTCATAACCATCACAATCCATCTCTGTGAAAAACCCATATGCCCCATCATCAGTTCTAAAAAATCTCCACTCAACCCGGTCGTATGCTTTCATCATGTCAAGCTTGACCGCACAAAGAGGCTTCTTTCTCTTCCTCTGCCGAATAGCATGTACACATTCATATGCTACCAATACATTGTCTGTAATAAGCCTTCCCGGGACGAACGCACTTTGTTCTTCCGAAATCAGTATTGGAAGGAGTTTTTTCAGCCGATTTGAAATCGCTTTGGAAGCTATTTTATAGAGCACGTTACAGAGACTTATGGGTCTGAACTATGAGAGGAGTTCTGGATTTTTGACCTTCGGAATGAGCACTAAAGTTGTATCATTAAAATCAACAGGACATTCCTTTCCCTCGAGAAATTATCCAACTGCCCTGCAGACCGAGCTTTTTAACAGAGACCAGTGTCTTTGGTAGAACAAAGCTGGGAGCCCATCCGGACTCGGGGCCTTAGTCGGCCCCATTTGGAAGAGGGCCTCCTCGATCTCCTTGTCCGAAAACACTCCAGTGAGTTCTTCATTCATCTCCACAGTTACAAAGGAATCGATCAACTTGAGGACATCATCATCTTGAGTGGAGCCCTCGGTTGTGTACAGATTTTGGTAAAAATTCAGAGCGATCTCCCTCATTCCTTCATTCGAATTACACAGTGTTCCATCATCTCTGCGAAGTGCTCGCACCGTATTTTTCATTTTCCTATGGGATGCACGGTTTTGAAAATACCTAGTATTTCGATCACCCGCTTTCAGCCATTCTTGCCTCGATCTCTGGCGATACATGATCTCCTCTTTTTCATAAATTTCATGCAGTTTCATTTCTAACTCCCGGACCTCCAGTGAGGAACCGGAGACGAGGGCTGCAGTTCGCGCATCATCGAGCTTGCTCCTTAAAGATTTGATTTCTGCCCGTACCGAACCAAACGTCTCGTAGCCCCAGGTTTGCATTGTTCTCGACATATCATGGAGCTGTCTCCACAAGCTCTGCATACCAAGGACCTGGCCATCACGTTGATTCCAAACTTCTTCAATCATACCCTCGTAATCTTGGTGTTTAGTCCACATCTCTTCAAAGCTAAAACCGCGCTTGCTTTGAACTCGCCCTCCTGCCGTCTCATCTGCTACTCTGATGACAAGAGCTATGTGATCGGACTCCTCTGTCGCCACATGCTCAACTTGGGTAAAATGAAACGGGGATAGAAATGGCGCCGTCGCCGTTCCTCTATCGAGGCGAACTTGAATGTTTTCGTCACCCTCCCTTTGGTTGTTCCAAGTAAACGCATAGCCCTTGAACCCCAAGTCATCTAAACCGCAGTCCATGAGGAAGTCTCTGAATGCTTGGATACGTGCTTCATTCCTCGGGTTTCCGCCAATCTGCTCGTCCTGTGATAGAGCCTCATTAAAGTCGCCCGCACACATCCATGGGAGATCGTCCTGGGATCTTAAGAACCTCAGAACGTCCCAAGTTTTATGCCTTTGATCTGTTCTTGGATCACCATAGATACTAGTGAATCTCCAGACCTTGCCCTCATAGGAATTTTTGGCGTCGATGTAATACTGACACCATGGCCGAACAGAAACATCCACATCGTCCCTCCACCATAACGCTAGGCCTCCACTTTTTCCAGTACAATCAACAGCCACCCCATTCCTAAACCCCAAACTCCATTTTAGTTTGTCCATTGCTTTGGCCTTTTTCTTCGTCTCGCTTAGGAATACCACCGCTGGGTTGTAGGACCTTACTAAGTCCCTTAATTCGCCTACCGCCGCGTCCAACCCTAGTCCGCGAAAGTTGAGGCCCAGCAGATTCATTGCTCCCGGCGGCCCTGCGCAGCAGGGTCCGCCGATGGTTATTCAATGCGATCAAATACCGAAGCTGTTCTCTGCCTCTTCCCAGCCATCTCCGAGTTTTCCTCTCCAACAACAGAGACTCCCACGGGCAACCACACCTGTTTCGATCCCCTCTTTTTGCTTCTCCCGTCCATTGGTGGCTCAAGTCTGTCATGAACATTAGTGTTGGTCATCTATCTAGCTCTACGAGTGTAGGTGCCTGACTTAAACCGTGAGTTTTTGCTGCCTCTGAAACCTGAACCTCCTCCTCCCTCATGCATCTGCATGTTGTGGCGCATGTCTGGACTCGAGACCTCCTTTCCATTCCTGCTCTGCTCATAACCACTAGTGAAGGATGAGCTAGAGTAGCTAAAATCATTCTGGAGATTTCTCCTAGGTGGAATATTGCGGACATACACATTTCCTCCATTCATATCTTCTGAGCCAAACGATCGATTATTGTAACTCCCAGACGACACTGATGGCCTACACACCGGTGGTTGTTTTTTGTTCTTCTTCGGGGAGGCCTCAGCCATTCCCCCCACTGCTTTGCCTCCTCCTTTTCTCCTAGGCACTTGTTCTCTTGGTGAACTAATAAACCACAGGCAAAGCAGCAATGTGGGATCTTCTCGTATTTTATATCAAACCATCTGCCATCCACTACTTCCTCACACTCTCTCAGAGTGACACCACGCAACAGGGGTTGATCAACTCGAATTCCAACTCTGATCCGCAGCTCTTCCCCCCATGACATACCTTCCGTATCCACATCCACAGAAATGTATTTTCCTATCCATCCCCCGATCAGCTCCCCATACGCCCGATTCATCATTCCATTGGCAGATCCAAAACCCTCACCCAGATGTCCATTGTATCGAACACCATATCCGAAGGTCGAATGGAACCATCATATTCTTTCAGCAAGAGCACGTGGAAATCGAATTGCCACGGGCCGTTCTTGATTGCATGCTTCCAGTCGCCTTCGGAACTAAACCTGACCAAGAATCTGTTGTCCCCTATGTCCTTGAATTGAGCAGGACCATGGAGACCCCACGCCCTTTGCAGTGCTCGGTACAGTGCACCGATCACCAGCCACGGGAGCAAACTTTGCCAACTGCCGCCCACCGTGGTCGAGGAACACTCCCGAATCAATCCCTTGATCACCAGACCAGCAGCCTCCTTGTCCGTCAAGAGATCCCCATCTTTTTCGACATGTGACGGCCAGATCGTCCGCCTCGTTCGCGGAGATCTAGAAGGCGTCCTCAACGACCCGCCAGTCCTCAGTCCCGAACGCGACGGAGAAGCCATCAGAGCAAACCCCGCCCTTGCACACCAGGGGTGCTTGGGCAAGATCGCAGAAACCCTAGACACCGCGTGGAGATAACCTTGCCGTCGAGATCAAATCCGCCGCCGAGAAACTACCACCCAAAAGACGAAAACCCTAGCTTTCCACGATCGCCTCCCGATCGCCTAACCCCAAGCTAGAATCACTGTAACGACAACAAACAGCAGCAGGGGCATGCACGAGCAGCCACCCTTGGCGCGGTTATTCAGAACCGCATGCCTGAAAAAGAAGAGGTAGAACAATAAGAGCATAAAATGGATCTACAAAGAAGGTATATGTGAAAAATTACTATTTCTATCTTCATACTTAACAATTTTTTCTACCATACTAACACAATTTTTTTTGCAATAACATTTTATTACACCAAAATGATTGGACCGCTGAATTAATGGTTTGATTGCTCCGGGTTCAATAACAACAGACACATCACACATAAGATAGATACAAAATTCTTAATACTTGATGCGGGAAAGAATGGAAGCTCATTTAGTGGAACAAATCACCTTATCTCAACACTTGATGCAATAAAAAAATGTCATCCAAGCGAACATGATAAAACGTGCAACACTCAGTTAACTCTGCATTCACTACAGGAAATAAGGGATACGCCGACGGTGTTTGTATACGCCGACGGGGAAAGGTCGGGCCCGTCGGCCCACTTCCCCGGATTCGTCAGCCGGACCATCCAGCCGTCGGGCGTATGCCGCCGTTGGAGAGAAGCACCGGTAGCCGCCGGCGAAGAAAACCGTCGGCGGCAAACGGAAGCCTCCTGACGGTGACCGTCGGCCTATACGGGGCCGTCGGCGTTAAGCCCTAGTTAACGGCCCACCTAACGGGCCGTGCACGACATACGCCGACGCCGACTGCCGGCCTAGTCAAGGCACCCTATATGCCGTCGGCCTAGGTTTTTTTTCTCCAATGTCTAAAGTACTTATATTTGATTTATTTATTTATTTTCCACGCTAATTTAATGTAGATGTAATTTATAAATAAATTGGTGTTTGTAAATTAACCACACGAATCTTCACAGATCCCACCGCAAGAAAGAATACGACGAGAATCTTTCGAAACCCGATGCGAAAATATAAATGTAAAATAGGAACAACAAAATACACATATAATACACAACTACAACATAATTATTGAAGATATGTCTCATTTTGTACGAACCTCGAAGAACCAAACCTCTCTTGGGGAAACCGAGAAACCCTCTTTTGGGGACCCTCGCATCGAACCCACTATTTGGAGAAACCCTATACCGTGTAAAGGTTATCGCATGCACGCTTTTAAAGGCCAAAAAATTACATTGGTATAACCTAAACAAACGAAAACTACCAAAAAAGTATATTGGTTAACCCACGATTGCATGCGATAACACCTATAGAAGCGTGCTGGACATGTAGGAGTAGGCTCCCGCCGCGGGTCAAACGAGGGTAGACCGGTGGAACCCTGGGCCTATCCTTGGTTTTCCATGTAGATATGACCTAAACAAACCTAAACCACCAAGAGAGTGCGTTGTTCAATCCTCGTACGGAGAATGCTACGGGGTAGATCCGCGGAGCCCTCGGATTAGGGTTTCGTCGGAAAAGGACCGCCCGAGTGTCGGGATGCCACGGGAACATGCGTGTGGCCCTAGCATACATGCACAAGGGTGGTGGATTGCCCCTAGACGGAAAACCTAGCTCCCGGGTGTGACCGTCCACGTTGCATGCGGTAACACCTATAGAAGCGTGCTGGACATGTAGGAGTAGGCCTCTTAGGCTTCATTATAACACGTGGCCTCTTAGGCCGACGGCTATGCCGTCGGCGTATAAATTCCCGCGCTAACGGCCGTTAGCTGCTCCAGGTGGGCCCTAGGTGGGCCTAGGCCGACGGGAATGTATACGCCGACGGTTTATTGCCATACGCCTACGGGGTACTACGCCAACGGGCATACGTCGACGGCCCCCGTCGGGCCAGCGTACGCCGACGGGGATCAGGGCTTACGCCGACGGGCCCCAGCCGTCGGCCTATTTATCGTTTCCTGTAGTGATTGTACCTTGACCACCACAGATGTTTTGATTTGGAAACAATCAAGGATTTGCAAGACCATCTAGTCCCCTCATCTCCAATTGGCGCATTTTCCAAGAAATCTTCCCCAAATAATCAGGCTGAGTAATACAAAGAAGACAATGTAAAGGTTTATACTAAATTACTAGTAGAGTAATAGTGGCTTGCAAACCAACAGTTCTGGTGTGATTAGCAGCTTAGCGGAGTTGACAAGGTGTTTTGGATTTTAACATTTGAGTTGTAATGATAAAAAAACGGTCGTCTTAGCAGCAAAACAAATGCCTCGAATAATGGATATGAACATCCAAATCAATATAGTGACATCGAGTCATGATGTAGACCTCTCCAACACAAAAAGGTGGTCTGCCACAAATAAGCCAGACGACCAGAAATTCCAAATATAAATAGTGATATGGTACAACACAATAAAAAGAGTTAATGCTATTTGAAAATTTTCACCGGATTGGAGTTGCAATTAAAATGAAGCCCGTTCAAACTGAGGGAAAGGAGGGAGTAAGGTCTTGTTTGATTTCTGGTCCAAGATACATGATTGTACACCATCGTGTATCCATGGACTTGGGAAGTGCTATCATTTTAACAGAAGATAGTTCTACTTCATAAAAGACAATTTCGGGTGCACGGACACATGGTAATATAAACATGAATTGGAATAGTAGCTGACTGTGTAGCAACCCAGGGTGCAACACTACAAGATTCAACACGTGATATGGTCAATAATAACCAAGATCATGATCAGCATTTTGTTCTATCATTTATATAAGATAATAAAAAGCATTAAAACATACTACTAGCTTATTAACTTACTATCTGTATGTATACTAAGTGTAAAAATGCTAAAATAACTGAAAAAAGTTATGTTCTCCAAATTAATAGTTTGAGTATGGTTGTTGGCACAACCAAGCCCAGTTCAAGTCTTGGCACTACGCAAAAAAAATGCATTTGTTCACAAGCATGAGAAAACCAGGATATGTTCCCAAAAATAAAATGGAAAGAAACCACTAAATATACTTAAAGAAGGCGTAAAAAACCTGTACAGCATTTGGAGAGACAGTTCTGCTCTATTATAAGCCCATAAACCCTGTATCCCCTAACTAAAAATTGTGCACTGCTGAGAAGGTAGCGAAGATAGGTTGAATTACCTGGCTGGTCGCTGCGGCGAACATCCTATGTTCGAATCGCATAGCGATGTTTTGAAGTTCAGTCAGTCTGTCGGGATCCGTTCCTCCTAGCACATGCACCTTCAGAGTTTCCAGTCTGCATGTGTAACGCAAAATTTGAATGAACCGTGGGATGCATTGCGTTCAACGGTCGTGTGAAATAAACTATATATGTAGACATCTGAGATGTCAGATGAGACGAGCAGCCAACCGAGGGCTGTAGATCTGCAATGTACGCTAACACGCACACTCATTAAGCAAGGGACCATATATACGTCCGTTGCTCCAAGAATAAGGAGGTGCTGCACAGATAGATCAATCTAGCCATGACTCAGTGATCATTTGAGGGGGTATCCTTCTCGGAGAAGTAAAGGAAAACAAGAACAAAATTGCATCCATGGATACGGCCAGATCAAAGATACGTTAAGTGGCAAAAATTGACGGAAAACGGAGCAAGGATCGAACTGAGATATGATTAGCGCGCGGGAGGAAAAAGCAAAGCAGATCGATCAAGTTAGAACTGCGTACATGGTATTGACCATCCTGGTGCGACCTGACCGCCGCGGTCTCCTTAAATAACTCGTCTCTGTCTGACAGTTCAAAAAAAAAAACTCATCTCTGTCTGAGCTAGTAGGCCATACTAATTCCCTATCATAGATGTTAATACATTTTTCTTACATAAATTAAATTGTTTAGCGAGTTTGATTTAGAATAACACTAAGGCCATGTCAAGAGAGTACACGGTATCAGTTTGTGCGGGTGCCCTAGCTGTCCGAAAGCGAACCACCTGAAAGAACATTCTCTATCCCTAGTGATTTTGGTGTTTTATAACAACACACATATCGAACTAATTATTTGCCAAGTATACGACAGGTTGTATTAAAAAGGGTTTGCAGTGGGGCAGCGTGGTTGGACAAACTGTCCAAAACTTTCTGTCTCACGCGGTACCAAAAAGCGATAGTACCGTTTTTTGCTACCAGACGCGGCAGTAGGTTTTGGCTAGTTGTCAAAAAGCCTCGGCCAGACAGAAGATTTTTAACCACTTGTCAAAAGTTACTGTCCGCTCTACCGCATTTTAGTACCTAGCGCGGCAAAAGCTTTTTACAACCTGTCAAAAGCCACTGCCCGCCCCGGTACTAAAATGCGGTAGTACCGCATTTTAGTACCTAGCGTGGCAGAAGCTTTTTACAAGTTGTCAAAACTACTGGTACCGCATTTTAGTACCTAGCGTGGCAGAGAGTTTTTGACTAAGTTGCATATGCCACTGCCCTTTGCGGTATCAATATGCGGCACTACCGCATGCATCCGGTAGTATCGGATCTCAGGAGCGGTACTACCGCTTTACGGGAGCACCACGCATTGGTACCGCTGTGGCTGGGGCATATGTATTTTGAAGTTTGTTCTTCTGGTACCAGGTCCGGTAGTACCAGAGTTTTCCGGTAGTACCGCTTGAACTTCTGGTACTACCGCTGCATTAAATGCTCCAACTGTCAGATTGGATCTGGGGCTATAAATATCCCTTCACCTACCTTGAGACAGGTTGCTCATTTGCATTAAAGTCAAGACCACCATTGGAGCCACCAAATCCACAAGATCTCTTCAATCCACCACCCAAAGTCCTTGATCTTCGGGGAATCGAAGGAGGAGGCCTTGATCTACTACTTCACCAAAAGAGATCTTCATTCCCCCTCATTCACTTGAGGGCCCCTTGCTTTAGTGTTTTCTTGGAAACCCTAGTTCTAGTTTTGTCTCTTACAAGCTTGTCTTTGATTGTCTTGACAGCTTGCTTGTATTTGGGAGCCTCCAATTAAGTTGTGGATGTGTGCCCCAAACTTGTAAAGGGTGCCGACTTCCACCTTGAAGGTCACCGATATAGTGGAAGGTGGATCGATCCCGTTGGGGTGAGGTTCATCGGAGAACAAGGGAGGCCTTTCGTGGCATAGGTGGTTTGATACCACCCCCTCTCCAAACATAGACGTACTTCCCCTCAAAAGGAAGGAACTACGGGAAACAAATCCTTGTGTCTCCGCGTCCACCACTTTGGTTACTTCTATCCTTTACCGCACTTTACTTACTTGCTCTTGCCTAGTTGTGTGTTAGCTTGTGCATGTTTATCATTTAGGTAAATTCACCTTAGTTGCATTATCTAGAGAATTTACCTTATTGTCAAACCCTAATTTGAAAAATAAGAAAATTTGAAGTAGGACCTATTCACCCCCCTCTAGGTTCCCATACGATCCTTTCAATTGGTATCAGAGCCTCGGCTCTTTATTTGGGCTTTACCGCCTAAGAGAATATGGGTAGACGCGAAGGGGATGGTGATGGTGAGCCCACCACGGTGACCATGGAAGATCTCAAAAACTTGGAAACAAGATTGAGCTCTTACTTGGTCAACGAAGTCAATAAGATGCTTGAGCAACTTCTTAAAGACAAAGATGGCTCATCATCCCCCTCTCCTCAAGAGGATCCTCCATCCGTTTACCTAAAGGGAATACTCCGGTATCCCTTGAGGATATGATGGTAAGGGGTAAACAAGACAACACTAATTCCTCCACACAAAATGATGGGGGGAAGGGTGAGCACCGTGATTCATGGTACTCTCCCGACCCTCCAATCCCTCACCCTCATGTATACAATAGAAGTGACCCACATAATCTTGAAGAATCTGCTACTTTTGCTAAATGGCAATCACTAATGAGAACTCATATGCGTAGCTCTTGCATTGAACTATGGAACATCGTCGAGCATGGACTCTTTATTGGGGATCGAAACAACTTGACAAGAAGAGAGGTTGTCAATAGTCAACTCAATGCCACTGCCTTGCATATGATTCAACAAGGATTGGGTACAAAGGATTAGCCACACATTGAGCACTTTAGCATTGCCAAGGAAGCTTGGGATGCCCTCACGGTATTGTTTGTTGGAAACGAGAGTATGAAGAGGAACCAGTATGATGCACTAAGCAATGAAGCCGAAGGCTTCTATAGGGTTCGCAGCATAGAAAACAAAATTTTTCCTACGATGGGAACAACTATGTACCAAGATCTATCTACTAGATACAAACAACGGGCGGATGTAAATCCGTAGAGAACATACCCTTGAAGACCGACAAAGCTTAACGAGTCCAAACTCGTGGTTGATGTAGACGATTTCTTGCCGATCTCAAGATCGAGAGGAAGTCCTAGCGCCAAAAAAGCAAGATCCGTGCTCGACACACGCTCGAGGCACCGAGCAACCTCCGCCTCGCCTCCAGCGATGCAGCGAAGCACAACTCTTTCTTGCCGAATAGCCACCGGAACATGTATATCGCTAGTCCGAGACCATGGGGAATAAATTCTAGAGGGGAGAGAGATCCTTCACGAGGAGGTGTGGAGTGAGAGAGAGGAGGGCTCCTTTATAGGGAGAGGGGGCACCCAAGGGGCCATGCGCCCAGCCATGGGGCTGCCCCTCCCTCCTTTCATTCATGTGGGTGGACACTCCACTCACAAAAGCCTTTCAATTCTCCACTAAAACCCACTCAAATTCCCATTAAATTTCCACCAAATTTAATGCAAACTCTCATTAAATAAAACTCCTTTTATTTATTCAGAATTTTGTCAATTACTTTAATGACAAACATTCACATATAACCCCTTAGTATTTCATTTCACATGCAAACACTTTCTGCAATTTCACAAAACCCGCTTGAGATCTAGTGAAATAAATTCCGCTTGTTATTCTTTTTCGCATGAAACTTTTGCTCCAAATGGATGTCGGTGTCTCTTAAGTGTGTCACCCTACGGTTCGCGAATAATGCGGACATGATCGAGACCTCTCGATCAATAATCGAGCGGGATCTGAGACCCATAACGACTCCACACATTCAACGATGACTTTCTTGTGATCGCCGGAACCTTTACGCTAGTATCTTAATCCCTTTGTTTCAGATATATTACATGTCCGAGATTCGATCATCGGTATCTCCATACCTAGTTTGATCTCTCTTGACATGCACTCTTTTCGCTCCCGTGATATAACATTCTAGTGATCAAATCACTTTCTTGCAAGCTAATCAATGTGATATCACCGAGAGGGCCCAGAGTATATCTATCCGTCATCAGGATGAACAAATTCCACTCTCGATCCATGAGCCTCAACATAACACTTTATTAGTTCTGAATCCATCTTTATAATCATCCTGTTACGGTGTGACGTTTGATGTTATCAAGAAACTCTTCCGGTGTTAGTGATTGACATGATCTCATGGTCTAAGGATTAGGATCACTTCGTAAGTTGTTATAGCAATATAAACTCAATGACTTTGATCGTAATGCTATACTTCGGATGAATGTTCATCACACCATTACACTAATGTTGTGACCCCGTTATTAACAACATCCAATGTCCATGATCAGGAAACCTTGATCATCTTGTTAATCAACGAGCTAGTTTATGAGAGAGGCATAACTAGGAACTTTCTGTTTGTTTATTAAACACACATGTATTAATGTTTCCGTATTAATACAATTATAGCATGCAACATAAACATTTATCATAAATAAGGAATATGATAATAACCACTTTATTATTGCCTCTCGGGCATATTCCCTTCAGTCTCCCACTTGCACTAGAGACAATAATCTAGTTTGAAAACTCTGCGTATTGAACACCTATGGCTTTCTGGTGTTCCATATATGCAACTGCAAGTGGTTAACATAATCTACGGATCTGACGCTTCAGGTCCGTGTGTATTTGCATGTCTTTGCGTCTTCACGCATCACTCATTCTCCAATGAGATGGCATTGTATAAATTTGGTCTTTCGGTGAGAGCTTTAGTTCCTTGGGGTTAAATCATGTCGATACTATTGTCATACAATATATCTTTAGTGTTAGCCCGTTGCGAACCACATCTTAGTTTGATAACAAACTTCTTGACACAAATTCCCTCCTTTGCTGCTACTATAGCAGTAATATACTTAGCCTTTTTGTTGTAGTATTCGTCACAATGTCTCAACTATGGATTTCATCCAAATCCATCATGGAATCTCCTTTCCATTACATTGTGCCACCCATAGTTTAAATTGAGATAAACTTAATTTGTATATTGTGACAAAACTAGTACCAATGTAACGTCTTACAATGAACTATTTGTAATAGTTTGTCACCTCTACACAAATATATTCTTAGTTCTTCCAAAAGATTATAAGAATATCCTCACTATCGTCCAATGATCATTTTATGATTCATTCTGGTATATGCTCATAACACTTAGAGCATAGGACATATCTGGATGTGTACATATCATGGTATGATTAATCAAAACATTCTCGTGATTGCACTCATCAAGTGTCAAAGCACTTGAATCTTGTTTCACTTATCAAGTGTCGATACACTTGAATATTGATTCAATTCCTTTCCATGCAACAAGAACTGTTTCTTGTCGTTTCTATATTGAACTCCTTCAATATCTCATATATGTACGTTTGGCATAAACATATTAGCGCCATACTATCCACTATAGACATTCATGCTAAATATTCGGGTTTTGCCTAAGTCTTTCATCGAAATGAAATTCTTAACCTTTGTCAATAAAATATACATCATTTCTAATCAACAAGATGTCCTCCACATAATGTATTAGAAATATGTCTTAGCCCCACTTAATTTCTTGCAAATGCAAGCATATTCATCGCCTCTTGATGAAAACTTTTTCATCACGGTGAAGATTCCAACTCATGATGCTTACTTCAACCATTGAAGTTTGCATGCCCTTTTTAGCATCCTTTGAATTAACAAAACCCTTTGGATCGTGTCATGTACACGTCCTAGGTAACCATTCTATTAGAAGAACTTTGTTTTGTTTATGCATCTACCATATACCAAATTATATGTAGTGGTTGCTACTTTAATCCGTCCAGACTAAATATCGCTATGAAAGATCAAATCTTGTCATAGTTAACTCCTTGAACATTGTCGTAAAATATTTTACGACATGTCGACTATTTCATAGATGTGAAACATCCATGTCTGTTTCTTTATAGATCCAAATACGACCGATAGGTTTTTACACCTTTCCGGAGGGTCTTCCAAGTTCAAAACTTGATTTCTCGTATATGGAACTATCACGGATTTTATGGCTTCAAGCCATTTGACGGAGTTAGGGCCCATCATCGCTTCTTTGTATGTATTCGGTTCATCATTGTCAAACAATAATGATTTACTCTCAAATCTTAGTATTTGATTGTTTATTCGACCGACTTGGTTCAATAGGAACTTAGATCTCCGTGACCGCAACTTTGAGGCACGTAATCCATGAGCATTCTGGCTGCCTCCGGAACATTTTCCGGCGCTGCGCAACTCAGCATATTTAAGGTTCGTTAACCTTATCAAAGTTCTATTGTCCTCCCACTTAACTTTTACGAAAAAATTCCTTTTTCAAGAAACTTCACGTTTCAAGACACAAACCCTTTTGTCCTTGGTGTTATGGAGGAATAACCAATTGTTATTCGAAATAACCTACAAAGACATGCTCATCCGACTTCGGTTGTAAACATCTTACTTATGTTTAGCATACCAAAATTTAAGAAATGATAACTTGGGTTTTAACCCAAACCATAACTTCCATGGTGTCATTTCAACGGATCTAGATGGAGCTCTTTTCAGTGTAAAAGCGGTAGTCTTTAAAGCTTTAATCTTTTAAAACATAATGGCAGTTTTATAAATAACACCTTTGATCCAACCATGTCTCACAAGGTTTCATTACAAATCTCAAACACTCCATACTCCTATGGTGTTTCGGGATATGTAAATCTAGGTGTTTTGCTAAAATTGCAACTCAAATAAATCCCTTTATGATAAAATCATAATTCATTTATTTTCTTGTTACACTTGTAACTCAAATAAATCCCTTTATGATCAAATCATAATTCATTTATTTTTCTTATTACAATGATTTTCCACTTCATCTTGAAAGTCTTTGAAACATTTTCAAATATTTCATACTTCTTTCTCATTAAGTGAACATTCACTCAAAATTCCAGAGAAAGCATATGAAGTTGAAACCCATCGGTTATGACTACACATAATGGACTACATACATCGATATGTATAAATTCCAATAATTTAGTCGTTCGTTCTTCTTTGGCCTTTGAACGAAGTTTTAATTATCACGTGGAAAGTCTCACAAGCGTCACTTGATCAAATCAAAGACTCCAAAAATCCATGAATATGGAGATTCTTAATGTTTTCTTTCCAATATAATTTAAACAGCAATGTCACTTCATAAGTGATCTTTCAATCATTTGTCTTGCGACATTTTAGCATTAGGTTTTATGGATGTGATTTCTCCAACTAGATTTGTAAATCATCCATCTTATATGGAATACGGTAATTATTTGAACAACCTTTGTTCTTATAATACCTGATTCAAATAACAATTATTAAAACAAATCTTGAAGTCAAGCTTTGATGTCAACGAGAAATACAAACAACGGTTTGTTTGTTTTCGATGAACATCATCACATATTCTCTTGCTAGTTACTTAGGCCATTGTGGTTCATGAATTGCATCGTTCCGTATGAAATTTCATACCAACCAATTCGGTATCCAATACCCAAGAACCACATTGTTTAACAAGCAAAGAATACAACCATAACATGTATATCATCCATATACCTAAATTGGATATTTCCAATCTTTTCTTTTCTGCCAAATATATTTTATAGATTCTCTTTCAGCATTTCCTTTTCCTTTTAAAAGAATCTATCAACATCAAAAGTGGCGCCATATACATGACACATAGTCCAAAGCGTGTATATTCAAATAATAATACCTTTGGAGTTGCACTTTGAAGTAGATCACCATCATCAAAATGATCGGTATTCTTTTAAAATCCATTCTTTAGTAATCTTTTAGTGTAGTAAACACTTTACATACATCTTCTATTCATCCTTATCATGACGACTTTCATGATCAAGCCAATTTAGCTTATAAAGGAGAATCGTGAGTATAACATTACTTTCCAAAACCCTTTTGGATGATTAGGATGTCTAGCATCTCCAACCTTCGTAAATTCTCATCCAATATGAGAACATATATTATACTCTATCATATTGCAACCAAAACATTGTTTCAGCTATCGTTATATCTGCCACAACTGATGGTTTCTGAAACAATTCTTTCAGCTCCTAGATAAACTTGATATTAAAACAATCAAGAATCGTGGAGGCAAACATGATACTTAAGATACTAACACTGGAATTTTTACTCTCGATTTAATACCAATTATTAAATTTCACGGAGTAAATGGAGTTTGCTGAAAGTTTGCAATAGGACTTAAACTTTGATTGACACTCAACACAATATGATACCAGTTCGTAAAGTAAATATCCAGTATTCTATAGTTCTATTATCTCAATTACAACTATGCATAAGGTGGTGAACGAATGCCAATGACTACAACAAATTATGCAAATTCACTTTGATTTAAGTTATGATAAATTGAGTTCTACTAATCCAAATTAGAAATGAACTCCCACTCAAAAACGACATCCCTCGTGTCTTTTTGGTGATTACATGAACCAAATCCACTACACCAAGTCCGATCATCACGTGAGTCGGCGTAGCTTCAAAGGCGAGCATCCATATGGTCATCATATCAAAACATATGACTCATGCTTAACCTTTCGGTCCGTGTTCCGAGGCCATGTCTGTACATGCTAGGCTCGCCAAGTAAGAACCTTAGTATTCGCGTGTGTAACCGTCTTACACCCGAGATATGCTCGTGGATTCAAGTACACCCGATCATCACGTGATGTCTTGAAGCGACGAAACATTGTCGGTGCATACTTAAGGAAGAACACATTTTTATCTTGATATCTAAATGAGGGATCATCTTATTATGCTAATAAAATGCCAAATAAGCAATATAAGATGCAATCAAAACATCACATGTTTATAAGTGAAATGATATGGTTCCCGCACTTGATCTCCATCATGTGCATCGTGGTATGATCTCTATCATACCTCTATGTGTAAGGCCAAGGTCTATGGAACCTACACGTTATGTGTGTTGTAAGAGTATCATCTTATACTTTTACTTACAACATCACCATATCATATCACTAGCCCAAAGAACAATCTAAACTAGACGCCTAATTTATCCATTGCAAATTTTACGTGGCTTAGGGCTTTCAAGATAGAACCGTTCTTACCTGAACATGAACCACAACGAGGATAACCAAATTTTGGCAACTCGTTGCAAATTAGATATTGACTATAGTAGGAGAGACACACCCGCTAGCCACTTATGCAAAACTAGTTGCATGTCAAGCGTGGAACAGTCTCATGCGAGGACATGTAAAGTTTGTCCGGCCGCTTCATCCCACTATGCCACCAATATCCAAAGTACAACTAAGAAGCAAAATGATCATCATCGCCCACATACTCATATGTGTACTACCTGCAAAGCATCTACATAGATCCGGCTCTGATACCACTATAGGGTTCGCAGCATAGAAAACAAAATTTTCCTACGATGGGAACAACTATGTACCAAGATCTATCTACTAGATACAAACAACGCGGATGTAAATCCAGAGAACATACCCTTGAAGACCGACAGCTTAACGAGTCCAAACTCGTGGTTGATATAGACGATCTCTTGCCGATCTCAAGATCGAGAGGAAGTCCTAGCGCCACAAAACAGCGCATCCGTGCTCGCACACACGTTCGAGGCACCGAGCAACCTCCGCCTCCTCGCTCAGTGATGCAGCGGAAGCACAACTCTTTCTTGCCGAATAGCCACCGGAACATGTATCTCGCTAGTCCGAGACCATGGGGAATAAATTCTAGAGGGGAGAGAGATCCTTCACGAGGAGGTGTGAGTGAGAGAGAGGAGGGGCCTTTTTATAGGGAGAGGGGCACCCAAGGGCCATGCGCCCAGCCATGGGGCTTCCCTCCCTCCTTTCATTCATGTGGGTGGACACTCCACTCACAAAAGCCTTCAATTCCTCCACTCAAAAACCCACTCAAATTCCCATTAAATTTCCACCAAATTTAATGCAAACTCTCATTAAATAAAACTCCTTTTATTTATTCAGAATTTTGTCAATTACTTTAATGACAAACATTCACATATAACCTTGCTAGTATTTCATTTCACATGCAAACACTTTCGCAATTTCACCAAAACCCGCTTTGGTATCTAGTGAAATAAATTCGCGCTTGTTATTCTTTTCGGCGTGAAACTTTTGCTCCAAATGGATGTCGGTGTCTCTTAAGTGTGTCACCCTACGGTTCGCGAATAATGCGGACATGATCGAGACCTCTCGCAGATCAATAATCAGAAGCGGGATCTGGAGACCCATACTGACTCCCACACATTCAACGATGACTTTCTTGTGATCGTCGGGACCTTTTACGCTAGTATCTTAATCCCTTTGTTTCGATATATTACATGTCCGAGATTCGATCATCGGTATCTCCATACCTAGTTTGATCTCAATCGACATGCACTCTTCTCGTTCCGTGATATAACATTCTAGTGATTAAATCACTTGCTTGCAAGCTAATCAATGTGATATCACCGAGAGGGACAGAGTATATCTATCCGTCATCGGGATGAACAAATTCCACTCTCGATCCATGAGCCTCAACATAACACTTTATTAGTTCGAATCCATCTTTATAATCACCCCATTACGGTGTGACGTTTGATGTTATCAAGAAACTCTTCCGGTGTTAGTGATTGACATGATCTCATGGTCTAAGGATTAGGATCACTTCGTAAGTTGTTATAGCAATATAAACTCAATGACTTTGATCGTAATGCTATACTTCGGATGAATGTTCATCACACCATTACACTAATGTTGTGACCCCGTTATTAACAACATCCAATGTCCATGATCAGGAAACCTTGATCATCTTGTTAATCAACGAGCTAGTTTATGAGAGAGGCATAACTAGGAACTTTCTGTTTGTTTATTAAACACACATGTATTAATGTTTCCGTATTAATACAATTATAGCATGCAAAATAAACATTTATCATAAATAAGGAATATGATAATAACCACTTTATTATTGCCTCTCGGGCATATTCCCTTCAGCTTCTACATGATGGAAGGTGAAGATCATGAAGATATGTACCGAAGGCTCAAGACCACCACCACCGGTTTTAGAAATGTGGGTGCCTCACATGTGGATGATGCGTGGATAAAAAGGAAATATGTGAGAGCACTCATGCCCTTTGAGCCCACCGACTTGAAGAGCCTACAAGGAAGACACAACTACCATCTCATGACCTCAAATGAAGTTATGCAAGAGACGGCCGCTTTCAAAGTTGCCACCAAGAATGCCAAAGATGCCCATGCTTGTGCCCTTGGTATGAGCAATGTTGTCAATGTTTCTTTGAAGGCCAAAGTTGTGGACCATGGGGATGAATATGATAGTGATGAAGGCCTCTCCATGGACCACCCCGATAAAGTCAAGATTGCTCTTAGTCAATATATGGCCTTCTATGCAAAGAACTTTTGAAAGAACCCCGCCAAGGCCAAGATGGAAATGCAACGAAGAAGCAACCCAAATGGGAAAAGAGAAAATACCACTAGATTGAGAACTTTCTTCAATTGTGGTGACCGCTATCACTTTGTGGCAAGTTGTCCCTATGAGAAGAGAGAAGATCATGGTGGTAACCTTGTGATTAAGAAGACTCTCAAAGCATCTTACAAGAAACCCTTCACCAAGAAGAATCCCATCAACAAGAAGTCGGGAGAAATTGTCTTGATCACTCATGAAGAATACTCCTCCGACGATGAAGATGATGAGGAAGAGGAAACTTCTAATAGTGTGGCGGCTCTAGGCACTACTTCTACTCCGACATTCTCACTCTTCGATTCTCCAAATGAGAATTCCCCCATCAAGAACATCACTTGACTTCTGGCAAGAGGAACGGAGGTATCCTCATCATCTCACTCTACTCCCTTAGCTAATGATGAAATTGATTATGAGATGTATCTTGATGTTAAAAAGGAATTAATTGCCTTTGATGAGTTTATGACTAACCTACAAGGATATGCTAAGATACATTTTGGAAAAATCTTAGATCAACTTTCCCTTACACAAGAGCTTCTAGATGTAAGATGTAAACTTGGGCATGAACACATAGTTGATCTAGAGGCTTTAAACAATGCTCTAGAAAAAGAACAAGAGACTAGGATGTCTCTTGAATTAAAACTTGAGGGGCTTGATGAGGCCAATGACATTATTGTTAATAAACTCATCAAAGAACGTGATCATGCAATAGCTAAATGCAAAAGGGCTAAAAAGGACAAGGTTGAGTTTGGTGTGGTTCATGAAAAACTTTCCGAGGACTTTAGTTTGCTTGACAAGGCTCACAAGGCTTTGGAAAGTGAGAGGAACGGAGGTATCCTCATCATCTCACTCTACTCCCTTAGCTAATGATGAAATTGATGATGAGATGTATCTTGATGTTAAAAAGGAATTAATTGCCTTTGATGAGTTTATGACTAACCTACAAGGAGATGCTAAGATACATTTTGGAAAAATCTTAGATCAACTTTCCCATACACAAGAGCTTCTAGATGTAAGATGTAAACTTGGGCATTAACACATAGTTGAGCTAGAGGCTTTAAACAATGCTCTAGAATAAGAACAAGAGACTAGGATGTCTCTTGAATTAAAACTTGAGGGGCTTGATGAGGCCAATGACATTATTGTTAATAAACTCATCAAAGAACGTGATCATGCAATAGCTAAATGCAAAAGGGCTAAAATGGACAAGATTGAGTTTGGTGTGGTTCATGAAAAACTTGCTGAGGACTTTAGTTTGCTTGACAAGGCTCACAAGGCTTTGGAAAGTGAATTCTTGTCACTCACAAAGTCCCACGAAACGCTTCAAACTCAATTGGCCAATATTCCTTCACCTAGTAACTTCATTCCATCTAGTAGTACACCTATTCTTGAAGAAAATGCTAGGTTGAAGGGGGAGCTAGCCAAGGCCACATTTCCACAAGGCAACAATTCCATTGATGATCTTTTGAGTAAGAAAAGGCCTTGTGGTGAAAAAGGGGGCATTGGTTTTGTCTCCAAAACCAAGAAGAAGAACAACAACAAGAAGAAGACCAAGCCCGCACAAGAGACCAACAAGGCCATTGTGGATAGTAAGACCACAAGTGGTGTAAGATCCCTCCTTTATAAAGTAAAAGGATCCCTGTGATTGCAATGCTAGTTCCTGGATCATTTCTAGCATCCACAGTTTAAGATGAAGTACACAGATACAAAGGTCATTATTACAGGCATTCCAGAGACAAACATAGTCTTTACAACTCCAAGGCCATAGGCCTAATACAAGAGTTTGAATAAGTAAATAAATAAAAGTCTTCATCTTCATGTGCCACAGGCAAACATGTTGAGTGTAGACTCATGACTCCTAATCCTCATCAGAGTAACCTGCAACATCACAAGTTACAGCCACAGTGGGTCAATACATTGGAATAGTATTGGCAAGTGGTACCTTAGTATAATTTAGGTGGACTATATTTCTATATGCAATTTGGCTAAGTGTACCTTGTCTTGCTTTGCTCAAAATAGGTTTTGCCTATTAGTTGAAATCACTAAGTTTTTCTTTGACAAAACTTTTCCCAAGGAACCACCAATAGACATTGAGGTCCTTCACCCTTGTTCACCCACAAGTTTTTACTTAGAAATTGGGATGAGGAGATTCTTGATAGCTTCCATGTCTTGATGCTCAAGTTGTCCTTTTCCAGGGACATGGCTAAGTACTTAGGTTTTTCCATCTGTAGAGGTTGTGCACTTTCCCCACCAGACTTGATTTTCACCAAGACAGGACCTTTCAGAAGCCTTCCCTTAGACCAAATGGACGCGTTCCAACCTATCATCCCACTACCACAAACTTTCCAAATGGCTAAGTTCTAGCAACCTATGTGATCCAGGCAAAGCCCATATTGCCAAGTGGCTGCACTAGAAGCTTCTCAACACTTGGCCTCTAAAATCTCTTTGTTCCTAGGTGGCTTTCCACAAGTGAGATACACAAGGTTCACCAGTCCCCTGGCCTTGTGTAACCACTCAACACAAACCATTCCTTCCATTCCACCCAGGTGTTTCATTTACTTAGTTGTTTTATTAGGCAAAACACAAGTCCAAAGACTTAGAAATATTTTCATCATAGCATGTATATTTCACCAACCCTTGGTTGATACTAGCTAGGCTAAGCTTGGCATAGATAAGCATCTTAACTTAGAAATTTCCTAGCAATTCTACAACTACTAGGATTTCCCAACATGGCATATAAGCAAAATATAGCATGCAAGACTAACAAAATATTTCTAATGCTTAGTAGAAAACATAGGAACAAAATATTCATGAAGTACCACTTGCCTTGGTAGTTTGGAGAGTAGTTACACTCCTCACAATCACAATCACTAGCACCAAAATCTACACAAAGAATTATAGCAACAATCATATACAAAACATATACAATCAAAAATATATGCATGCATGCAAAATTATATGTGATGATTTTTAAAACTCAACTAGGCAAGTATACAGTACTGATTCATAAACAAGTTAAAAACTTGCCAAACAACATTTAGATAAACCCTAAAACAATTCTTAAACAATTCATATACTCAAATTAGCCCTACACAAGTTTCTGCAAATAAAGTAATTTTAACAGAAGCAAAACATTAAACACATTGCATATTTAGAAAGAGCTTGCTCTCCTGATTCCAACGGTATAAAATTTGTCAAATTCTAACGTGGGGATCAAAAGTTATAGCCAAAACAAATTTAAACAACTAATAGATTCAAATTCTGTTTTTAAACTCTAACAGATGCCACACGTCTTATTCTAATTTGCCCGTACCGCTTCGCGTAGGATCACTCTTCTGAGCCGTTAGATCTACTTAAACTGCACGGCTCAGATCTACTCGTACCGATTCGTTAAGTGATCTAATCCTCGCATCTGGATCCAACCGACCTGGATCAACGACCAAAGCGGCGGCGGTGGTTACTTTGGCGGCGAGCTCGGCCTACGGGAGGCGCTGGTGGTCCTAGGGTCATCGGAGGGCTTACGAACCGTGGCGGCCTTGATGCTCAACTTTGGGCGGCTTGGCAAGGCGCCTGAGTGGAGTTCGGAGCTCGTCGAAGTTGCGGCGTCGGGCTTGGGTGGACGGCGGCGTTGGCGACGCTCTGGTCTTCCTAGCAGGACGGCGGCATCGTGATGCACAAGGCGATGGCGAACAACATCGTGTGAGTCAGAGGCGAAGGGGAACAAAGGGCTTACAGAATTTGGTCGCCGGAGTTGAGGGTGTCGTCGGGAGCTTGCGGTGTTGAACGGAATCGACGACCTGGGGCAGTAACAAAGTGTCAATCACATCTGTTCACTCAAACACACTTAGGTCTTTTGAAAATAAAATAAAACCATGCCTTTATGAGGTGTGATAATAGGCATAGAATTGGTTTTTATTTCATATTTTGCTTTGAGACTTTGCTCAAGTTTTTGAAATCACTTGAGTTTGGATCCTAAACCATACTGAATGATTAACAGTACCTTTCTCAAAAACAAGTAGCACAAGGGCTTGAGTAAACTTGCATAAAATATTGAGCAACAAAGCTTCTGTTTGAAATGTTTTGTTTGAAATGAAACTCATAAGATCATGGATGCATGGATGATATGCATGAGTTTGAAACATGATTTTTAGGGATGTTACAAATCTAACCCCTTAAGGTGAATCTCGCCTTCGAGATTCGGGTTGGCTAGAAAATAGGTGAGGGTGGTCTTTCCGAAGATCATCTTCTCTCTCCCATGTTGCTTCCTCTTCGGAATGGTGGTTCCACTAAACTTTGCAAAACTTGATAGTCCTAGTCCGTGTGACTCTTTCTGCAGTCTCAAGAATCTTGATAGGCTTCTCCTCATAATTGAGGTCACTCTCCAACTGAACCTCTTCCAAAGGTATAGTATCCTTCAAAGAAGTTTCTTCCATTTCTGGATGACATTTCTTAAGCTGACTCACGTGAAACACATTATGGACAGCTGACAAAGACTCTTGCAATTCCATTTCATAAGCAACTTCTCCTTTGTGACTTAGAATCTTGAATGGCCCAAGATATCTTGGGACCAACTTTCCTTTGACTCCAAACCTTTTCACTCCACGAAGTGGTGACACTCTAAGATAGGCTCTATCACCCACTTCATTGGTGACTTCTCTACGCTTAGGATCTGCGTAGCTTTTCTGTTGGGACTGTGCTATCTTCAATCTGTCTTTAACCAACTTGACTTTATCTTCGGCTTCTTTGATGAGTTCCGGTCCGAACAAACTTCTTTCTCCCACACCATTCCATAACAATGGGGTGGTACACTTTCTCCCGTAGAGAAACTCAAATGGTGCCATCTCAATGCTGGCTTGATAGCTGTTGTTATAAGAAAATTCTGCGTAGGGCAGACTTTCTTCCCAACTGGCTCCATAGTCTAGGGCACATGCCCTCAACATGTCTTCCAGAATTTGATTAGTCCTTTCTGTTTGTCCATAAGTTTGAGGATGAAAAGCAGTGCTGAATTCCAACCTCGTTCCCAATGACTCATGTAGCTGTCTCCAAAAATGGGAAGTGAACTGAGTTCCCCTATCATACACAATACTCTTAGGCACTCCATGTAGACATACAATTCTACTCATGTAGATTTTGGCCAACTTAGCACTTGTATAGGTTGTCTTCACGGGTATGAAATGAGCCACTTTAGTCAGGCGATCCACTACTACCCAAATAGAATCATATCCTGATCTGGTCCTTGGTAATCCGGTAATGAAGTCCATACCAATCTTGTCCCACTTCCAATCAGGAATAGGTAGTGGTTGAAGCAAACCGGCTGGTTTCTGATGTTCCGCTTTCACTCTACTACACACATCACACAAAGAAATATGTTCGGCGATGCCTTTCTTGAGATTATTCCACCAAAGTCTTTCCTTCATGACCATATACATTTTGGTGTTACCCGGGTGAATGGAATACGGTGAGTTGTGTGCTTCTTGCAAAAATCAGTTTCCGAAGCTCCGGATCTTGTGGAACACAGATACGTTTGCCATGCCATAAAGTACCCAGTTCGTCTTCACGGAACCCTTTGGCTTTTCCTTTGCTAATCTTTTCTTTAATCTCTTCGATTTCCTTATCAATCTTCTGGGCTTCTTTGATCTTGTCCAACAAAGTGGGTTGAACATCCAAAGACATGAGATGTCCTTCGGGCACAATCTCCAATCTGAGATCTCTAAATTGGGCACACAAATCATTTGGAAATTCTCCTTTTGTAAGGCCATTCACAAAAACCTTACAGCTTAAAGCATCCGCTACAACATTTGCTTTACCGGGATGGTATTGCAAACTCAAGTCATAGTCCTTGATGAGTTCTAGCCATCTTCTTTGTCTCATATTAATTTCCTTCTGGGTGAAGATATACTTCAAACTCTTGTGATCTGTGAACACTTCACAACGCTTACCCAAAAGGTAGTGTCTCCATGTTTTGAGGGCATGGACAATAGAGGCTAACTCCAAATCATGAGTAGGATAGTTCACTTCATGAGTTTTGAGTTGTCTCGAGGCATATGCCACAACTTTTCCTTCTTGCATAAGTACTGCTTCCAAACCATGATGAGATGCATCACAATATACTTGGAAATCTTTTTCCAAGTCCGCAAACACAAGATCGGTGTCATAAGTCTCTTCTTCAATTCTGAAAGCTGAGTTCACAACCTTGAGACCAAGCAAATTTCTTGTATTTCTTTAGCAATTCTCATAGGCTTAGCTACCTTGGAGAAATTCTCAATGAACCTTCGTAGTAACCTGCTAAGCCAAGGAAACTAACTTCTTTCACCGACTTGGGAGATTCCCATTCACCATAAATGAAACTTTAGCAGGATCAACTGCTACACCATCTTTTGTCATAACATGACCAAGAAATCCAACTTCATTTAACCAGAATTCACACTTGCTGAATTTGGCATATAGTTTATGCTCTCTAAGCTTCTCAAGTATCAATCGCAAATGTCCTTCATTTTCTTCTTTGCTCTTGGAGTAGATTAAAATGTCATCGATGAAAATGACAACAAATTTATCAAGGAATTCCATGAACACCTTGTTCATCATATTCATGAAGTATGCTGGAGCATTAGTCAAACCAAATGGCATCACGGTATACTCATACAATCCATACCTTGTAGTGAAAGCTGTTTTAGGTATATCTTGCTCCCTTATCTTGAGTTGAAAATAGCCCGACCGGAGATCAATCTTTGAGAACACACAAGCTCCTTCTAGCTGATCAAACAAGTCATTGATTCTAGGCAAAGGGTATTTGTTCTTGATAGTCACCTCATTGAGTGAACGGTAATCAATGCATAACCTTTGACTTCTATCTTTCTTCTCCACAAACAAAACTGGGGCTCCCCAAGATGAAGAACTTGGTTGAATAAATCCTTTCTGCAACTGCTTCTCGAGTTGTTTCTTGAGTTCTTTCAGTTCATCAACTGACATCTTGTACGGTCTCTTTGCTATTGGTCCAGATCCTGGTAGCAAATCAATAAGGAACTCCACATCTCTATCTGGTGGAATTCCCGGTAATTCTTCCGGAAACACATCCGGATACTCACTCACAATTGGCACACTGTCTATGCTAACCCCCTTAAGAGAATTTAGCATACTCTTTCTTGCTTCAAAGTTGGTCTTGAATCTGATCCTTTTATTTTCAGGAGTTGTGAGTGAGACAGTATGGTTGGCACAATCTATCACTCCCTTGTTCTTAGTCATCCAGTCCATTCCCAAAATGACATCCAATCCTTGGGAATTTAGGATTATCAAGTTAACGGGAAACTTATACTTCCCAAACTCTATAACTAGATCATGACATCCCGAATTCACTATCATTTCTCCGCCAGGAGAACTTACTTTTATAGGACACCCAATAGTTTCTACTGGCAGTTAATTTCTTTCAACAAATGCTCTTGATATGAATGAATGAGATGCACCAGTATCAAAGAGAACAAATGCTGGAACAGAATTGAGTTTGAACTTACCAGCAACAGCATCAGGCTCCTCATAGATTTCCTCCACATTGATGTGGTTAACTTGTCCCTTCTGAAAAGGGTTGGGCTTGTTGGGTCCTTCAACTTTCTTTTCTGGGCATTCATTTGCATAATGCCCCATCTTCTTGCACTTGAAGCATTCAACCTGACTGATGTCCTTCTTGACAGGTTGGCTTCCACTGCCACTTCCATTCCCACTGTGGTGGCTCTTATATCCACCCTTGTGGTTCTTGTACTTGTCATTGTCATGACTACGGTGATGCTTGTTGTCATGACGGTTGTGGTTGTGGTGCTTGTTGAATTTCCGATGCTTGTGGGATCCTGAGCTTCCACCGTCATCATAATGGGAACGTTTGTGAGACGATCCCGAGCTGTGCTTGTCCGAGTGCTTTCTCTTCCTGCTCTCAACTTGCTTCATTTTGTTCTCCAAAATAGCAGCCTTATCACATAGCGACTGGTATGTGGGAACATATGCCACAGCCAACTGCAGGTTCAGCTCATCATTCAATCCTTCAAGAAATTTTTCCTTTCTCTTAGCATCGGTGTCAACTTCATCCAGTGCATAACGCGCCAGATTTTTGAACTCCTCAATATATTCGGCCACACTGCGGTGGCGCTGCTTCAGATTATGGAACTCTTTCTTTTTCAGACTCATCACTCCAGATGAGATATGAGCAGTGCGAAATCCATCCTCAAAGATAGCCCATGTCACATCTTCTATGGGAGTGGTGATCTGGAAGTTATCCCACCAAGTGGCAGCTGGTCCTTCCAGCAAATGTGCTGCAAATCTGAACTTTTCTGCATCAGTACAGCCCACAGTTACCAAGTCCTTGTTTACAAAGCATAGCCAATCATTGTCCACCATGGGATCAGTCGTTCCTGAGAACTTTGCTGGCCTCAATCTCAAGAACCTGGTAAGCATGTCAAAACCTGGTGGGTTGTTGTTGTTGTTTTGGTTCTGGATGAGCGCCGTCATCATTTGCATCAGCTGAGTTTGAGCGGTCATCATTTGATGCATTTCTGGAGTGATGTTGTTGTTGTTGTTGTTGTTGTTGGGGTTGGGGTTTGCACGACGGGGAGGCATCTGTGGTTTGTTCAATAGAGATAAGAATGAGATACCCATAGATGCTTTCATGCACAATACATCACATAAACAATCACAAAGCATGCAACATAACGATAAGATTCAACAACCAGATAACAAGTTCGCAAAGTAAAACACACACAAATAACAAGCCATCCACATGTTGGATGGTCAATAACAAGTTCTCAACAACAAGTATGATAATAAATGATAAATGAGTAGTCAAATCTACTCCTCAGCATCAACCTCCTCCTCGACAAAGGTAAGACCTGCGTTCTCCATCGCGGTCTTGTATTCCTTGTCGCTGGTGGTCAAGGTCTCTATCTTGGCTTTGAGAGCCCTCTTCTGGGAACGAAGCCTCTCAATCACCGTCTGCTGATGCTCGAGCTCGAAGTCCTTGGCCTGCAGTTCTTCAGTCATGTCCCGGATCTTCTTGTTTCTATCCTGGACTCGCTTCTCCTGACTCTTGAACTTTCTGTTCTGGCTCTCGAACTTCGCCTCCATCTCCTTAACTATCTCATCTTGCTCCGCGAAGAGTTTGTCCTTCTCGGTTGCACCCGGAGTTCGTCATTCTTGGAGCATGACGTTGGTCCTATCGGAGTCCACGTGCCTAATGAGAGCCTCTAAGTCCTGGAGGTATAGCGAATCGGCTTACCGTTGTATCCCTCGCAGTGTCCTCGAAGTCGATGGACTCTCCATCCTCATCACGTCTATCGAAGACGTGGAAGTGAGTACCTCTAACCTGTCGGGAGTGTCTCCCCAGTAGACGTCCTATCAGATCCTGCATGACTACCTCAAGGCCTCTCTCCTTGTCGTCGTGCATGAGCTTGAAGACGATGGCCTCCGTGGTAGGCTCAGTCTGGCGTCCGGGCTGGTTGACCTTGAAACCCCAGAGGTCTTTCCTCTCAAACTTGGTGAGGGGAAGCACCATGATGGTAGGAAGAGGGAGATTGAGCAAAGTAGTAAGCTCAACAATACGAGGACCAAAGCGAGTTCCCTGGAACTCCTCAACAGTGCTGATGGTAACAGTAGGCATCTATTTATAAGATAGAAAAGTTAGAACAACACAATTCAAGATAAAACAAAAGACAAAACATCACATACATATCCTTGTAAATCAAAACACACAAGTCATGGCATACATGGATCCATTACAACAACCAAGGTTCAACTTATTTTAAAGCAACATTTTGGAAAATAAGGTGATAAGTGGTGGTCCAACTAACGAAGTACGTTTACAAGCCTATCTCACTGGATCTGTTGGCTAACATAATGTTTCTAGAAGCAATCAGCCTATCTTGCTCACATGACTCCATCACTATGTCTATAATGTCTCCTCTTAAAGTTTGGTTGGTAGCCTCCAACTCTTGGGTATGTTTCTTCTCTTCTTTTAGGCTATTTTGGATGTTGAACATTCTGCACTTGACTCTTTCACCAAGTTCTTTGATGGTCTTCCAAGCTGCATCCCTTGCTGAGTCAAAGAATGTAGGGTGCATCACTGAATTGGTGAACATGCAGAATCCTGAGTCCTTGTGGTTGTCTTCCTTGTTTTTATACAAGTGAAGTTGCACCCACCAGTACTCAACTCCTTCATCCATCACAGGAAAACCTTTGTACACAGCTGCACCATGTATTTCCACTGCAACCATGAGGTCCTTGAGAGCCTTGGGGAATTCTGTCTCACACTCCAAAGGTCATTGTCATGAGTGGTCCTTTCCTCACGGCTTCTTTGATGGAGTTCATCTACAATTGGAGATGAGAAAGAAGATTAGAAAAGTTTACGAGAAGAATAGACAAGTGTAGAAGTTGTTGAAAATTTTTCCTTAGTGGTTTCCAATCCTAGGGTCATAATCCTACAGGCAACACAGTGCTCTGATACCATCTGTAAGATCCCTCCTTTATAAAGGAAAAGGATCCTTGTGATTGCAATGCTAGTCCCTGGATCATTGCTAGCATCCACAGTTTAAGATGAAGTACACAGATACAAAGGTCATTATTACAGGCATTCCAGAGACAAACATAGTCTTTACAACTCCAAGGCCATAGGCCTAATACAAGAGTTTGAATAAGTAAATAAATAAAAGTCTTCATCTTCATGTGCCCCAGGCAAACATGTTGAGTGTATACTCATGACTCCTAATCCTCATCAGAGTAACCTGCAACATCACAAGTTACAGCCACAGTGGGTCAATACATTGGAATAGTATTGGCAAGTGGTACCTTAGTATACTTTAGGTGGACTATATTTCTATATGAAATTTGGATAAGTGTAGCTTGGCTTGCTTTGCTCAAAATAGGTTTTGCCTATTAGTTCTTTGACAAAACTTTTCCCAAGGAACCACCAATAGACATTGAGGTCCTTCACCATTGTTCACCCACAAGTTTTTACTTAGAAATTGGGATGAGGATATTCTTGATAGCTTCCATGTCTTGATGCTCAAGTTGTCCTTTTCCAGGGACATGGCTAAGTACTTAGGTTTTTCCATCTGCAGAGGTTGTGCACTTTCCCCACCAGACTTGATTTTCACCAAGACATGACCTTTCAGAAGCCTTCCCTTAGACCAAATGGACACGTTCCAACCTATCATCCCACTACCACCAACTATCCAAATGGCTAAGTTCTAGCAACCTATGTGATCCAGGCAGAGCCCATATTGCCAAGTGGCTGCACTAGAAGCTTCTCAACACTTGGCCTCTAAAATCTCTTTGTTCCTGGGTGGCTTTCCACAAGTGAGATACACAAGGTTCACCAGTCCCCTGGCCTTGTGTAACCACTCAACACAAACCATTCCTTCCATTCCACCCAGGTGTTTCATTTACTTAGTTGTTTTATTAGGCAAAACACAAGTCCAAAGACTTAGAAATATTTTCATCATAGCATGTATATTTCACCAACCCTTGGTTGCTACTAGCTAGGCTAAGCATGGCATAGATAAGCATCTTAACTTAGAAATTTCCTAGCAATTCTACAACTACTAGGATTTCCCAACATGGCATATAAGCAAAATATAGCATGCAAGACTAACAAAATATTTCTAATGCTTAGTAGAAAACATAGGAACAAAATATTCATGAAGTACCACTTGTCTTGGTATTTTGGAGAGTAGTTACACTCCTCACAATCACAATCACTATCATCAAAATCTACACAAAGAATTATAGCAACAATCATATACAATAAAAAATATATGCATGCATGCAAAATGATATGTGATGATTTTTAAAACTCAACTAGGCAAGTATACAGTACTTATTCATAAACAAGTTAAAAACTTTCCAAACAACATTTAGATAAACCCTAAAACAATTCTTAAACAATTCATATACTCAAATTAGCCCTACACAAGTTTCTGCAAATAAAGTCATTTTAACAGAAGCAAAACATTAAACACATTGCATAATTAGAAAGAGCTTTCTCTCCTGATTCCAACGGTATAAAATTTGTCAAATTCTAACGTGGGGATCAAAAGTTATAGCCAAAACAAATTTAAACAACTAATAGATTCAAATTTTGTTTTTAAACTCTAACAGATGCCACGCGTCTTATTCTAATTGGCCCGTACCGCTTCGCGTAGGATCACGCTTTTGAGCCGTTAGATCTACTTAAACCGCACGGCTCAGATCTACTCGTACCGATTCGTTAAGTGATCTAATCCTGCACGTTGGATCCAGATCTGACGGCCCTGGATCAACGACCAAAGCTGGGCGGCGCTGGCGGTGGTTACTGGCGGAGGCAAGCTCAGCCTACGGCGGCGCGCCACTACAGGTGGTCCTAGGGTCATCGGAGGGGCTTACCAGAACCGTGGCGACGCAATGATGCTCAACCTGGCGGCGGCTAGGCAAGGGGCGCGCAGAGTGGGTTGCTGGAGCTCGTCGAAGTTGCGGGCGGCGTCGGGCTTGGGTGGACGGCGACGTTGGCGACGCTCCTGGTCTTCCTAGCACGAACAAGCGGCATCAGGTGATGCACAAGACAATGGCGAACAACATCGTGTGAGTCAGAGGCGAAGGGGAACAAAGGGCTTACGGAATTTGGTCACCGGAGTTGAGGGTGTCGTCGGGAGCTTGCGGTGTTGAACGGAATCGACGACCTGGGGCAGTATAAAAGGAACCAGCGGTGTCAGTAGGTGCGCAAGAAAGTGGCGAGGCTGTTTGCAAGAACCAGAGGGAGAGGGGCGCACGGGGCTCACCGTAATTGGTCGCCGGAGGGCTCTCTGTCTGCGGCGGTGCGAGGATGAATGCGGTCAGCCTGGGGGCGCTCTGGGCTTGGAGTTTGGGGGGAAATGGAGAGGGGGAAGAGGGGGTTTAAGTAGGCAAGGCGGGGGCGTGAATTACTCCTGCAATCAACGCGAATTGACGAGCGAATCAACCAGGTAACGCACGGCGTGATTTTGGGGAAGAACACGTCGCGGTGGGGTGGAGACGACGACGTCGTGTGGGCCTTGGCTGTCAGCGAGAGAAACAAAGGGGGAGTGGGTCATGCCTGTCAGTCACTCGGCGGGTGCGGGGGCGAGTAAAGGAAAAACGGTTCGCGGGTGGGGGTGCTGGGCTTAGCTAGGCCAGTTGGGCCAGATTCGACTGAAGGCTTATCTTTTTCTCTTTTAAGCTTTTTCTTTTTCTGTTTGCTTTTCTGAAATGGTTTTCAAACTTCAATTCAAATCTGTTTGATTCCAAAACTTTTCAGGATTTTTGTACAATAAATATTGTACTCAAAAAGTGTCAATCACATCTGTTCACTCAAACACACTTAGGTCTTTTGAAAATAAAATAAAACCATGCCTTTATGAGGTGTGATAATAGGCATAGAATTGGTTTTTATTTCATATTTTGCTTTGAGACTTTGCTCAAGTTTTTTAAATCACTTGAGTTTGGATCCTAAACCATACTGAATGATTAACAGTACCTTTCTCAAAAACAAGTAGCATAAGGGCTTGAGTAAACTTGCATAAAATATTGAGCAACAAAGCTTCTGTTTGAAATGTTTTGTTTGAATTGAAACTCATAAGATCATGGATGCATGGATGATATGCATGAGTTTGAAACATGATTTTTAGGGATGTTACAATTGGTAAAACTATGTCTCATGATGACTTTGCGGGAAGTGCTAACCCTTACTATGTTCTAATGCGTGATTATTATGGTGATGTGTATGCACAATATGTTGTACCATCTGGTGGTTATATTGCTTGGTCTATTTGGGTTCCCAAGACCCTTGTTACTAACAAAAGAGGACCCATTGAAAAATGGGTACCTAAAAACTAGCTTGATCTTTTGTAGACATATGCTTCCGGAGGGTCAAAGTGGGTGCTTGATAGTGGTTGCACGAGTCATATGACCAGAAGCCCGTCTATTATCAAGGACTTAAAGCCAAATGATGATCAAATCACCGTGACATATGCCGACAAGTCAAAGTCTAAGGTAATGGGTTTCGGCAAGGTAGTGGTTGCTCACGACATCACACTCGTGAACGTCATGCTTGTTGAGACCCTTGGATACAATTTACTTTCAGTCCGTGCTCTTGGAAAGATGGGCTTTGTCGTCTTTATTGATGTTGATATTGTGGTCCTCTTGTGGAGCAAGTTTCTCAAGGTCGCTTTCGTTGGGTACGTCGAGCATGACTTGTACGTGGTGGACTTTTCGGAACAAGCCACTACAAGTCCGATGTGCTTATTCGGAAAGGCCGATGTGGGTTGGTTATGGCATCCCCGACTAGCCCATGTCAATATGAGAACTTTGCAAAGTCTCCACAAGGAGGGCCATATTGTTGGACTAAAATAAAATGTTTCCTTTGCCAAAGATCGTGTTTGGAGGGCATGTGTTCTAGGGAAGATGCATGATGCTCCTCACAAGCCTAAGAACCGCATCAAGTCAACCAAGATCTTGGAGCTCCTCCATGTGGACCTCTTTGGTCCTCCATCTCATGCAAGTCTTGGTGGGAAGAAATATTGTTTGGTGATCGTTGGTGACTTTTCAAGATACTCGTGGGTATATTTCTTCAAGTTGAAGAGTGAGACCCAAAAGACCTTCATCGACTTCATCAACATGGTCCAATGTCAATACAATCTTCCCGTGTTGATCATAAGAAGTGACAACGACACCGAGTTCAAGAACTACACCTTGAATGATTTCCTTAGTGATGAGGGGATAAAACATCAATATTCCGCTGCATACACCCCTCAACAAAATGGTGTGGCCGAAAGGAAGAACCGGACTCTTATTGAGATGGCTAGGACCATGTTGGCGGAGTTTAAATATCCATACAACTTTTGGGCCGAATCCATCTCCACCGCTTGCCATGCTTCAAACCGGCTCTACCCTTGCAAAGAAATCAACAAGACTCCATATGAAATACTTACCGGTAACAAGCCCAACATATCTTACTTCCGGGTGTTTGGTTGTAAGTGTTTATATCTCATAAAAGGTGTTCGTCTGTCCAAATTCGAGTCTAAAGCATTAGAGGGTATTTTTGTTGGCTATGGTCTTGAATCTCACACTTATAGAATCTATGATAAGCTCTCCGGACATAGAATCTTGTAGTGCGACCTTCGAAGAATATGATGGTCCCCAAGGGGGGCGTGTTGATGCTTGTGATGCATATGATAAAATGCCTCAGGATGCCATAGGAAGAAGAGGAAGAATGGGTGTGGGATATATCCGCCCCGTTGAGGAACCCCTTATGGTGGATCAAGAAGAACTATGCTCCACTCAAGTGGAGCCCTCATCTTCACAACCTCAACATGCTCCATCCACCAAGGAGGACAATGACTCAAGCCAAAGACAAGATGTGGACCCTCAACATGTTGATCAAAGTGACAACTCAAGTCAAGGGGTGCTTGATTCTTTCTCCAGGATGTCAAGTGGTGCCAATGCAATTACTCAAGGAAGATCCGTACAAACTGCCTTGAGACAAGCTCAAATTGATGCTAGAAGAGCACTTAACCAAGACCAAGGTCAATCTTTGCCTCTCAATGAAGAGAATGATTCCGATGATGATCAAGGTCAAGTTGATGGTCAAGATGAGGACCAAAATTATGAAGAGGGTCCCCCAAGAAACAACATGGAGATCCATGCTCGTCGCGAAGCTTGAAAGGAGAGAATGTTGGAATTAAGAGACCACTCTCTTCAAAATGTGGTTGATGACCTAATGAAAGGCATTTCCACAAGAGCACAATTGAAGAGGTTCAGTGAACACCAAGCACACATCTCCATGATTGAACCAAAGAAAGTGTGGGATGCTCTTGAAGATTCGGATTGGTTGGAAGCTATGCACAAAGAGCTCAATAACTTTGAGAGAAACAAAGTATGGAAGTTAGTTGAGAAGCCAAAGGATTGCCGCAATGTTATTGGAACAAAGTGGACATTCAAGGACAAGCAAGATGAGCATGGAATTATAGTAAGGAACAATGCTAGATTGGTTGCACAAGGGTTCTCTCAAATTGAAGGCATTAACTATGGAGAGAATTATGCACCCGTGGCTCGCCTTGAGTCCATCCGTATCCTTCTTGCTTATGCGGCACATCATAACTTCAAGTTACAACAAATGGATGTAGAAAGTGCATTTCTTTATGGTCCACTAAATGAGTTGGTATATGTAAAGCAACCCCCGGGATTTGAGGATCCCAACTTCCCAAACCATGTCTACAAACTGGATAAGGCTCTCTATGGGGTCAATCAAGCCCCTCGCACGTGGTATGAGCACCTTAGAGAGTTGTTGTTTGACTGTGGATTTGAGGTTGGGAAAATCGATCCCACTCTTTTTACCAAGAAGGTCAATGGGGAGCTTTTTGTATGCCAAATATATGTTGATGATATTATCTTTGGCTCATCTAACAAAGCTTTTAATAAAGAATTCTCAAAGTTTATGACTTGTAGGTTCCGGATGTCTTTGATGGGGGAGTTGAGAGTATTTCTTGGTTTTGAGATCAAGCAAGTTAGAGGAGGGACATTCTTCAATCAAGCCAACTATACTCAAGATATGCTCAAGAGATTCAAAATGCAAGATTTAAATGGAGCTCCTACCCCCATGGCTACAAAGACTTATCTAGAACAAAATCCAAATGGTAAAGATGTGGATCAAAAGGCATACCGGTCAATGATTGTTTCTTTGCTTTACCTTTGTGCATCTAGACCCGATATTGTGTTGAGTGTAGGTGTGTGTGCAAGATATCAAGTGGCTCCTAAAGAAAGCCATTTAATGGCGCTCAAGATAATCTTTCGATATTTAGTTCATACCCCATTTTATGGTCTTTGGTATCCCCGAGGCTCAACATTTGCTCTTTGTGGATACACGGATTGGGCGGGTGATAAGGATGATAGAAAATCAACATCCGGGGCTTGCCAATTCCTTGGTAGGTCCTTGGTATGTTGGTCTTCTAAGAAGCAAAATTGTATATCTCTCTCCACCGCCGAAGCCGAGTATGTGGCAGCTGCTAGTGCTTGCACCCAATTGCTATGGATGAGGCAAAATTTAAAGGAACATGGTGTCCATTGTGACAAAGTGCCTCTTCTATGTGACAATGAAAGTGCCATCAAGATTGCATACAACCCGGTGGATCACACAAGGACAAAGCATATTGAGATTCGCCATCACTTCATTAGAGATCATGTTGCTCGAGGTGATATTGATCTATCATATGTGTCTACCAAAGATCAACTTGCCGATATCTTCACGAAGCCACTTGATGAAGCAAGGTTTTGCTATTTGAGGAATGAACTAAATATCGTAGATTCAAGGATCTTGACTTGATTATCCTGCATTCTCACCTATTATTCGACCCATATTTGGTTTAGGTGTAGGCATGGATATAGGGGGAGTGCGGTTCTAATTGATTGGACTATCCCTCCCCCCATTATGCCCAAAGCAATAAAAATCATTCCTCTTAATATCATTTTTTTGATATGTGAGCTTAAATGATAAGTTTCTGTAATGGACCCAAGATATATCTTCGTGGTGCCAAGCCGATACTCATATATGGTGGCCTAGGCCACCGCCCTCTCTCTTTCGAGAGGTTGGTGTTTTACTCGTGTTTGTCATCCTTTGCATTTCTGTTGATCTTAGTCTCATGCACTCTACTTTGGTTTTTGACATCTTTATCTCGAGTTTTAGAGTGCATGTGCTTCACTGTGTGACTCTCTTAACCCAAGCCTTTCTTATCCCTCGGCAAAACTCATCTACTCTGCACAAGAACCTTCCACCCTTGTATCCTGGCTCTCCGTTCTGGTGGTTACGGTACTACCGGTGTTTACCAGCGGTACTACCGCCAAACGGTACTACCGTAAAAAGCTAGCGGTACTACCGCTTCTGGGACAGTTTCCAGAACCTTGTCTGGGAACTTCCCAGTTGCGGTACTACCGGTAGTTTTCTATGGTACTGCCGCTTAGCGGTACTACCGCCAGTACCTCCGGTACTACCGCTCTGTGTATCGGTTAAGATTGGAGACACGGGGAGAGGCACCTATCAGTGCCTCATTATTCCCCCATCTCCACTCCTCACCACCACCGCCGCCGGAGCCCCGCCCCTTCTCCTTTTCCCATATCCTCACCGGATCCAACCTCCTCGCGGGCTCCTCCTCATTATCCACCGCCATGGACACCGGTACTATCGCCCTCCTCTTCTTCGTACATGTTTTCTCCATTGAATCTAGGGTAACTTTGATTCTTGGCCAAAACAAGTGTTTTTGAGGTTGTACTATGTGCTTGCTACCAGATCTTACTCTTAGACCGATGGAATTCATGTTTTATGTCAATTTTACTGCCCATACATGGATCGATATTCCATATCTGCACTGTGGTCGCCGACCGGTAGTACCGGGAATCTTTTTACGGTACTACCGCTGTGCGGTACTACCGCCTTTGAAGATCCGGTACTACCGCCCAGTACTGACAGCAAAATTTTCTCTAAACCTTGAGTTTCATCATATGTTTATCTTGGGTTCTTGTGCCCTTATCCCTATGCTATCTCCCTCATTTCTTCACAGGTGCAAGGGCTTCCCGGGGTTCACGCAAACGCTCCAAAGCTCATCATGAGATTGAGGACTAAGAATCATAGTCAGATTCTGCGGCTGAGACTGAGTCAGAAGAAGAGATTATGCCTCAACCTAGCACACGTCTGAAGCTGCAAACAACTCGTGGTCGACGTGGTGGGGGAGTTAAACAAAGTGCTGGCCGTGGTAAGGCTCCTCCACCTCCTCCTCCCTCATGTCCTCGCAAGAGCCAAAGTTCAGGGCCATCTGGGCCAAAGCTACTATCAGACATTTCTGAGGTTGACTTTCATGAACTGAGGACTGTCAATCCATATGTTGCTGCTCACTCTCATGGTCGGAAAGATAGCCTTTTCTACATAGATTTTCAGGAGCGCGTTTTTCATGAGGTACTCATGAAGGATGATAAGCTCGTGGTTCCTCAAAAGTGGATCGAGATGAATCATGTGAAGAAGAACCTGCAGTATTTCGGTGAAGCCCTTGAGATTTGCACAAACATTGGCTTGATTCCCATTATGCAGTTCTGGTGCAACTATGACCCCATGCTCATCACTCAGTTTTATGCAACCGTTCACTTTGCCAAGAACCAGACTCGGACACTCACCTGGATGACCGAGGGTGTTGTCAAGCAAGAAACCTTGGCTGAGTTTGCGGCTATTCTTGGTACGAAGACCATGGCAAGGACACTCCTGTTGGCTTTCGGTGTCACAACAATGATCGCCCCATGAAGAAGGATGTTCTTGCACCACTGTACATCTGGGGGCGCGGTATTCCTGGAAAGATCAATGGGCTTCTCCCTACATATGACATTTTGCACCGTATATTCCGTGAGACTATTGCCCCCCAAGTTGGGAATGTTGATGAGATGCATGCCTTCATGGTGGATATCATGATCACCACCTTTCACCACCGTGACTCCGGCCAACCAATGGATGTGATGGATGTTATTTGGAATGAGATGGTCTATGCCACCTACCAAAGGAGGGTGCCTCCTTTTGCTCCTTATATCATGGATCTCATTATTAGCAAGTGCCGCTCGATTGCCCGTGACATGCCTTCTCATCGCCTTGTCACTCACTGGCACAAGAATTTGTTGATCAAGACCCATCTCAAACCTCGCAATGCGGATGGCCAAATTGTTGATGAGGGATCCGGTGATGATGATGATGCCCAACAGGATGCTGACTTTGTGGTCCCTCGCCGCAAGCCTGCTCAACCATCTTGGGTCAAGAGGATTGAGGCCAAGCTCAAGAAAGTATTCTGCTTCCAAGTCGACAATCAGAAACGCATGTATGAGGCTCATGTCTATGCCAAGAAGTCCTGTGCTCATCAGAAGGAAATGATGGAGGCTCAAGGTATGACCGTCTCCAAGGGCTCTGAGAACAACATCACCCCGGAAGACCAATGGATCTCCAAGCACAGCCACTGGGATGATGATGCCACCTCCTCTTTCCGTGCCCCGCCGACTCATGAGGATGCCTGGGATGATGATGACGAGTGATCTCCGGGAAGTTAATGTTGCCCTTGTCCCTTTTTGGCGTATTGATGCCAAAGGGGGAGAAGTTGCACATTAGGCATGCGGGATTTGCGTGGGAAAAGTCACAAGCTCGTTCTTGCCATTGATTTTCATTCGCTTGTGAACTTTATTTGCTTGCCTCTTATTATGTGTGAATCTTGTGAACTAACTATTTGTGTGATGTATCTTGAGACTAAGTGGTTATCTTATGGATCCATCATATGTGTGATATGAATATTCTTATATGGATCCATCTTATGTGGTGAGTGTGATGACATTATCTATTCATTATCAATTTTTCTCATCACACGTTATTAAGCAAAGGTATGTGATCTAAGTGCCACTTCACACTCCCAGGTAGCTTGATAAATAGAAAGGGGCTTGATTCTACATATCTAGGGGGAGCCCCATTCTATTCATCAAAACCTTCTTTGTCATCATAATATTATCTTGCAAATGTGTGTTGTCATCAAACACCAAAAAGGGGGAGATTGAAAGAACATTCTCTATCCCTAGTGATTTTGGTGTTTTACAGCAACACACATATCGGAATAATTATTTTCCAAGTATACAACATGTTGTATTAAAAAGGGTTTGCAGTGGGGCAGCGTGGTTGGACAAACTGTCCAAAACTTTCTGCCTGGCGCGGTACCAAAAAGCATACCGCTTTTTGCTACCGGACGTGGCAGTAGGTTTTGGCTAGTTGTCAAAAAGCCTCTGCCAGGCTAGGTACTAAAAAGCGGTGGTACCGCATTTTAGTACCTAGCGTGACAAAAGCTTTTTGACCACTTGTCAAAAGCTACTGCCCGCTCCGGTACTAAAAAGCGGTAGTACCGCATTTTAGTCCGGTACGAAAAAGCGGTAGTACCGCATTTTAGTACCTAGCGCGGCAGAAGCTTTTTGCAACTTGTCAAAAGCCACTGCCCGCCCCGGTACTAAAATGCGGTAGTACCGCATTTTAGTACCTAGCGTGGCAGAAGATTTTTACAAGTTGTCAAAAGCTACTGGCTGCCTAGGTACGTGGCAGAGAGTTTTTGACTAAGTTGCATATGCCACTGCCCTCTGCGGTATCAATATGCGGCACTACCAGATGCATCCGGTAGTACCGGATCTCAGGAGCGGTACTACCGCTTTACGGTAGCACCACAAATTGGTACCGCTGTGGCTGGGGCATATGTATTTTGAAGTTTGTTCTTCCGGTACCAGGTCCGGTGGTACCGGAGTTTTCCGGTAGTACCGATTGAACTTCCGGTACTACTGCTGCATTAAATGCTCCAACGGTCAGATTGGATCTGGGGCTATAAATATCCCTTCACCTACCTTGGAACAGGTTGCTCATTTGCATTAAAGTCAAGACCACCATTGGAGCCACAGAATCCACAAGATCTCTTCAATCCACCACCCAAAGTCCTTGATCTTTGGGGAACCGAAGGAGGAGGCCTTGATCTACTACTTCACGAAAATAGATCTTCATTCCCCCTCATTCACTTGAGGGCCCCTTGCTCTAGTGTTTTCTTGGAAACCCTAGTTCTAGATTTGGTTCTTACAAGCTTGTCTTTGATTGTCTTGACAGCTTGCTTGTATTTGGGAGCCTCCAATTAAGTTGTGGATGTGTGCCCCAAACTTGTAAATGTGCCGGCTTCCACCTTGAAGGTCGCCGATATAATGGAAGGTGGATCGATCCCGTTGGGGTGAGGTTCATCAGAGAACAAGGGAATTTGATACCACCCCCTCTCCAAACGTAGACGTACTTCCCCTCAAAAGGAAGGAACTACAGGAAATAAATCCTTGTGTCTCCGCGTCCACCACTTTGGTTACTTCTATCCTTTACCACATTTTACTTACTTGCTCTTGCCTAGTTGTGTGTTAGCTTGTGCATGTTTGTCATTTAGGTAAATTCACCTTAGTTGCATTATCTAGAGAATTTACCTTATTGTCAAACCCTAATTTGAAAAAGAAGAAAATTTGAAATAGCACCTATTCACCCCCCTCTAGGTGCCCATACGATCCTTTCAATTGGTATCAGAGCCTCGACTCTTTATTTGGTCTTTACCGCCTAAGAGAATATGGGTAGCCGCGAAGGGGATGGTGAGCCCACCACGGTGACCATGGAAGATCTCAAAAACTTGGAAACAAGATTGAGCTCTTCCTTGGTCAACAAAGTCAAGAAGATGCTTGAGAAACTTCTTAAAGACAAAGATGGCTCATCATCCCCCTCTCCTCAAGAGGATCCTCCATCCGTTTTACCTAAAGGGAATATTCCGGTATCCCCCGAGGATATGATGGTAAGGGGTAAACAAGACAACACTAATTCCTCCACACAAAATGATGGGGGGAATGGTGAGCACCGTGATTCATGGTACTCTCCCGACCCTCCAAACCCTCACCCTCATGTATACAATAGAGGTGACCCACCTAAGCTTGAAGAATCTGCTACTTTTGCTCAATGGCAATCACTAATGAGAACTCATATGCGTAGCTCTTGCATTGAACTATGGAACACCATCGAGCATGGACTCTTTATTGGGGATCCAAACAACTTGACAAGAAGAGAGGTTGTCAATAGTCAACTCAATGCCACTGCCTTGCATATGATTCAACAAGGATTGGGTACAAATGATTGCCCACACATTGAGCACTTTAGCATTGCCAAGGAAGCTTGGGATGCCTCCAAAGTTGTGGATGTGTGCCCCAAACTTGTAAAGGTGCCGTCTTCCACCTTGAAGGTCGCCGATATAATGGAAGGTGGATCGATCCCGTTGGGGTGAGGTTCATCGGAGAACAAGTGAGGCCTTTCGTGGCGTAAGTGGTTTGATACCACCCCCTCTCCAAACGTAGACGTACTTCCTCTCAAAAAGAAGGAACTACGGGAAACAAATCCTTGTGTCTCCGCGTCCACCACTTTGGTTACTTCTATCCTTTACCGTACTTTACTTACTTTCTCTTGCCTAGTTGTGTGTTAGCTTGTGCATGTTTGTCATTTAGGTAAATTCACCTTAGTTGCATTATCTAGAGAATTTACCTTCTTGTCAAACCCTAATTTGAAAAAGAATAAAATTTGAAGTAGCACCTATTCACCCCCTCTAGGTGCCCATACGATCCTTTCACCACCAGAAAAGGAAATTGGGCCCATGGCCCCTTCCCGCTCCCCTCTTCTATGTAGTTGGCGTGAAGCGCAGCGGGTGGTTAACACGATACTGTTTTATCTTGACATGAAAACCCTAGGACCATATCCATAAACCCTATTTCCTGCCCAAGATACTTCTCCGTCGACCCCCTTCTACATTCATCGGCCAGGAAATTCCATGGCGATGAGCTCCTAACCGATTGTTTATTACATCTAGTAGAAAACAGCAAAAACGAAGCCCCGTTTCTCCTAGACCTCAGGAAGATGGATCTCCCCTCTCTATGTACTACCTCATATCATCACACATGCCTCGTATTTAATGCAACTTTTGATAAACATAGTAAAAGAAGACCCAAAGCATGGTATATGTATGAAATTTCAGATAGATCCCTATACTGGGTGAATATTTTACTTCCTCCATTCCATAGTATAAGATGTTTTGGCATATTTTGTAATGGGTGGAGTATGTAGTATATGCACGTGAAAGACTATCCGAAAACTAGAACTACTATGGAACTTGTGTTGGAGCCTCAGGTTACATGCATCTTATGGTAGATCATGAGGAAAAATATAGAATAAACTTGAAAAAACTAAAACATTGGATACATACTTAGGTTTACATGTATCTTTGGTTAGATACAGAAGAAAAGAAAAGAGTTTGAAAACCCTAGAACTTATATGAAACTAGTGATAATGCACGCAATAAAATCTTGGAATATAATAATACGCTAAGTGTCTGCGTATTTCTATGAAAAAAGAAATTTAGACACGTAGACATGGAACAAAATATCGGTGGAATGTGCTCATAACTCACAAACATGTAAATCAACCTAGAACCCCAGAACGGTGGGCAATAACTCATGAAACTAGGGCATAAAGTGCAAAAAATAAGATTTTCTGTCGTACCTCTGAAACATGTAAATCACTCTGGAACCCCCAAAACTGTGGGTAATAGCTCATGAAAACGGCCATCAAAAGAAAAACTGATGACTTTTTGCTCATACCTCACAGACATGTAAATCACCCTAGAACCCCAAAACTGTGGGCAATAACTCATGAAACTAGCCATAAAACGAAAAAAAGACGAGTTTTCTGTCATAATTGTGAAACATGTAAATCACCCTGGAACCACAAAAATGTGGGCAATAGATCTTGAAAACGGCCATAAAGCACAAAAAAGATGAGTTTTTGGTCATCACTCGAAAACATGTAAATCTCCCTGGGACCACAACACCGTGGGCAATGACTCATGAAAACGGACATAAAACACAAAAAAGGTGAGTTTTTGGTCATAACTCTAAAACATGTAAATCGCCCTACAAACCCAAAACCTTGGGCAATACCTCATGAAAATGGCCATAAAACGCAAAAAAGATGAGTTTTTGGTCATCACTCACAAACATGTAAATCACCCTGGAACCTCAAAACTGTGGGCAATAGCTCATGAAAACGGACATAAAATCAAATATGACGACTTTTTCCTCATACCTAACAAACATGTAAATCGCCCTAGAACCCCAAAACTATGGGCAATAACACATGAAAAATGCCGTAAAACACAAAAAAGAGGATTTTTCTGTCATACCTCTAAAACACATAGATCAGCCTGGAACCCCAAAACTGTGGGCAATATGATGGGGATATGCCTACTGGGGTATCCTCAGCGGGACGTTTCCGACTGGCCCAAAGGTTGGCGAGTGGGCCTGCAGAACGGCGAGTGGATCAAAGCCCATCAGGGTACCAGGCATCGGAGGTCAAGGCCCAGCGAGTAGATAGGCCCGTCGGCTGAGTTAAACGATTGACAAAGTTGTAACCGAATCGGTTGAGATATGTAAACCCTAGGGGAGGTAAGCCTATATAAACCTCCCTAAGGGGTGAGTAGAGGCACGTTCCCTCATACACCCAAGCAACTCGCCGCCTAGCCGCCGAGTTCGCCCATTGTAAACACCTCCATAATACAATCTAGCAGGAGTAGGTCTTTACCCTCGGGGCCGAACCAGGTAAAACCACGTCTCCGCCTCATCTCGCACCGCAGATGGCTGGCCGCCTTGCCCTTCGTTCTACTACTCGCCGATTGCGGCATCTGCCGTGGTCATTCCCACGATGGCGCCCACCGTGGGGCCTGGCGGTCTGCCGGTGTTCTCGCGGCGAGATCAATCTGCCCATCAGCGAGGCGGTCGCCACCGCCGCATGATAGAGATTGGCGAGATGCTCCAGATCTTGCCAAGCAGCGGCCCGGCGGCGCGACCCGTCACGCACAGCGTGATCCCGCCATCGACGATCGGCCTCGTCGGCTTCACCGGCGTCATCACCTCGGAGGACTCGGCTCGCATCCGCGAAGTCGCCACCACGCGATCGGCTCGAGAGCCAGATCCGCCACGATCCACCGCCCGCCCGAGTACGACTCGCCCACAAAGAACGTGGCCGAATTCAGCGGCCGCGAAGGCGTGACCTCACCGACGACGCCGACTTCGGCGACCGGCGTCACTCGCGGATCCATCACCGCTGCCTTGTCCGCGGGCTCCATCGCCGGTCTCCAACGGGAGATTTCGAGGACCCTCCATCCTCGGGATCTTGACTTCGACTCGGTCGGAGAACTCCGACCTCCACGACGGTGCCGCCACGCGCGACCTACATGGCCACCGCACCGATCCGCCGGAGGACCCTTTCTCCACGATCCCTCCTAACGCCACGGCGACGGAGGTCGAGAACTCCGCCTGGCGGAGGCAAGACGCAAGAGCAGGCCGAGCGAAAAATTCCGCCTCGAGCGGTGGCGCGCAGAATCACGCTACCACCAGCAGCGGATCAGTCACGCTGAACCCCACCGTTGTGGGCGCCCTGAACTTCGACGGCGAACGACCCGCTCGCGATAGCCGAGCGCGATCTGCGAGAACGCGCCACCGGGAGGAAGCAACCGCCCTCCGCCAGGATCAACGGCGATGGGTGCCCCGCCACCACCCAACCGCACCCCTCCCAGGGATCAGCCGCGGATAGTCGTCTCCTCACGGGAGCGAGATGCGAACGGACTTCCATGTTCTCCACCCGATGGACAACCTCGCAGGCCGAGCCGCGCCGACAAAGATCACGGCGACCGGCGACGGCGCCTTACAGATCCAGTATGTCAGGGCCCTACTCGCGAAGGCCGTGGAACAATAGAAAGCAGGCGCCGACTCGCAAGGACGAGTGTACTCGCGCTCCTCGGGAAGCAGGGCGGCCTCAAGCGGCCGTCCAGCGGTGGCAAACACCCTCAATTGCCCGCCGCGAGCCGCCGCAGCTCAACGGCGACCCGCGAATGCGGCACTCCACCAACGATCCCAGGCGGCGACCAACCTCGCCGCCAATGAAGAGCCGATCGACGCCGCACTCACATCATCAACAACCAAAATGGCGCCACGACGCCCGACGACTTGGCGGCACACCTAACTACGCCGCGATGGCGAGCCTATGGGGTCGCTCGATCGACTAGGGCCCAAGTGCTTCGGACCAATGATCCGAGGCGAAAAGTACCCACCCAACTTCAAGGCGCCAAGGAGATCGAAAATACGACTCCTCGTGACCCCGCGATGCGGCTTGACACATACCTCATGGCAATGGGGATCGCGGTCACACCGACCTACCGCCGCCCGTTACCTCCCGCGATGATGGAGGGACGTGCAGGCAATGGATCAACACGCCCCCGTGATAGTATCGACTCACGGGAGGAAATGCGAGACGCCGTCGTCGGCACTTCGAGTGCTCCTACACCCGCCACCACCATCGAGGACTGAACGATCGTCCGGGGACCCCTGAAATCGACCCAGCTGGGTCCAACGGTGGCAAGAGCTCGTATAACGCGTCGGCATCCACCCGACACCGCTATCCATTGCTTCAAGACCTCGTGCCGTTCACGAGCCTCTAGTCGCCAAGCTCAAGCGACACGCCCGCACACTCGACAACATCCCGACCTCCTCGAGATCGCCAAACGACACGCCGAGGAAGATCCCAATCAAGACGTCGACGACGAGTCCGGCGGACAACGACGCCTGGCAAACGACGGCGGCCGCCGAGACCCTACGCTACAGTGCACTTCGCCTCACGAGCAAGCGCCCGCAACGATGGGCGGTCGACTTGTCGCCAATGCTGAGCACGCACAACGCGACCCCAAGAGCTACCGCCGACGGAGGGCAACGACGCGACGGGCGGAATTACAAGAACAAGCCAAGGTTTGATCCCGGCCCTCCTTAACCAACCATGTGCTTCACGGCAGGGAAGGAAAGCCCGCCACGCACACCACCGCCGACGCCACACCCTCGGGGAGATCGAGAAGGCACGAACGCGGGAGGACACCGACAACGACCCGCAAAATGGCGGAAAATTCGCAAAGTGGCGGCTCGCTCCACACCTTCACCGCTTCAACACGAAGCGCGAGAAGAAGGTCATCGCCCGCGCTGTCGCCGTCAACGCGGTGGCCCAGACAGACGTCCCCCAGTTCCTGAACTGGTCGGAGCAGCCTATCACCTGGAGCCGGCCAGACCACTCGCCACGCATCGAGTACCGGGGCGAGTCGCCCGGTGGTCAAGCCCAAGGTCGGCGACATGGCTCCCCAAGACTTTGATGGACGGCGGCAGCTCCATCAACATCCTCTACCTCGACACCTTCAGGCGACTGCGGCTCCCGCAGTCGATGATCGAGACAACCCACACCACGTTCCACGGCATCGTCCCCGGTCGGAAGGCGTACCCGATCGGCAAGGTCACGCTACCCGTCACCTTCGGCACTCCGGCGAACTTCCGCCGGCGGATCGTCTTCGAGCTGGTGCCCTTCGACAGTCCTTACCATTGCGTCCTGGGGCGCCAAGCGTTCGCCAAATTCATGGCGGCACCCCACTACGCGTACAACGCGATGAAACTCCCCGGGCCGTGCGGCGTCATCACCATCAACGGCGACCCCGACATGGCCGCTGAATGCGAGGCCAAAGGAGCCGAACTCGCCGACGCCGTCATCGCGGCGGAAGCTAGTCACGCCGATGAGCTCGCCAACACGCGGCGGGTCAACAACGACGACCCCACAATACTCAAGAAGCCCAACTCAGGGCACAAACACCTCAACCTTTGAGGCCACGACCTTTACCGCACTGGCCGAGCTGGTCCCAGCGACCCCCAGACGGACGATCGGGACAGCATGAGCCCAGATAGGAAGGCGCGCTCATCGAGTTCCTCCGTGAGAACAGGGACATCTTCGCATGGAAACCCTCCGACATGCACGGTGTCCCTAGGGAGCTCGCGAGCACAAATTAAACGCCGACCCCAAAGTACGACCAGCAAGTCGCCACGGCCATTCAACGAAGAACGCTGCCGGGCAATCGCCGAGGAAGTGCAGCGTCTACTCGCCGCTTCATTCGCCAATCAAATACTCAAGTGGCTGGCAAACCCAGTCCCGGTCGAAAAAGAAAACGGGACTGAGAATGTGTATCGACTACACAAACTGACAGCGCCTCGCCCAAAGGCGATTCGTCCCGCGGATCGATCAGATCATCGACTCCACCGCGGGCTCGAGTCGCTGTGTTTCCTCGACGCCTACCTGGGTATAACCAGATCAAAATGGCGTCGAGGGCGAGGAGAAGACGGCGTTCATCACGCCATTCGAGCCTTCGCTACACCGCCATGACCTTCGCCTCAAGAACGCCGGCAACGTACCAACGGTGCATGCAAGAATGCCTCGCGAGCCAAATTGGCCGCAACATCCACGTCTACATCGACGGCGTGGTGCGTAAATCCGGCCGCCAAGGCGACCTACTCGCCGACCTCAGAGAGACCTTCGCCAACCTGCGGAGGTACAAGATAAAGCTCAACCCAGCAAGTGCACCTTCTGTACCGCCGGCAATTACTAGTGCGTCGTCTCCAAACGAGGGATCGAGGCAAACCCAACGAAGATCGACACGATCGCCCGCTCGCAAACCCGAGTGCTCGCGACGTCCAGGCTGGCGGGCGGGCGGCGGCTCTCGATCGCTTCATCCCCTTCACGAAAGGCGATGCCCTATACCGCCGATGCAAGAATCCCACCTTCCAGGGGACAAGGAGGCGGACGACGCTCGCGACCAAAAAGGTGCTACTCGCCGCACCACTACTCGCCGCACCGGTCGACAAGGAGCCCATGCTGGTTTACGTCGCGGCGTCCGAGCGTCGTCAGCGCTGTAATGGTCGTCGAACGACCAGAGGAAGGAAAAGAGCGCCCAGTCCAGCGGCCGGTATACTACATCAGCGAGGTCCTAACCGAGTCGCGCCAGCGATACCCACAGTACCAAAAGCTGGTATACGCGGTCTTGAGCTCGGCGCTGCCGCACTACTTCGTGAGCACCCCATCACGGTCGTCTCCTCCGCTCCACTACAAGACATCATCCGAATCGCGAGGCGACCGGGCGGTCGCCAAGTGGGCCGAGATCGGCGTCCACAACATTGGCACGAGCACGCAGGCGATTAAGTCAGTGCACTGGCCGATTTCTCGCCGACGGGAGGAGGCCCAGCCAGAGAAGCCGTACCTCCATTATCGAGCTCACTTGACGGGTCCAAGAACGCGGACGGCGCAGGAGCGGGATAGTGCTGACCTCACCAAAGGCGACAAGCTCCGCCATACTCCGCCTCGAATTCACGCCTGCACCAACAACATGGCGAACACGAGGCCCTACTCCACGACATGCGAGCCGCAGCGAGATGGCGTCAATCGCCTTCGATGCTACGGAGACTCCCCTCGTTGGTCAAGTCGTCGCGGGTCCGCCTGTTTCCGCGTCTCCCTACCATGGCGGCATACCGCCAAGAAGTGGACAAGGTGGGGCCACTTCACCGCTACTCGGTCGAGTGGATCGACGGAGGAAAAAGCGAGGGCCGACGCCTCTCTCGCATCGGCGTCGGCGATCCGCACCACCCGCCGGCGTGTTCCTCGACACCATCTTCACGCCGTCGGTCTCTCCTCCGAAGAGATCGACATTGAGTCCCGCCAACCAGAGGCAACCTTGGTCGCACTTCAACCGAACGAACGACTGGACCAAGCCCTACATCGCCTACCGAGACGGGCAACTCGCCCGCACGAGACAAGCGCCGAATGATTGTTCGCCGATGCAAGTCCTACACCATCATCGACGGCGAGCTACACAAGCGCAGCGTCACCGGCGTGTCAACGCTGCGTCCAACCACTGAAGGACGCAAAATCTTACACGACATTCACCAGCGATCGCGCCACCACGCCGCGCCGCCCTCGGTCGCCAAAGCCATGCGACACGGCTTCTCTGGCCCACCGACACGCCGACGCCGATATCGTCCAGCGATGCGCCGGTGTGCAATCGCCAACCAGACGCACGTTCCAAGTTCGCGCTCAAAACAATCCCCATCACCGCCATTCGCCGTGTGGGGCATGGACATGGTCGGCCCTTCAAAAGGCCCCTCGGCTACACCCACCGCTGGTCGCCGACAAATTCACAAAGTGGATAGCCAAGCCAGTCCGAAATGCGACGGAAGATCGCCACTAAGTTCCTACGCGAGCTCATATACCGCCACGGTTTCCCAACAGCATCATCACGGACAACGGCACAAACTTCGCCAAGGGAGCAATGGCCGAGTTCTGCGAAGAGCACCACATCCGGCTCGACCTCGCGTCAGTCGCACACCCGAAATCCAACGGCCAGGCGGAACGAGCCAACCAAAGCATCCTCCACGGCCTGAAGCTGCGACTCCAAGTACCACTAGAGCGCACCGCTGGGTGCTGGGTCGAAGAGCTTCCCTCCGTCATCTGGGGAATCCGCACCTCGGTCAACAGGTCGACGGGATTCACCCCCTTCTTCATGGTCTACGGCGCGGAAGCCGTCATGCCAACCGACCTCGAACACGACTCGCCGCGGATCGTCCACTATACGGAGGCCGCAAACGAACTGGCCCGCCAAGATGGGCTCGACCAACTTTCGACGCGCCGCGACCTCGCCCGATCGCGCACCGCTATCTATCGGCAAGGGGCCCGTCGCTACCACAGCCGACGGTGAAAACCCGCACCTTCCAGAAGGCGACTTGGTGCTACGCCTCACCCAGACAAGAAGGGCATGCACAAGCTCTCCCCCATGGAAGGCCCGTCGCTATCGGGCGTGCTGCAACGACGCTTACTACCTCGCCGACGTCTGCGGACGGTGAACTCGACGTCAGCGGCCGTGGAATGTAAATCTCCTCCGGAAGTTCTATACCTAGAACCCCACATATGTACTCTCCAAATGCTATGAATAAAAGAAACGTTCTTCGCAAAATTGCTACTCTCCATACCTTGTGCCACTCGACTGTAATTAACAGCGTCATGCTAAAATACGAAGTCAACCCTTGGTACAGCGCACGGCTAAGTAAAGCGATGTAAGAGCACCGAGTCACCAGGTCTTACATCGCCCACGAAAAATGCCAATCCGAGCCCCATCGGAGTCGCCTAGCTCGACTGGTTTTCGAACCAAGACATCTGCCTCGCTTCCCATGACCCGGTCCTCCGCATCCTTGGCAGAGCAACTCGAACGGCTAAGTACCACGCTCGAGGACTGTATACCAGTTCATCTCGATCGGACAGGGAAAACGCCAAGTAAGAGAGCGTGCCCAGGACTCGCCACGCGACTGACCCACCGGGCCAGGCAGGAGCGACGCGCTTACACAAACGCGCTCAGTCCTCAACCACCCTCGAGTCGCGCCTTGAAATACCAAGTACCACGCTCGGGGACTCGGCCACCCGGCACCGTTCGCGTACGGGAAAACGGTAAAGTACAGAGCACTCGAGGGAGTCGCCTTGCGACTGGCTCTCCGAGCTCGGGCGAGTCGACTCAACCAACAACACACATGATAAACAACAAAACATCATATTTAAGGTGAAACCCGCAAAAGGGCGGACGCGCTCGGGGACTCACCCAAAATCAATCCAAAACACGCAAATAAATAGCAAAATGAACACAACGTTCCATTCAATCGCATATCGCATTGTCTTACATTACAAAATATGCCTACTCGGCAGAATTGTTACTAACACTATTCCGCAGCCGACGATGATGCACCAGCGTCCGGTGCTTCCGGATGAATCGATGTACGGGTTCGATGGATAAGTCGTCGGCTGGCCCGCCATCGCCGCTGGAAGGGCTGCTCGACCTTGAAGTCGCGATGCGGCTCGGCGTCGTTCGCGACGACCGCTTCGGTACGGAAGAAGGCCCATCGCCCAAACACGCCCGAGTACGCGGCACGCCTCGCAGCTTAAGAACTTCAGACAGATCCACCGCCACGATGAAGGATAACCACTCACACGCCGTCGAGGTCGAAATCTTCGGGAAGTGGGCGAGTCCTGGCTCAGAGCCGTCGACGCCCACGTCGAAAAGCCGACCGCCATGAACTCCACGACAGCGCCTTCTCAAGTACTCCCACACCTCAATGAGGTCATTGGGAATAACCTCCGTGGCGACATCTCTTGAAGGTAGGCGCGATGCAAGCCGCCGCCGCCGAAGTCGACGAGCATGCTCACGCACTCGCATCAAGAGAACTCGCTTCTTCATGGCTACCAATCATACGGCCTGCTAGATGGAAACATTGTGAGCACCACGGAAACCACAAACAATATAACCACAAGATCGGAAGACGACTCACCGATCAACGGGCGCGAGCCCAATAATGAAGCTTTGAAGCGATGTCTTGTCGCCCGAAGCCCAACGATGAGGGCTTCCGACACCTTCCGGTCTTCCTCCGCGGCAACGACGCCTTAGCTCGCCTGCTCGCCGAGCTCGCTTTCTTTCGCCTCCGCAGTTCGCGCCGAGGTCGGCGATCCTTGCTCAAGAACTTAACGCCGCATTTACCGCCAAAGAGGGACAAGCTCTGGCGAGCCACCTCACCTCGCAGCAATTGCTCAAGCTCCTTGTTTACTTCTTGAGAGCCCAACTCCTTCAAAGACGCCGCAGAGCCAATCGCTCTGCCGACTCCAGTAAACCCCGCAAAGTTTCAAAGTCACGAAAATAACTTCGTGCCACCCGCTACAATTTAGCGGGTGCGCACTCGAGGGACCGGGCTGAATAATTCAGTGCCCACCCGCTACAATTTAGCGGTGCGCACTCGGGACTGGCGGCTCGAATATTTCGTGCCCACCGCGCCAATTTAGCGGTGCGCACTGGGACCGCGGCTCGAAAATTACTCGCCCACCGCTACAATTTAGCGGTGCGCACTGGGACTGGACTCGAACGCACAAAAAGTAACTATAAGAAATCAGGCCCGAAAACACCGATCCTCGGGATCGGAGGTACCGGATGGCCGCGCCAAGCATGCAGGTAGCTGGCCCACGACGCAAGCAGCGCCGGTGTGTGCCCGCGACGTTGGTCAATCTCAGCGTCGGCGGTCTCGAGCGGGTTGGTCGAGTCGCACTTTCCGCCGTGGCCGCCTTGGCCATGAAGCGGGAAGGTAGCACCCGCCCAAAGGAGCTCGCTTCTTCCGGCTAACGACGAATGCCTCCTTCGGACGCGGTAGCTTCCACTGGCCGGGCTGACCGCCGATTGCCGAGATCGAGCGATGGCGATGTCGCCTTGGCCTTTTGCTGCCTTCCGTGGAAGCGGCGACCTCATCCACCTTCCTCTTACGGAAGGGTCCTCCTCGCTAGTGGCGGAGGGCACCTTAGCCACCGTCGGGTGGCTCATCTTCTTCCTCCGTCCTACGATCGAGACAAGTCGAAAAAGGAACATTCAAAATACTAAGAGAGAAAGGCGAAGCCGAGTACACTCACTTGGCGACGGAATGAAACGCAGCCTGCGCGGGCCGGCCGTTTCTCCATGGGCCAAGCCCGGCGAGCTCAGCCCAGTGGCGCCAGGGCCCAGATACGGACGGTTTCTTTGATGTTGAGGTAGCGGTTGGCGCCTCAGGCGCTTCGGAGGTTTCTTGCTAGGAGCTGCCGCCGGAGCCTCCTTGCGAGGCGAGACCGCCACGTTCGACCCTTTTCGAGGCGAAGTCGCCTCACCGAGCCTTCCTAGCCCGGATATCGCCAAGGGGCGGGGCATCGAGGCCAGCGGTGCCTCCATGGATGGTGCATCTAGCGTGGTTGCCGGGCCGCCCGTCACCAGCCGAGCCAGGCATCGGAGCTGCTCACGAGCGGCGGTGAGGCCATCTTCGTGGCCGTCCTCCTCCTTAGGGGGCCTCGCCTTTCTCCTTCTTCTTCTTCGCGGGAGTGGCACGAGCGAGGTGGTCTCCGGAGTTCCTCGTCATCGCCATGACGCCGAGGCTCCTCGCCTCGAGCTCGCTACCGACGTTGCCCGCGGGTCTTCGGACTGGGGCGATCTCCTTCGGATTCGTCCTCATCGTCCTCGTTGCCCTTGGCGAGGCGACTTCGCTTGTGTCTGGGCGGATGGCCCGAGCTCACCATCGGGCGGTGGAGCCACCCTTCCACCACTTGGAATAGCTGCGTTAAACGTGGAACAAAGTTAGAATTACCGCGATCGCATATGCGATCTGCGAACAAGATCAGTTATTACCGTTGGAGCCGGACGCCGTGGTGTATGGAGGGAGCCCCCGCGATCCGTATATGCCGCTGGGTGATCCTTCGCCAGGAGGTAGTCCTCCAGCTTCCACTCGCGAGGCAGCCTTCCGAGTCTTCTCTGCATCTTGGTACATGTAGTGCTCGCTAAGCGGAACGAGTCGCCGCCAAGCCAGGTTGTACAGTTCACCGTCTGAGCCCCTTCTTCTTCAGCCGCGAATGGTCGGAGCATCGTCGACGACCATCCGCCGATCGTCGGGAAGCTTGGCGACCTGGAGATTGCGCGGCTCGAGCGGTCGGCCGAGTACCGTGGATCGCCGCCCGTCTCCGGGTCGCCTCGGTCACATAAAACCAAGACTTTTTCCGGTCGCTTTCGCCACGGCAGCATCAATTCAAGAAGGAGGCTTTGGATTTCAGCTGGAAAGTTAAGCCGCGGCTAGCATTGGGCCGCCCGCCTCCTCGCGGCTGATCCGTCCATGGAACAGATCTTGCCACAAGGGAAAATAGGGCCGGCAGCCCAAGTAGCACTCGCAGAACGCCACAAAGATGGCGAGCTGCTCGATACTATGGGGACCCAGATCCGAGGGCTGGATCCCGTAGTAGGCGCAGAAGCGCCGGAAGAACAGAGAAGTGGGAAACCCTAAACCCCGCTCGAGGTGACTAGTGAAGCAGATGAACTCTCTCGCGCTAGGGTTCGGGGTCGCTCCGGCTATGGGATTCGCCAAAGAGCCGGCTCAGGATTCCGGCCTCAAGGAGGCGATGCGCCCGGTGCACGGATCTACCCAAGGTTCGGTGGAGAGGGCCATGGGAGGATTTGCTTGGAGGTCGGAGGATTGCGGATCGGTCGGATCGCGAGATCAACGGCGAAAGATGTGCGACCGGAAGAAATGGTGGGCGGTTGGCTTTCAATGGCCAACCATTCCTCTTATATAGCGAGCTGCCCGCCAAATTAGGGGCCGTTATGCGCGATGATTACGCCGAAGTTACCGCTAAGTTACCTTAACGGCTAGTTTGACCACGCCCGACGGTCCGCCTCACCACCCGCTCGCTAAACTTACTCGCCGAGGCCGCGGCTGGTTCGTTCACCCAAAACGACCGTTCGGCCGGATTTTTTCCTTCGCAGGAGCCCGCCGACGATTCTGGATGCCAACTTGAAGCCGTATACGATCGCCAGCAGCCACCCGCGCCTAATCAACGACGGCCTCGGGACTACCGATGGGATATGCCATCGGGTATCTCGGGACGCTTCCGATCGCCCAAAGGTTGGCGAGTGGGCAGAACCGAGTGGATCAAAGCCCATCAGGTACCAGCGACTGGAGGTCGAAGGCCCAGCGAGTAGATAGGCCTGGCCGGCTGAGTTAAACGATTGACAAAGTTGTAAATCAATCGGTTGAGATATGTAAACCCTAGGGAGGCCTATATAAACCTCCCTAAGGGGTGAGTAGAGGCACGTTCCTCATACCCAAGCAACTCGCCGCCTAGCCGAAGTTCGCCATTGTAAACACCTCCATAATACAATCTAGCAGAGTAGGTCTTTACCTCCGGGGCCGAACCTGGGTAAAACCCTGAGTCTCCGCCCTCATCTCGCACCGCAGATGGCTGGCCGCCCTTGCCCTTCGTTCTACTACTCGCTGCCGATTGCAGCATCTGCCGTGGTCATTCCCACGACACAATAGCTCATGAAAACGGCCATAAAAAGCAAAAATGATGAATTTTTGCTCATACCTCATAGACATGTAAATCACCCTAGAACCCCAAAACCATGGGCAATAACTCATGAAACTAGCCATAAAACGCAAAAAAGACGAGTTTTCTGTCATAACTCTGAAACATGTAAATCACCCTGGAACCCCAAAAATGTGGGCAATAGCTCATGAAAACGGCCATAAAGCTCAAAAAGATGAGTTTTTGGTCATCACTCTCAAACATATAAATTGTCCTAGAACCCTAAAACCCTGGGCAATAACTCATGAAATCGGCCACAAAACACAAAAACTACGAGTTTTTGCTCATACCTCTCAAGCATGTAAATCGCCCTGAAAACCCAACACTGCGGGCAATATCTCTTGAAAACGGCCATAAAACGTAAAAAAGACGAGTTTTTGGTCATAACTTTGAAACATGTAAATCACCCTAGAACACTAAAACTATGGGCAATAGCTCCTGAAAACAGCCATAAAGCACAAAAAATATGAGTTTTGGTCATAACTCTAAAACATGTAAATCACCCTAGAACCCCAAAACTATGGGCAAGAGCTCGTGAAAACGGCCATAAAAAGCAAAAACGATGACTTTTGCTCATACCTCTCAAAAATGCAAATCGCCCTAGAACCCCAAAACTGTGGGCATTAGCTCATGAAAATGGTCATAAAACGTAAAAAATACGAGGTTTTGTTCATACCTCTAAAACAAATAAATCACCCTGAAACCCCAAAAGTGTGGACAATAGCTCATGAAAACGGCCATAAAGAGCAAAAAAGATGAGTTTTTGGTCATCACTCTCAAACATGTAAATCGCCCTGGAACCCCAAAACTGTGGGCAATAACTCATGAAAACGACCATAAAACGCAAAAACGAAAAAAATTTGCTCATACCTCTCAAACATGTATGTCGCCCTAGAACCCTAAAACCATGGGCAATAGCTTATGAAAAAGGCCATAAAATGCAAAAAAAGACGAGTCTTTGGTCATAACTCTGAAACATGTAAATCACCCTTGAACCCCAATACTATAGGCAATAGCTCATGAAAACGGCCAAAAAGCGAAAAAAGATGAGTTTTTGGTCAAATCTCTGAAACATGTAAATTGCCTAGGAACCCCAAAACCGTGGGCAATAACTCATGAAAATGGACATAAAACGCAAAAACGACGAGTTTTTGCTAATACCTCTCAAACATGTAAATCGCCTTGGAACCCCAAACTTGTGGGTAATAGCTCATAAAAACGGCCATAAAGCGCAAAAAAGATGAGTTTTTGGTCATCACTCGCAAACATGTAAATCTACCTGGAACCACAACACCGTGGCCAATAACTCATGAAAACGGACATAAAATAAAAAATGATGACTTTTTGCTCATACCTTACAAACATGTAAATCGCCCTAGAATCCCAAAACTATGGGCAAGAACTCATGAAAAATGGCATAGAGTGCAAAAAAGACGAGTTTTCTGTCATAACTCTGAAACATGTAAATCACCCTGGAACCCCAAAACTGTGGGCAATAGCTCATGAAAACGGCCGTAAAAAGCAAAAATGATGCCTTTTTGCTCATACCTAACAAACATGTAAATCACCCTAGAACCCCAAAACTGTGGGCAATAGCTCATGAAAACGGCCATAAAAAGCAAAAATGATGACTTTTTGCTCATACCTCACAAACATGTAAATCACCCTAGAACCCCAAAACGGTGGGCAATAACTCATGAAACTAGGGCATAAAGTGCAAAAAAGACGAGTTTTCTGTCATACCTCTGAAACATGTAAATCACCCTGGAACCCCCAAAATTGTGGATAATAGCTCATGAAAACGGCCATAAAAAGCAAAAATGATGAATTTTTGCTCATACCTCACAGACATGTAAATCACCCTAGAACCCCAAAACTGTGGGCAATAACTCATGAAACTAGCCATAAAACGCAAAAAAGACGAGTTTTCTGTCATAACTCTGAAACATGTAAATCACCCTGGAACCCCAAAAATGTGGGCAATAGCTCATGAAAACGGCCATAAAGCTCAAAAAGATGAGTTTTTGGTCATCACTCTCAAACATATAAATTGTCTTAGAACCCTAAAACCCTGAGCAATAAATCATGAAATCGGCCACAAAACACAAAAACTACGAGTTTTTGCTCATACCTCTCAAGCATGTAAATCGCCCTGAAAACCCAACACTATGGGCAATAACTCATGAAAACGGCCATAAAACGTAAAAAAGGCGAGCTTTTGGTCATAACTTTGAAACATGTAAATCACCCTGGAACACTAAAACTATGGGAAATAGCTCCTGAAAACAGCCATAAAGCACAAAAAATATGAGTTTTGGTCATGACTCTGAAACATGTAAATCACCAAAGAATCCCAAAACTAGGGGCAAGAGCTCGTGAAAACGGCCATAAAAAGCAAAAACGATGACTTTTTGCTCATACCTCTCAAATATGTAAATCACCCTAGAACCCCAAAACTGTGGGCATTAGCTCATGAAAATGGCCATAAAGTGAAAAAAGACGAGTTTTGTTCATACCTCTAAAACATAAATCACCTGAAACCCCAAAAGTGTGGACAATAGCTCATGAAAACGGCCATAAAGAGAAAAAAGATGAGTTTTTGGTCATCACTCTCAAACATGTAAATCGCCCTGGAACCCCAAAACTGTGGGCAATAACTCATGAAAACGACCATAAAACGCAAAAACGAAAAAATTTTGCTCATACCTCTCAAACATGTATGTCGCCCTAAAACCCTAAAACCATGGGCAATAACTTATGAAAAAGGCCATAAAATGCAAAAAAAAGACGAGTCTTTTGTCATAACTCTGAAACATGTAAATCACCCTTAAACCACAATACTATACGCAATAGCTCATGAAAACGGCCAAAAAGCAAAAAAAGATGAGTTTTTGGTCAAATATCTGAAACATGTAAATTGCCCAGGAACCCCAAAACCGTGGGCAATAACTCATGAAAATGGACATAAAATGCAAAAATGACGAGTTTTTGCTAATACCTCTCAAACATGTAAATCGCCTTGGAACCCTAAACTTGTGGGCAATAGCTCATGAAAACGGCCATAAAGCGCAAAAAAGATGAGTTTTTGGTCATCACTCGCAAACATGTAAATCTCCCTAGAACCACAACAACGTGGCCAGTAACTCATGAAAACAGACATAAAATAAAAGATGATGACTTTTTCTCATACCTTACAAACATGTAAATCAACCTAGAATCCCAAAACTATGGGCAATAACTCATAAAAATGGAATAAAGTGCAAAAAAGACGAGTTTTCTGTCATAACTCCGAAACATGTAAATCACCCTCGAACCCCAATACTATAGGCAATAGCTCATGAAAACGGCCATAAAAGCAAAATGATGCCTTTTTGCTCATACCTCAAACATGTAAATCACCTAGAACCCCAAAGCGTGGGCAATAGCTCATGAAAACGGCCATAAAAGCAAAAATGATGACTTTTGCTCATACCTCAAACATGTAAATCACCCTAGAACCCCAAACGGTGGGCAATAACTCATGAAACTAGGGCATAAAGTGAAAAAAACGAAGTTTTCTATCATAACTCTAAAACATGTAAATCACCTGGAACCCCAAAATTGTGGATAATAGCTCATGAAAGCGGCCATAAAAGCAAAATGATGAATTTTGCTCATACCTCACAAACATGTAAATCACCCTAGAACCCCAAAGCGTGGGCAATAACTCATGAAACTAGCCATAAAGTGCAAAAAAAGACGAAGTTTTCGCCATAACTCAAACATGTAAATCACCTGGAACCCCAAAAAATGTGGCAATAGCTCATGAAAGCGGCCATAAAGCTCAAAAGATGAGTTTTGGTCATCACTCTCAAACATATAAATTGTCCTAGAACCCCCAAACTGTGGGCAATAACTCATGAAACTAGCCACAAAACACAAAAAAAGACGAGTTTTTGCTCATACCTCTCAAGCATGTAAATCGCCCTGAAAACCCAACACTGCGGGCAATAACTCATGAAAACGGCCATAAAACGTAAAAAAGACGAGTTTTTGGTCATAACTTTGAAACATGTAAATCACCCTGGAACACTAAAACTATGGGCAATAGCTCCTGAAAACAGCCATAAAGCACAAAAAATATGAGTTTTGGTCATAACTCTGAAACATGTAAATCACCCTAGAACCCCAAAACTATGGGCAAGAGCTCGTGAAAACGGCCATAAAAAGCAAAAACGATGACTTTTTGCTCATACCTCTCAAAAATGTAAATCGCCCTAGAACCCCAAAACTGTGGGCATTAGCTCATGAAAATGGCCATAAAACGTAAAAAAGACGAGGTTTTGTTCATACCTCTAAAACAAATAAATCACCCTGAAACCCCAAAACTGTGGACAATAGCTCATGAAAACGGCCATAAAGAGCAAAAAAGATGACTTTTTGGTCATCACTCTCAAACATGTAAATCGCCCTGGAACCCCAAAACCGTGGGCAATAACTCATAAAAACGACCATAAAACGCAAAAACAAAAAAAATTGCTCATACCTCTCAAACATGTATGTCTCCCTAGAACCCTAAAACCATGGGCAATAATTTATGAAAAAGGCCATAAAATGCAAAAAAAGACGAGTCTTTGGTCATAACTCTGAAACATGTAAATCACCCTTGAACCCCAATACTATAGGCAATGAAAAAGCCAAAAAAAGATGAGTTTTGGTCAAATCTCGAAACATGTAAATTGCCCAAAACCGTGGGCAATAACATGAAAATGGACATAAAAGCGAAAAGCAGCGAGTTTTGCTAATACCTCTCAAACATGTAAATTGCCCTGGAACCCCAACTGTGGGCAATAGCTCATGAAAACGGCCATAAAGCGCAAAAAAGATGAGTTTTTGGTCATCACTTGCAAATATGTAAATCTCCCTGGAAACACAACACTGTGGGCAATAAGTCATGAAAACGGATATAAAATCAAAAATGATGACTTTGCTCATACCTAACAAACTAGTAAATCGCCCTAGAATCCCAAAACTGTGGGCAGTAACTCATGAAAGATGGCATAAAGTGCAAAAAAGACGAGTTTTCTGTCATAACTCCGAAACATGTAAATCACCCTGGAACCCCAAAACTGTGGGCAATAGCTCATGAAAACGGCCATAAAAAGCAAAAATGATGACTTTTTGCTCATACCTCACAAACATGTAAATCACCCTAGAACCCCAAAACGGTGGGCAATAACTCATGAAACTAGGGCATAAAGTGCAAAAAAGACGAGTTTTCTGTCATACCTCTGAAACATGTAAATCACCCTGGAACCCCAAAACTGTGGGCAATAGGTCATGAAAACGGCCATAAAAAGCAAAAATGATGACTTTTTGCTTATACCTCACAAACATGTAAATCACCCTAGAACCCCAAGACCGTGGGCAATAACTCATGAAACTAGCCATAAAACGCAAAAAAGACGAGTTCTCTGTCATAACTCTGAAACATGTAAATCACCCTGGAACCCCAAAAATGTGGGCAATAGCTCATGAAAACGGCCATAAAGCTCAAAAATATGAGTTTTTGGTCATCACTCTCAAACATATAAATTGTCCTAGAACGCTAAAACTCTGGGCAATAACTCATGAAATCGGCCACAAAACACAAAAAACTACGAGTTTTTGCTCATACCTCTCAAGCATGTAAATCGCCTTGAAAACCCAACACTGCGGGCAATATCTCTTGAAAACGGCCATAACGTAAAAAAGACGAGTTTTTGGTCATAAATTTGAAACATGTAAATCACCCTAGAACACTAAAATTATGGGCAATAGCTCCTGAAAACAGCCATAAAGCACAAAAAATATGAGTTTTGGTCATAACTCTAAAACATGTAAATCACTCTAGAACCCCAAAACTATGGGCAAGCGCTCGTGAAAACGGCCATAAAAAGCAAAAACGACGACTTTTGCTCATACCTCTCAAAAATGCAAATCGCCCTAGAACCCCAAAACTGTGGGCATTAGCTCATGAAAATGGCCATAAAACGTAGAAAATACGAGGTTTTGTTCATACCTCTGAAACATGTAAATCACCCTGGAACTCCAAAAATGTCGGCAATAGCTCATGAAAATGGCCATAAAGTGCAAAAAAGAGGAGTTTTTGGTCATCACTCTCAAACATGTAAATCGCCCTGGAACCCCAAAACCGTGGGCAATAACTCATGAAAACGACCATAAAACGCAAAAACGAAAAAAATTTGCTCATACCTCTCAAACATGTATGTCGCCCTAGAACCCTAAAACCATGGGCAATAGCTTATGAAAAAGGCCATAAAATGCAAAAAAAGACGAGTCTTTGGTCATAACTCTGAAACATGTAAATCACCCTTGAACCCCAATACTATAGGCAATTGCTCATGAAAACAGCCAAAAAGCGAAAAAAGATGAGTTTTTGGTCAAATCTCTGAAACATCTAAATTGCCTAGGAACCCGAAAACCGTGGGCAATAACTCATGAAAATGGACATAAAACGCAAAAACGACGAGTTTTTGCTAATACCTCTCAAACATGTAAATCACCTTGGAACCCCAAACTTGTGGGTAATAGCTCATAAAAACGGCCATAAAGCGCAAAAAAGATGAGTTTTTGGTCATCACTCGCAAACATGTAAATCTACCTGGAACCACAACACCGTGGCCAATAACTCATGAAAACGGACATAAAATCAAAAATGATGACTTTTTGCTCATACCTTACAAACATGTAAATCACCCTAGAATCCCAAAACTATGGGCAATAACTCATGAAAAATGGCATAAAGTGCAAAAAAGACGAGTTTTCTGTCATAACTCTTAAACATGTAAATCACCCCGGAACCCCAAAACTGTGGGCAATAGCTCATGAAAACGGCCATAAAAATCAAAAATGATGACTTTTTGCTCATACCTAACAAACATGTAAATCACCCTAGAACCCCAAAACTGTGGGCAATAGCTCATGAAAACGGCCATAAAAAGAAAAAATGATGACTTTTTGCTCATACATCACAAACATGTAAATCACCCTAGAACCCCAAAACGGTGGGCAATAACTCATGAAACTAGGGCATAAAGTGCAAAATAGACGAGTTTTCTGCCATAACTCTGAAACATGTAAATCACCCTGGAACCCCAAAATTGTGGGCAATAGCTCATGAAAACGGCCATAAAAAGCAAAAATGATGAATTTTTGCTCATACCTCACAGACATGTAAATCACCCTAGAACCCCAAAACTATGGGCAATAACTCATGAAACTAGCCATAAAACGCAAAAAAGACGAGTTTTCTGTCATAACTCTGAAACATGTAAATCACCCTGGAACCCCAAAAATGTGGGCAATAGCTCATGAAAACGGCCATAAAGCTCAAAAATATGAGTTTTTGGTCATCACTCTCAAACATATAAATTGTCCTAGAACCCTAAAACTCTGGGCAATAACTCATGAAATCGGCCACAAAACACAAAAAACTATGAGTTTTTGCTCATACCTCTCAAAACATAAATCATACGAACCCCAACACTATGGGCAATAACTCATGAAAACGGCCATAAAACGTAAAAAAGGCGAGCTTTTGGTCATAACTTTGAAACATGTAAATCACCCTGGAACACTAAAACTATGGGAAATAGCTCCTGAAAACAGCCATAAAGCACAAAAAATATGAGTTTTGGTCATGACTCTGAAACATGTAAATCACCAAAGAACCCCAAAACTAGGGGCAAGAGCTCGTGAAAACGGCCATAAAAAGCAAAAACGATGACTTTTTGCTCATACCTCTCAAATATGTAAATCACCCTAGAACCCCAAAACTGTGGGCATTAGCTCATGAAAATGGCCATAAAACGTAAAAAAGACGAGTTTTTGTTCATAACTCTAAAACATATAAATCACCCTGAAACCCCAAAACTATGGATAATAGCTCATTAAAACAACCATAAAGAGCAAAAAAGATGAGTTTTTGGTCATCAACCTCAAACATGTAAATCGCCCTGGAACCCCAAGACCGTGGGCAATAACTCATGAAAACGACCATAAAACGTAAAAAAGAAAAATTTGCTCATACCTCTCAAACATGTATGTCGCCCTAGAACCCTAAAACCATGGGCAATAGCTTATGAAAAAGGCCATAAAATGCAAAAAAGACGAGTCTTTGGTCATAACTCTGAAACATGTAAATCACCCTTGAACCCCAATACTATAGGCAATAGCTCATGAAAACGGCCAAAAAGCGAAAAAAGATGAGTTTTTGGTCAAATCTCTGAAACATGTAAATTGCCTAGGAACCCCAAAACCGTGGGCAATAACTCATGAAAATGGACATAAAACGAAAAAACGATGAGTTTTTGCTAATACCTCTCAAACATGTAAATCACCTTGGAACCCCAAACTTGTGGGTAATAGCTCATAAAAACGGCCATAAAGCGCAAAAAAGATGAGTTTTTGGTCATCACTCGCAAACAGTTAAATCTACGTGGAACCACAACACCGTGGCCAATAACTCACGAAAACGGACATAAAATCAAAAATAATGACTTTTTGCTCATACCTTACAAACATGTAAATCACCCTAGAATCCCAAAACTATAGGCAATAACTCATGAAAAATGGCATAAAGTGCAAAAAAGACGAGTTTTCTGTCATAACTCTTAAACATGTAAATCACCCCGGAACCCCAAAACTGTGGGCAATAGCTCATGAAAACGGCCATAAAAATAAAAAATGATGACTTTTTGCTCATACCTAACAAACATGTAAATCACCCTAGAACCCCAAAACTGTGGGCAATAACTCATAAACTAGGGCATAAAGTGCAAAATAGACGAGGTTTCTGCCATAACTCTGAAACATGTAAATCACCCTGGAACCCCAAAACTGTGGGCAATAGCTCATGAAAACGGCCATAAAAATCAAAAATGATTACTTTTTGCTCATACATCACAAACATGTAAATCACCCTAGAACCCCAAAACGGTGGGCAATAACTCATGAACAAAAAAAAAAACTGAGTTTTTGCTCATACCTCAAACATGTAAATCACCGAAAACCCAAAACTGGGCAATATCTCATGAACCATAAATAAAAAATGAGTTTTTGGTCATAACTTTGAAACATGTAAATCACCCTGGAACCCCAAAACTATGGGCAATAACTCATGAAAATGGCCATAAAACGCAAAAATATGTCTTTTTGGTCATAACTCTGAAACATATAAATCGCCCTAGAACCCCAAAACTATGGGCAAGCTCACGAAAACGTCCATAAAACGCAAATATGACGACTTTTTGGTCAAACCTCTCAAACATGTAAATCGCCTAGAACCCCAAAGCTGGGCAATAGCTCATGAAATGGCATAAAGTAAAAAAAATGAGTTTTGTTCATACCTCTAAACATGTAAATCACCTAGAACCCCAAAAGTGTGGCAATAGCTCATGAAAGCGGCCATAAAGCAAAAAGATGAGTTTTGGTCATCACTCTCAAACATGTAAATCGCCTGAACCCCAAAACTGGGCAATAACTCATGAAAACGACCATAAAAGCATAAAAACGAAAAATTTTGCTCATACCTCTCAAACATGTAAAGCCCTAAAACCCTAAAACCATGGGCAATAACTCATGAAAAAGGCCATAAAATGCAAAAAAAGACGAGTCTTTGGTCATAACTCTGAAACATGTAAATCACCCTTAAACCCCAATACTATACGCAATAGCTCATGAAAACGGCCAAAAAGCAAAAAAAGATGAGTTTTTGGTCAAATGTCTGAAACATGTAAATTGCCCAGGAACCCCAAAACCGTGGGCAATAACTCATGAAAATGGACATAAAACGCAAGAACGACGAGTTTTTGCTAATACCTCTCAAACATGTAAATCGCCTTGGAACCCCAAACTTGTGGGTAATAGCTCATGAAAACGGCCATAAAGCGCAAAAAAGATGAGTTTTTGGTCATCACTCGCAAACATGTAAATCTACCTGGAACCACAATACCGTGGCCAATAACTCACGAAAACGGACAAAAAATCAAAAATGATGCCTTTTTGCTCATACCTAACAAACATGTAAATCGCCCTAGAACCCCAAAACTGTGGGCAAGAACTCATGAAAACGGCCATAAAAAGCAAAAATGATGACTTTTTGCTCATACCTCACAAACATGTAAATCACCCCAGAACCCCAAAACGGTGGGCAATAACTCATGAAACTAGGGCATAAAGTGCAAAAAATGAGTTTTTCATCATAACTCTAAAACATGTAAATCACCTGAACCCCAAAATGTGGATAATAGCTCATGAAAACGGCCATAAAAAGCAAAAATGATGACTTTTGCTCATACCTCAAACATGTAAATCACCCTAGAACCCCAAAACGTGGGCAATAACTCATGAAACTAGGGCATAAAAGCAAAAAGACGAGTTTTATCATAACTCGAAACATGTAAATCACCTGGAACCCCAAAAATGTGGGCAATAGCTCATGAAAGCGGCCATAAAAGCAAAAGATGAGTTTTTGGTCATCACTCTCAAACATAAATCACCTAGAACCCTAAAACGTGGGCAATAACTCATGAAATCGGCCATAAAACAAAAAACTATGAGTTTTGCTCATACCTCTCAAGCATGTAAATCGCCTAGAAACCCAAAAACTGGGCAATAACTCTTGAAAACGGCCATAAAACGTAAAAAAGACGAGTTTTTGGTCATAACTTTGAAACATGTAAATCACCCTAGAACACTAAAACTATGGGCAATAGCTCCTGAAAATAGCCATAAAACACAAAAAATATGACTTTTGGTCATAACTCTGAAACATGAACATCACCCTAGAACCCCAAAACTATGGGCAATAGCTTGTGAAAACGGCCATAAAAAGCAAAAACGATGACTTTTTGCTCATACCTCTCAAACATGTAAATCGCCTTAGAACCTCAAAACTGTGGGCAATAGCTCATGAAAATGGCCATAAAACGTAAAAAAACACGAGTTTTTGTTCATACCTCTGAAACATGTAAATCACCCTGAAACCCCAAAACTGTGGACAATAGCTCATGAAAGCAGCCATAAAGCGCAAAAAGATGAGTTTTTGGTCATCACTCTCAAACATGTAAATCGTCTTGAAACCCCAAAACTATGGGCACTAACTCATGAAAGCGACCATAAAAGCGAAAAAATTTGCTCATACCTCTCAAACATGTATGTCGCCTAGAACCCTAAAACCATGGGCAATAACTTATGAAAATGCCATAAAATGCAAAAAAAGCGAGTCTTTGGTCATAACTCAAACATGTAAATCACCCTTGAACCCCAATACTATAGGCAATAGCTCATGAAAGCGACCATAAAAAGCAAAAAAGATGAGTTTTGGTCAAAACTCTGAAACATGTAAATTGCCTAGAACCCCAAAACGTGGGCAATAACTCATGAAAATGGACATAAAAGCAAAAGCGAGTTTTTTGCTATACCTCTCAAACATGTAAATCACCTTGGAACCCCAAACTTGTGGGTAATAGCTCATAAAAGCGGCCATAAAGCGCAAAAGATGAGTTTTGGTCATCACTGCAAACATGTAAATCTCCTAGAACCACAACCGTGGGCAATAACTCATGAAAGCGGACATAAAATAAAAAATGATGACTTTTTGCTCATACCTCAAACATGTAAATCACCTAGAATCCCAAAACTATGGGCAATAACTCATGAAAATGGCATAAAGCAAAAAAACGAGTTTTACATCATAACTCTCAAATATGTAAATCACCCCGGAACCCCAAAACTGTCGGCAATAGCTCATGAAAACGGCCATAAAAAGCAAAAATGATGCCTTTTTGTTCATACCTAACAAACATGTAAATCACCCTGGAACCGCAAAACTGTGGGCAATAGCTCATGAAAACGGCCAAAAAAAGCAAAAATGATGACTTTTTGCTCATACCTCACAAACATGTAAATCACCCTAGAACCCCAAATCGGTGGGCAATAACTCATGAAACTAGGGCATAAAGTGCAAAAAAGACGAGTTTTCTGTCATACCTCTGAAACATGTAAATCACCCTGGAACCCCCAAAACTGTGGATAATAGCTCATGAAAACGTCGATAAAAAGCAAAAATGATGAATTTTTGCTCATACCTCACAAACATGTAAATCACCCTAGAACCCCAAAACTGTGGGAAATAACTCATGAAACTAGCCATAAAACACAAAAAAGACGAGTTTTCTGTCATAACTCTAAAACATGTATATCACCCTGGAACCCCAAAAATGTGGACAATAGCTCATGAAAACGGCCATAAAGCTCAAAAAGATGAGTTTTTGGTCATCACTCTCAAACATATAAATTGTCCAAGAACCCTAAAAACCTGGGCAATAACTCATGAAATTGGCCACAAAACACAAAAACTACGAGTTTTTGCTCATACCTCTCAAGCATGTAAATCGCCCTAAAAACCCAACACTTCGGGCAATAACTTTGAGACATGTAAATCACCCTGGAACACTAAAACTATGGGCAATAGCTCCTGAAAGCAGCCATAAAGCACAAAAAATATGAGTTTTGGTCATAACTCTGAAACATGTAAATCACCCTAGAACTCCAAAACTATGGGCAAGAGCTCGTGAAAACGGCCATAAAAAGCAAAAAACGATGACTTTTTGCTCATACCTCTCAAAAATGTAAATCGCCCTAGAACCCCAAAACTGTGGGCATTAGCTCATGAAAATGGCGATAAAACGTAAAAAAAGACGAGTTTTTGTTCATACCTCTAAAACATAAAAATCACCCTGGAACCCCAAAACTGTGGACAATACCTCATGAAAACGTCCATAAAGAGCAAAAAAGATGAGTTTTTGGTCATCACTCTCAAACATGTAAATCGCCCTGGAACCCCAAAACCGTGGGCAATAACTCATGAAAACGACCATAAAACGCAAAAACGAAAAAATTTGCTCATACCTCTCAAACATGTATGTCGCCCTAGAACCCTAAAACCATAGGCAATAACTTCTGAAAAAGGCCATAAAATGCAAAAAAAGAAGAGTGTTTGGTCATAACTCTAAAACATGTAAATCACCCTTGAACCCCAATACGATAGGCAATAGCTCATGAAAACGGCCAAAAAGCGAAAAAAGATGAGTTTTTGGTCAAATATCTGAAACCTGTAAATTGCCCAGGAACCCCAAAACCGTGGGCAATAACTCACGAGTTTTTGCTAATACCTCTCAAACATGTAAATCGCCTTGGAACCCCAAACTTGTGGGCAATAGCTTTTGAAAACGGCCATAAAGCGCAAAAAAGATGAGTTTTTGGTCATCAGTCGCAAACATGTAAATCTACCTGGAACCACAACACCGTGGCCAATAACTCATGAAAACGGACATAAAATAAAAAATGATGACTTTTTGCTCATACCTTACAAACATGTAAATCACCCTAGAATCCCAAAACTATGGGCAATAACTCATGAAAAATGGCATAAAGTGCAAAAAAGACGAGTTTTCTGTCATAACTCTTAAACATGTAAATCACCCCGGAACCCCAAAACTATGGGCAATAGCTCATGAAAACGGCCATAAAAATAAAAAATGATGACTTTTTGCTCATACCTAACAAACATGTAAATCACCCTAGAACCCCAAAACTGTGGGCAATAACTCATAAACTAGGGCATAAAGTGCAAAATAGACGAGTTTTCTGTCATAACTCTGAAACATGTAAATCACCCTGGAACCCCAAAAATGTGGGCAATAGCTCATGAAAACGGCCATAAAGCTCAAAAAGATGAGTTTTTGGTCATCACTCTCAAACATATAAATTGTCCTAGAACCCAAAAACCCTGGGCTATAACACATGAAATCGGCCACAAAACACAAAAACTACGAGTTTTTGCTCATACCTCTCAAGCATGTAAATGAAAACCAACAACTGGGCAATAACTCATGAAAATGGCCATAAAACATAAAAAGACTTGTTTTTGGTCATAACTCTGACACATGAAAATCACCCTAGAACACTAAAACTATGGGCAATAGCTCCTGAAAACAGCCATAAAGCACAAAAAATATGAGTTTTGGTCATAACTCTAAAACATGTAAATCACCCTAGAACCCCAAAACTATGGGCAAGAGCTCGTGAAAACGGCCATAAAAAGCAAAAACGATGACTTTTGCTCATACCTCTCAAAAATGCAAATCGCCCTAGAACCCCAAAACTGTGGGCATTAGCTCATGAAAATGGTCATAAAATGTAAAAAATACGAGGTTTTGTTCATACCTCTAAAACAAATAAATCACCCTGAAACCCCAAAAGTGTGGACAATAGCTCATGAAAACGACCATACAGAGCAAAAAAGATGAGTTTTTGGTCATCACTCTCAAGCATGTAAATCGCCCTGGAACCCCAAAACTGTGGGCAATAACTCATGAAAACGACCATAAAACGCAAAAACGAAAAAAATTTGCTCATACCTCTCAAACATGTATGTCGCCCTAAAACCCTAAAACCATGGGCAATAACTTATGAAAAAGGCCATAAAATGCAAAAAAAGACGAGTCTTTGGTCATAACTCTGAAACATGTAAATCACCCTTAAACCCCAATACTATACGCAATAGCTCATGAAAACGGCCAAAAAGCAAAAAAAGATGAGTTTTTGGTCAAATGTCTGAAACATGTAAATTGCCCAGGAACCCCAAAACCGTGGGCAATAACTCATGAAAATGGACATAAAACGCAAAAACGACGAGTTTTTGCTAATACCTCTCAAACATGTAAATCGCCTTGGAACCCCAAACTTGTGGGTAATAGCTCATGAAAACGGCCATAAAGCGCAAAAAAGATGAGTTTTTGGTCATCACTCGCAAACATGTAAATCTACCTGGAACCACAACACCGTGGCCAATAACTCATGAAAACGGACATAAAATAAAAAATGATGACTTTTTGCTCATACCTAACAAACATGTAAATCGCCCTAGAATCCCAAAACTGTGGGCAATAACTCATTAAAAATGGCATAAAGTGCAAAAAAGACGAGTTTTCTGTCATAACTCTGAAACATGTAAATCACCCTCGAACCCCAATACTATAGGCAATAGCTCATGAAAACGGCCATAAAAATAAAAAATGATGACTTTTTGCTCATACCTAACAAACATGTAAATCACCCTGGAACCCCAAAACTGTGGGCAATAGCTCATGAAAACGGCCATAAAAATCAAAAATGATTACTTTTTGCTCATACATCACAAACATGTAAATCACCCTAGAACCCCAAAACGGTGGGCAATAACTCATGAAACTAGGGCATAAAGTGCAAAATAGACGAGTTTTCTGCCATAACTCTGAAACATGTAAATCACCCTGGAACCCCAAAACTGTGGGCAGCTCATGAAAACGGCCATAAAAAGCAAAAAATGATGACTTTTTGCTCATACCTCATAGACATGTAAATCACCCTAGAACCCCAAAACTGTGGGCAATAACTCATGAAACTAGGGCATAAAGTGCAAAAAAGACGTCTTTCCTGTCATAACTCTGAAACATGTAAATCACCCTGGAACTCCAAAAATGTCGGCAATAGCTCATGAAAACGGCCATAAAGTGCAAAAAAGATGAGTTTTTGGTCATCACTCTCAAACATATAAATTGTCCTAGAACCCCAAAACCGTGGGCAATAACTCATGAAATCGGCCACAAAACGCAAAAACTATGAGTTTTTGCTCATACCTCTCAAGCATGTAAATCGCCCTAAAAACCCAACACTGCGGGCAATAACTCATGAAAATGGCCATAAAACGAAAAAAGACAAGTTTTTGGTCATAACTTTGACACATGTAAATCACCCTGGAACACTAAAACTATGGGCAATAGCTCCTGAAAGCATCCATAAAGTGCAAAAAATATGAGTTTTGGTCATAACTCAGAAACATGTAAATCACCCTAGAACCCCAGAAACTATGGGCAATAGCTCGTGAAAACGGCCATAAAAAGCAAAAACGATGACTTTTTGCTCATACCTCTCAAACATGTAAATCGCCCTACAACCCGAAAACTGTGGGCAATAGCTCATGAAATGGCCATAAAACGTAAAAAGACGAGTTTTTGTTTATACCTCTAAAACATGTATATCACCTAGAACCCCAAAGCATGGACAATAGCTCATGAAAAGCATAATAAAACCCAAAAAAGATGAGTTTTTAGTCATCACTCTCAAACATGTAAATCGCCCTGAAACCCCAAAACTATGGGCAATAACTCGTGAAAACGACCATAAAACGAAAAAACGAATAGTTGCTCATACCTCTCAGACACGTACGTCGCCCTAGAACCACAAAACCATGGGCAATAACTTATGAAAAAGGCCATAAAATGCAAAAAAGACGAGTCTTTGGTCATAACTCTGAAACATGTAAATCACTCTCGAACCCCAATACTATAGGCAATACCTCAGGAAAACGGCCATAAAGCGAAAAAAGATGAGTTTTTGGTCAAAACTGTGAAACATGTAAATTGCCAGGAACCCCAAAACATTGGGCAATAACTCACAAAAATGGCCATAAAACGCAAAAACGACGAGTTTTTGCTCATACCTCTCAAACATGTAAATCGCCCTGGAACCCCAAAACTATGAACAATAACACATGAAAATGGACATAAAACACAAAAAACACAGCATTTTGGCCATACCTCTCAAACATGTAAATCAACCTGGAACCCCAAAACTGTGGGCAATAGGTCATGAAAACGGCCATAAAGCGCAAAAAAGATAAGTTTTTGGTCATCACTCGCAAACATGTAAATCTCCCTAGAACCACAACACCGTGGGCAATATCTCATGAAAACGGACATAAAACACAAAAAGGTGAGTTTTTTGTCATAACTGTAAAACATGTAAATCGCCCTAGAACCCCAAAACCTTGGGCAATACCTCATGAAAACGACCATGAAGCGCAAAAAAGATGAGTTTTAGGTCATCACTCTCAAATATGTAAATCACCCTGGAACCACAAAACTGTGGGCAATAGCTCATGAAAACGGCCATAAAATAAAAAATGATGACTTTTTGCTCATACCTAACAAACAGGTAAATCGCCCTAGAACCCCAAAATTATGGGAAATAACTCATGAAAAAGGCCATAAAGTGCAAAAAAGACGAGTTTTCTGTCATAACTATGAAACATGTAAATCACCCTGGAACCCCAAAACTGTGGGCAATAGCTCATGAAAATGTCCATAAAAGGAAAAAAATGATGACATTTTGCTCATACCTCACAAACATGTAAATCACCCTAGAACCCCAAAATTGTGGGCAATAACTCATGAATCTAGCCATAAAACGCAAAAAAGACGAGTTTTCTGTCATAATTGTGAAACATGTAAATCACCCTGGAACCACAAAAATGTGGGCAATAGCTCTTGAAAACGGCCATAAAGCCCAAAAAAGATGAGTTTTTGGTCATCACTCGAAAACATGTAAATCTCCCTGGGACCACAACACCGTGGGCAATGACTCATGAAAACGGACATAAAACACAAAAAGGTGATTTTTTGGTCATAACTCTAAAACATGCAAATCGCCCTAAAAACCCAAAACCTTGGGTAATACCTCATGAAAATGGCCATAAAACGCAAAAACTTGGGTCATCACTCACAAACATGTAAATCACCCTGGAACCTCAAAACTGTGGGCAATAGCTCATGAAAACGGACATAAAATCAAATATGATGTCTTTTTCCTCATACCTAACAAACATGTAAATCTCCCTAGAACCCCAAAACTATGGGCAATAACACATGAAAAATGCCATAAAACGCAAAAAAGAGGATTTTCTATCATAACTCTGAAACATATAGATCATCCTGGAACCCCAAAACTGTGGGCAATAGCTCATGAAAACGGCCATAAAAAGCGAAAATGATGACCTTTTGCTTATACCTCACAAACATGTAAACCGCCCTAGAACCCCAAAACTGTGGGCAATAACTCATGAAACTAGCCATAAAACGCAAAAAGACGAGTTTTCTATCATAACTCCGAAACATGTAAATCACCCTGGAACCCCAAAATTGTGGGCCATAGCTCATGAAAACGGCCATCAAGAGCAAAAAAGATGAGTTTTTGTTCATCACTCGCAAACATGTAAATCTCCCTAGAACCACAACACCATGGCCAATAACTCATGAAAACGGACATAAAATCAAAAATGATGTCTTTTTGCTCATACCTTACAAACATGTAAATCGCCCTAGAATCCCAAAACTATGGGCAAGAACTCATGAAAAATGGCATAGAGTGCAAAAAGATGAGTTTTGGTCATAACTTTGAAACATGTAAATCACCTGGAACACTCAAAACTATGGGCAATAGCTCATGAAAGCGACCATAAAAGCAAAAATGAGTTTTGGTCATACCTCTGAAACATGTAAATCACCCTAGAACCCCAGAAACTATAGGCAATAGCTCGTGAAAACGACCATAAAAAGAAAAAACGATGACTTTTTGCTCATACCTCTCAAACATGTAAATCACCCTAGAACCTCAAATATGTGGGCAATAGCTCATAAAACTAGGGCATAAAGTGCAAAAAGGCAGTTTTTCATACCTCGAAACATGTAAATCACCTGAACCCCAAACTATGGGCAATAGCTCATGAAAACGGCAATATAAAGCAAAAATGATGAATTTTTGCTCATACCTCACAGACATGTAAATCACCCTAGAACCACAAAACTGTGGGCAATAACTCATGAAACTAGCCATAAATGCAAAAAAAAAGAGTTTTGGTCATAACTCTAAACATGTAAATCACCCGAAAAAAAGATGAGTTTTGGTCATAACTCTCAAACATAAATTGTCCTAGAACCCCAAAACCGTGGGCAATAACTCATGAAAATGGCCATAAAACACAAAAACGAGTTTTGCTCATACCTCTCAAACATGTAAATAAACATGTAAATCACAAAAATATGACTTTTGGTCATAACTAAACATGTAAATCGCCCTAGAAACCCAAAACTATGGGCAATAGCTCATGAAAATGGCCATAAAAAGCAAAAAAAGATAAATTTTTGGTCATACCTGTCAAAAAATGTAAATCGCCCTAGAAACCCAAAACTATGGGCAATAGCTCATGAAAATGGCCATAAAAAGCAAAAAAAGATAAATTTTTGGTCATACCTGTCAAAAAATGTAAATCGCCCAGGAACCCCAAAATTGTGGGCAATAACTCATGAAAATGGACATAAAGCAAAAAATGACTTTTGCTCATACCTCACAAACATGTAAATCACCCTAGAACCCCAAAGCGGTGGGCAATAACTCATGAAACTAGGGCCATAAAGTGCAAAAAAGATAAGTTTTGGTCATAACTCAAACATGTAAATCACCTAGAACCCCAAAACGGTGGGCAATAGCTCATGAAGCGGCCATAAAATAAAAAAGATGACTTTTTGCTCATACCTAACAAACAGGCAAATCGCCCTAGAACCCCAAAATTATGGGAAATAACTCATGAAAAAGGCCATAAAGTGCAAAATAGGCGAGTTTTCTGCCATAACTCTGAAACATGTAAATCACCCTGGAACCACAAAACTGTGGGCAATAGCTCATGAAAACGGCCATAAAATAAAAAATGATGACTTTTTGCTCATACCTAACAAACAGGGAAATCGCCCTAGAACCCCAAAATTATGGGAAATAACTCATGAAAAAGGCCATAAAGTGCAAAAAAGACGAATTTTCTGTCATAACTCTGAAACATGTAAATCACCCTGGAATCCCAAAACTGTGGGCAATAGCTCATGAAAATGGCCATAAAAGGCAAAAATGATGACATTATGCTCATACCTCACAAACATGTAAATCACCCTAGAAACCCAAAATTGTGGGCAATAACTCATGAATCTAGCCATAAAACGCAAAAAAGGCGAGTTTTCTGTCATAATTGTGAAACATGTAAATCACCCTGGAACCACAAAAATGTGGGCAATAGCTCTTGAAAACGGCCATAAAGCCCAAAAAAGATGAGTTTTTGGTCATCACTCGAAAACATGTAAATCTCCCTGGGACCACAACACCGTGGGCAATGACTCATGAAAACGGACATAAAACACAAAAAGGTGATTTTTTGGTCATAACTCTAAAACATGCAAATCGCCCTAAAAACCCAAAACCTTGGGTAATACCTCATGAAAATGGCCATAAAACGCAAAAACTTGGGTCATCACTCACAAACATGTAAATCACCCTGGAACCTCAAAACTGTGGGCAATAGCTCATGAAAACGGACATAAAATCAAATATGATGTCTTTTTCCTCATACCTAACAAACATGTAAATCTCCCTAGAACCCCAAAACTATGGGCAATAACACATGAAAAATGCCATAAAACGCAAAAAAGAGGATTTTCTATCATAACTCTGAAACATATAGATCATCCTGGAACCCCAAAACTGTGGGCAATAGCTCATGAAAACGGCCATAAAAAGCGAAAATGATGACCTTTTGCTTATACCTCACAAACATGTAAACCGCCCTAGAACCCAAAAACTGTGGGCAATAACTCATGAAACTAGCAATAAAACGCAAAAAAGACGAGTTTTCTATGATAACTCTGAAACATGTTAATCACCCTTGAACCCCAAAAATGTGGGCAATAGCTCATGAAAACAGCCAAAAAGCGCAAAAAAGATAAGTTTTTGGTTATCACTCTCAGACATATAAATCGCCCTAGAACCCCAAACTCGTGGGCAATAGCTCATGAAAACGGTAATAAAACGCAAAAACTACGAGTTTTTGCTCATACCTCTCAAGCATGTAAATCGCCCTGAAAACCTAACACTGCGGGCAATAAATCATGAAAACGACCATTTAACGCAAAAAAGATGAGTTTTTGGTCATAACTTTGAAACATGTAAATCACCCTGGAACACTAAAACTATGGGCAATAGCTCCTGAAAACAGCCAAAAGTCATATGAGTTTCGGTCATAACTCTCAAAAATGTAAATCACCCTAGAACCCCAAAAATATGGGCAATAGCTCGTGAAAACGGCCATAAAAAAGCAAAAACGATGACTTTTTGCTCATACCTCTCAAACATGTAAATCGCTCTAGAACCTCAAAACTGTGGGCAATGGCTCATGAGAATGGCCATAAAACCTAAAAAAAGACGAATTTTTTTCATACCTCTGAAACATGTAAATCGCCCTGAAACCCCAAAACTGTGGGCAATAACTCATGAAAACGACCATAAAACGCAAAAACAAATAGTTTTTGCTCATACCTCTCAAACATGTACGTCGCCCTAGAACCCTAAAACCATGGGCAATGACTTATGAAAAAGGCCATAAAATGAAAAAAAGACGATTCTTTGGTCATAACTCTAAAACATGTAAATCACCCTCGAAAAAAGATGAGTTTTTGGTCATAACTCTAAAACATGTATATTGCCCAGGAACCCCAAAACCGTGGGCAAGAACTCATGAAAATGGCCATAAAATGCAAAAACGACGAGTTTTTGCTCATACCTCTCAAACATGTAAATCGCCCTGGAACCCCAAAACTGTCGGCAATAGCTCATGAAAACGGCCATAAAAAGCAAAAAATGATTACTTTTTGCTCATACATCACAAACATGTAAATCACCCTAGAACCCCAAAACGGTGGGCAATAACTCATGAAACTAGGGCATAAAGTGCAAAATAGGCGAGTTTTCTGCCATAACTCTGAAACATGTAAATCACCCTGGAACCCCAAAACTGTGGGCAATAGCTCATGAAAACGGCCATAAAATAAAAAATGATGACTTTTTGCTCATACCTAACAAACAGGCAAATCGCCCTAGAACCCCAAAATTATGGGAAATAACTCATGAAAAAGGCCATAAAGTGCAAAATAGGCGAGTTTTCTGCCATAACTCTGAAACATGTAAATCACCCTGGAACCACAAAACTGTGGGCAATAGCTCATGAAAACGGCCATAAAAAGCAAAAATGATGACTTTTTGCTCATACCTAACAAACATGTAAATCACCCTAGAACCCCAAAACTGTGGGCAATAACTCATAAACCAGGGCATAAAGTACAAAATAGTTGAGTTTTCTGCCATAACTCTGAAACATGTAAATCACCCTGGAACCCCAAAACTGTGGGCAATAGCTCATAAAAACGGCCATAAAAAGCAAAAATGATGACTTTTTGCTCATACCTCACAAACATGTAAATCTCCCAGGACCCCAAAACTGTGGGCAATAACTCATGAAACTAGCCATAAAGTGCAAAAAGGCGAGTTTTACATCATACCTGTGAAACATGTAAATCACCAGAACCCCAAAAATGGGCAATAGCTCATGAAAACGGCCACAAAAAGCAAAAAATGATGACTTTTTGCTCATACCTCATAGACATGTAAATCACCCTATAACCCCGAAACTGTGGGCAATAACTCATGAAACTAGGGCATAAAGTGCAAAAAAGACGTCTTTCCAGTCATAACTTTGAAACATGTAAATCACCCTGGAACTCCAAAAATGTCGGCAATAGCTCATGAAAATGGCCATAAAGTGCAAAAAAGAGGAGTTTTTGGTCATCACTCTCAAACATGTAAATCGCCCTGGAACCCCAAAACCGTGGGCAATAACTCATGAAAACGACCATAAAACGCAAATAATACGACTTTTTGCTCATACCTCTCAAACATGTAAATCGCCCTAGAACCCCAAAACTATGGGCAATAAATCATGAAAATGGCCATAAAAGCAAAAAAGAAGAGTTTTTGGTCATAACTTTGAAACATGTAAATCACCCTGGAACACTAAAACTATTGGCAATAGCTCCTGACAACAGCCAAAAGCGCAAAAAATATGAGTTTCGGCAATAACTCTCAAACATGTAAATCACCCTAGAACCCTAAAACTATGGGCAATAGCTCATGAAAACGACCATAAAACCTAAAAAGATGAATTTTTTTCATACCTCTAAAACATGTAATCACCCTAAAGCGTGGTAAAAGCTCATAAAAAACGAGTTTTGGTCATAACTCTGAAACATGTAAATCTCCCTGGAAACACAATACCGTGGGCAATAACTCACGAAAACGGATATAAAATAAAAAATGATGACTTTGCTCATACCTAACAAACGTGTAAATCGCCCTAGAATCCCAAAAATGTGGGCAATAATAGACGAAAAATGCCATAAAACGCAAAAAAGCGGATTTTTCTATCATAACCTCGAAACATATAAATCACAGAACCCCAAAACTGTGGGCAATAGCTCATGAAAACGGCCATAAAAAGTGAAAATGATGACCTTTTGATTATACCTCACAAACATGTAAACCACCCTAGAACCTCAAAAATGTGGGCAATAACTCATGAAACTAGCCATAAAACGCAAAAAAGACGAGTTTTCTATCATAACTCTGAAACATGTAAATCACCCTGGAACCCCAAAAATGTGGGCAATAGCTCATGAAAACGGCCAAAAAGCGCAAAAAAGATAAGTTTTTGGTTATCACTCTCAGACATATAAATCGCCCTAGAACCCCAAACTTGTGGGCAATAGCTCATGAAAACGGCCATCAAGCGCAAAAAAGATGAGTTTTTGTTCATCACTCGCAAACATGTAAATCTCCCTAGAACCACAACACCGTGGCCAATAACTCATGAAAACGGACATAAAATCAAAAATGATGTCTTTTTGCTCATACCTTACAAACATGTAAATCGCCCTAGAATCCCAAAACTATGGGCAAGAACTCATGAAAAATGGCATAGAGTGCAAAAAGACGAGTTTTCTGTCATAACTCTGAAACATGTAAATCACCCTTGAACCCCAAAACTGTGGGCAATAGCTCATGAAAATGGCCATAACAATCAAAAAATGATGCCTTTCTGCTCATACCTAACAAACATGTAAATCACCCTAGAACCCCAAAACTGTGGGCAATAGCTCATGAAAACGGCCATAAAAAGCAAAAATGATGACTTTTTGCTCATACCTAACAAACATGTAAATCACCCTAGAACCCCAAAACTGTGGGCAATAACTCATAAACCAGGGCATAAAGTACAAAATAGTTGAGTTTTCTGCCATAACTCTGAAACATGTAAATCACCCTGGAACCCCAAAACTGTGGGCAATAGCTCATAAAAACGGCCATAAAAAGCAAAAATGATGACTTTTTGCTCATACCTCACAAACATGTAAATCACCCTAGAACCCCAAAACGGTGGACAATAACTCATGAAACTAGGGCATAAAGTGCAAAAAAGACGAGTTTTACATCATAACTCAAACATGTAAATCACCTGGAACCCCAAAACTGTGGGCAATAGCTCATGAAAAGCGGCCATAAAAGCAAAAAATGATGACTTTTGCTCATACCTCAAACATGTAAATCACCCTAGAACCCCAAACTGTGGGCAATAACTCATGAAAAGCCATAAAACGCAAAAAACGAGTTTTTGTCATAACTCTGAAACATGTAAATCACCACGGAACCCCAAAATGTGGGCAATAGCTCATGAAAACGGCCATAAAAGCAAAAGATGAGTTTTGGTCATACCTCTCAAACATGTAAATTGTCCTAGAACCCCAAAACTGGGCAATAACTCATGAAAAGCGGCCATAAAAGCAAAAAAGGCGACTTTTTGCTCATACCTCTCAAACATGTAAATCACCACGAACCTAAAAACTGGAAATAGCTCATGAAGCGGCCATAAAACGCAAAAAAGAAGAGTTTTTGGTCATAACTTTGAAACATGTAAATCACCCTGGAACACTAAAACTATTGGCAATAGCTCCTGAAAACAGCCAAAAGCGCAAAAAATATGAGTTTCGGTCATAACTCTCAAACATGTAAATCACCCTAGAACCCCAAAACTATGGGCAATAGCTCGTGAAAACGGCCATAAAACCTAAAAAGATGAATTTTTTTCATACCTCTAAAACATGTAAATCCACAGAACCTCAAAGCGTAGCATGAAAAAAAAAATATGTTTTTCGTCATAACTCTGAAACATGTAAATCACCCTGGAACCCCAAAAATGTGGGCAATAGCTCATGAAAACGGCCATAAAGCGCAAAAAGATGAGTTTTTGGTCATCACTCTCAAACATATAAATTGTCCTAGAACCCCAAAACCGTGGGCAATAACTCATGAAAACGGCCATAAAACGCAAAAAATACGACTTTTTGCTCATACCTCTCAAGCATGTAAATCGCCCTAGAACCCCAAAACTATGGGCAATAACTCATGAAACTAGCCATAAAGCAAAAAAAGAAGAGTTTTTGGTCATAACTTTGAAACATGTAAATCATCCTGGAACACTAAAACTATTGGCAATAGCTCTAGAAAACTGCCAAAAGCGCAAAAAATATGAGTTTCGGTCATAACTCTCAAACATGTAAATCACCCTAGAACCCCAAAACTATGGGCAATAGCTCGTGAAAACGGCCATAAAACCTAAAAAGATGAATTTTTCATACCTCTAAAACATGTAAATAAACATGTAAATCACACTCGAACCACAAAACTCTGGGCAATAGCTCATGAAAACGGCCATAAAATAAAAAATGATGACTTTTTGCTCATATCTAACAAACATGTATGTCGCCCTAGAACCCCAAGACTATGAGCACTAACTCATGAAAAGGCCATAAAACGCAAAAAAGACAACTTTCCTGTCATAACTCTGAAACATGTACATCACCCTGGATCCCCAAAAATGTGGGCAATAGCTCTTGAAAAAGGCCATAAAAAGCAAACATGATGACTTTTTGCTTATACCTCGCAAACATGTAAATATCCCTAGAACCACAACACCGTGGGCAATAACTCATGAAAATGGACATAAAACACAGGTGAGTTTTTGGTCATAACTCTAAAACATATAAATCACCCTAGAACCCCAAAAGCTTGGGCAATACCTCATGAAAAAGCCAAAAAAGATAAGTTTTGGTTATCACTCTCACATATCGTCGCCCTAGAACCCCAAAACTTGGGCAATAGCTCATGAAAAGGGCCATCAAAAAGATGAGTTTTGGTCATAACTCGCAAACATGTAAATCTCCTGGAACCACAACACGGCGGGCAATAACTCATGAAAATGGACATAAAAAAAATGATGACTTTTTGCTCATACCTTACAAACATGTAAATCGCCCTAGAATCCCAAAACTATGGGCAAGAACTCATGAAAAATGGCATAGAGTGCAAAAAGACGAGAGTTCTGTCATAACTCTGAAACATGTAAATCACCCTTGAACCCCAAAACTGTGGCAATAGCTCATGAAATGCCATAACAATCAAAAAATGAGCCTTTTGCTCATACCTAACAAACATGTAAATCACCCTAGAACCCCAAAGCTGTGGGCAATAGCTCATGAAAGCACCATAAAAGCAAAAATGATGACTTTTTGCTCATACCTAACATGTAAATCACCCTAGAACCCCAAAATGTGGGCAATAACTCATGAAACAGGCATAAAGTGCAAAATAGTTGAGTTTTACGCCATAACTCTGAAACATGTAAATCACCACGAACCCCAAAGCGTGGGCAATAGCTCATGAAAAGCGGCCATAAAAGCAAAAATGATGACTTTTGCTCATACCTCACAAACATGTAAATCACCCTAGAACCCCAAAACGGTGGACAATAACTCATGAAACTAGGGCATAAAGTGCAAAAAAGACGAGTTTTCTGTCATACCTCTGAAACATGTAAATCACCCTGGAACCCCCAAAACTGTAGGGAATAGCTCATGAAAACGGCCATAAAAAGCAAAAAATGATGACTTTTTGCTCATACCTCACAGACATGTAAATCACCCTAGAACCCCAAAACTGTGGGCAATAACTCATGAAACTAGCCATAAAACGCAAAAAGACGAGTTTTCCGTCATAACTCTGAAACATGTAAATCACCCTGGAACCCCAAAAATGTGGGCAATAGCTCATGAAAACGGCCATAAAGCGCAAAAAGATGAGTTTTTGGTCATCACTCTCAAACATATAAATTGTCCTAGAACCCCAAAACCGTGGGCAATAACTCATGAAAACGGCCATAAAACGCAAAAAATACGACTTTTTGCTCATACCTCTCAAGCATGTAAATCGCCCTGAAAACCTAACACTGCGGGCAATAAATCATGAAAACGGCCATAAAACGCAAAAAAGAAGAGTTTTTGGTCATAACTTTGAAACATGTAAATCATCCTGGAACACTAAAACTATTGGCAATAGCTCCAGAAAACAGCCAAAAGCGCAAAAAATATGAGTTTCGGTCATAACTCTCAAACATGTAAATCACCCTAGAACCCCAAAACTATGGGCAATAGCTCGTGAAAACGGCCATAAAACCTAAAAAGATGAATTTTTTTCATACCTCTAAAACATGTAAATCGCCTAGAACCCCAAAGCGTAATATGAAACTAAAAAAACGAGTTTCATCATAACTCTGAAACATGTAAATCACCCTGGAACCTCAAAAATGTGGGCAATAGCTCATGAAAACGGACATAAAATCAAATATGATGACTTTTTGCTCATACCTAACAAACATGTAAATCGCCCTAGAACCCCAAAACTATGGGCAATAACACACGAAAAATGCCATAAAACGCAAAAAAGAGGATTTTTCTATCATAACTCTGAAACATATAGATCATCCTGGAACCCCAAAACTGTGGGCAATAGCTCATGAAAATGGCCATAAAAAGCAAAAATGATGACCTTTTGCTTATACCTCACAAACATGTAAACCACCCTAGAACCCCAAAACTGTGGGCAATAACTCATGAAACTACCCATAAAACGCAAAAAAGACGAGTTTTCTATCATAACTCTAAAACATGTAAATCACCCTGGAACCCCAAAAATGTGGGCAATAGCTCATGAAAATGGCCAAAAAGCACAAAAAAGATAAGTTTTTGGTTATCACTCTCAGACATATAAATCGCCCTAGAACCCCAAACTTGTGAGCAATAGCTCATGAAAACGGCCATCAAGCGCAAAAAAGATGAGTTTTTGGTGATCACTCGCAAATATGTAAATCTCCCTGGAACCACAACACCGTGGCCAATAACTCATGAAAATGGACATAAAATAAAAAATGATGACTTTTTGCTCATACCTTACAAACATGTAAATCGCCCTAGAATCCCAAAACTATGGGCAAGAACTCATGAAAAATGGCATAGAGTGCAAAAAGACGAGTTTTCTGTCATAACTCTGAAACATGTAAATCACCCTTGAACCCCAAAACTGTGGGCAATAGCTCATGAAAATGGCCATAACAATCAAAAATGATGCCTTTTGCTCATACCTCTCAAACATGTAAATCACCCTAGAACCCCAAAAGCATGGGCAATAGCTCATGAAAGCGGCCATAAAAAGCAAAAATGATGACTTTTGCTCATACCTAAAAACATGTAAATCACCCTAGAACCCCAAAACGTGGGCAATAACTCATGAAACTAGGGCATAAAGTGCAAAATAGTTGAGTTTTACGCCATAACTCAAACATGTAAATCACCCGGAACCCCAAAAGCGTGGGCAATAGCTCATGAAAAGCGCCATAAAAAGCAAAAATGATGACTTTTGCTCATACCTCCTAAACATGTAAATCACCCTAGAACCCCAAAAGCGGTGGACAATAACTCATGAAACTAGGGCATAAAGTGCAAAAAGGCGAGTTTTCGCCATACCTCTGAAACATGTAAATCACCTGAACCCCAAAAGCTGGGCAATAGCTCATGAAAGCGACCATAAAAAGCAAAAATGATGACTTTTGCTCATACCTCCAAACATGTAAATCACCCTAGAACCCCAAAATTATGGGCAATAACTCATGAAACTAGCCATAAAAGCAAAAAGGCGGTTTTGGTCATAACTCTGAAACATGTAAATCACCTGGAACCCCAAAAATGTGGGCAATAGCTCATGAAAGCGGCCATAAAGGCATAAAAGATGAGTTTTGGTCATCACTCTCAAACATAAATTGTCCTAGAACCCCAAAACCGTGGGCAATAACTCATGAAAAGCGGCCATAAAAGGCAAAAAAATGACTTTTGCTCATACCTCTCAAACATGTAAATCATAGAAAACCCAAAATTGTGGGGGCAATAACTCATGAATCTAGCCATAAAACGCATAAAAAGAAGAGTTTTGGTCATAACTTGAAACATGTAAATCATCTGAACACTAAAACTGTGGCAATAGCTCTGAAAAGCGCCATAAAAGCCCAAAAAGATGAGTTTCGGTCATAACTCTCAAACATGTAAATCACCCTAGAACCCCAAAACTATGGGCAATAGCTCGTGAAAACGGCCATAAAACCTAAAAAGATGAATTTTTTTCATACCTCTAAAACATGTAAATCGCCCTGAAACCCCAAAACTGTGGTCAAAACTCGCAAAAAACACGAGTTTTCTGTCATAACTCTGAAACATGTAAATCACCCTGGAACCTCAAAAATGTGGGCAATAGCTCATGAAAACGGACATAAAATCAAATATGATGACTTTTTGCTCATACCTAACAAACATGTAAATCGCCCTAGAACCCCAAAACTATGGGCAATAACACATGAAAAATGCCATAAAACGCAAAAAAGAGGATTTTTCTATCATAACTCTGAAACATATAGATCAGCCTGGAACCCCAAAACTGTGGGCAATAGCTCATGAAAACGGCCATAAAAAGCAAAAATGATGACCTTTTGCTTATACCTCACAAACATGTAAACCACCCTAGAACCCCAAAACTGTGGGCAATAACTCATGAAACTAGCCATAAAACGCAAAAAAGACGAGTTTTCTATCATAACTCTGAAACATGTAAATCACCCTGGAACCCCAAAAATGTGGGCAATAGCTCATGAAAACGGCCAAAAAGCGCAAAAAAGATAAGTTTTTGGTTATCACTCTCAGACATATAAATCGCCCTAGAACCCCAAACTTGTGGGCAATAGCTCATGAAAACGGCCATCAAGCGCAAAAAAGATGAGTTTTTGGTGATCACTCGCAAATATGTAAATCTCCCTGGAACCACAACACCGTGGCCAATAACTCATGAAAATGGATATAAAATCAAAAATGATGACTTTTTGCTCATACCTTACAAACATGTAAATCGCCCTAGAATCCCAAAACTATGGGCAAGAACTCATGAAAAATGGCATAGAGTGCAAAAAAGGCAGTTTTACATCATAACTCTCGAAACATATAAATCAC